>CM055281.1:36086140-36410526 GCA_029237695.1 Conchocele bisecta
ATTCTGGAAGTTTCAGTACTTGTTGTTGTTGTTAGTACCACGTGATCATACACCTTGAGTGTTTGCTTTGTGCAACTGTAAAAATGTGCAGTCATGCAGAGCAACGGTAAAATGCCATTTAGTTATGGAAATACAGTCAGAATTTGTTACAGCGGCACACGTTACAGCGGCATATTTGCCTCCTGGCACAATAAGCCACCAAACCAATCGGCATGCTCTTTAATCTGCTCGATATACCGGCAAATTCGGTTCCGGCACCGGCAAGGAATTCCCGCAAACGAATACACAGTTTAAGTCTTATTTAATGTGCATTATAACGGCGCCGGTACCCGGCGTCGCTGGTACCAGCGCTGTGACCCAGCTCTGTTATCCGGCATTACATGCCGGAAACCGATATTCGGGAACCAGTCACTGACCATATAATGTGCGTCATAACGGCGCCGGTACCCGGCATCGCTGGTACCAGCTCTGTTATCCGGCATTACGTGCCGGAAACCGATATTCAGGAACCAGTCACTGACCATATCTAAACAATTTCACGGCTGATTAACCCCGACCTGCTGTCATAAATCGCGGCAATTAACGTGTCGGTACCTTGTCACCTGCTGTGATGTACTATTTTGCAAACATCAATTAAGAAATGAACAGTTAGTTACTAAATTTACAAGTGATTAAATCCAGCCAGGACCGATAGATTGTAAATAAAAAAATATTATAATCGTGAACAATTTAAATAATTATCGTGTAACATTGCCTCTGGGGCGAGTTCAGATAGGGACGAATCGTCATGTAAATATTTAAAGGGAAACCACTCTACATGTTTTTGCTTTGTATTTTTATAAATTTTAGCATGTAAATTAAAACAAACTGTTTATTAAAATATGTGTTTCTTTTCTATATGCACATGTTTGCGAATTGCTAACAATAAAGAAACAATTTCACAGATAATCCGGTATTCACTACACGCTCTACGTAATTACCAATTAACAACAGGTTCGCCTGCAACCTTGACCTTGTCAAATACCGGATTAGCTTTGAATGTTGTTTGTTTCCTTGATATAAATTTGTATATATGCATTGCTTTATCAATGTGGTGACAAATAAGTACATATCTCGCCGATAATGCTAATGTAAAATGACAGCAAATAGTGTCGATACAATGCGTGGTTACCAATTACCGACATGTTCCAATTACTGGAATTATCACGACAGTCTGATAGCGAGGAGAAAATCGCCGATTCTTTATACCGGCATATTCGTTATAACGGCAGATTCATCTCTGACGAACTATGCAGTTGTAACAAATTCTGACTGTACCTTTTCGCCATTAACAAAGCAGTTCGATCCAATTGCGTGTCTATGTACACGGATCAGAATCTAATGTTGATGCAAATACCCAAGTTCTGTTATCTCAGACAGTCGGCCCAAATAAAATTGTGTGTTGTGTTCATTTTGACTACAGATGAGTTATATCAGTATGTGATTACCGCACGTCGGGCGGCGTCATTCCAATTTGCAGGTACCGGTATACCCATAATGCCCTACTTCATTAGCTGCAAGCTACCGTGTGATCTTGATCGCTGTCGTTTCTTTACATTTATCTTCACATCCTGAATAAAATGCCAGCAAATTGTTAACCCTTTGAACCCTACAGACCATAAAGACAACATTTGCAAACAGTTTAGATCCAGACGAGACAGTTCGTAATGAGAGAGAGCAGTCTGCTCAGGATCTGCCATGTGTGTCGTTATTTTTAAGATTTTGAAATAAAAGGTTTTTTTATGCCGCCGGTCTTGGTAGAGCCGGGATGCATATCGTGTTTGGACTGTGTGTCCGTGTGTATGTCCATCCGTTGTGTGTCCGGTTAAAAAGTTTGTCGAGTTTCTCCAATCTGCCACCTGGGGAATTTGTGTGCCAACAGGCCACATTTTCTTGTTTGATTAATGGAATAGTCCAACATTAACATGGAACAGTCCATGTTATATATTTAGGGGTGACAGGGTTAACCATTCACCCCTAAATAACTGGTATGGATTCTAGCATGTTAATAGTTAGGCCAGTTCCATTCATCAGACAAAGGGTATTTTTTTACAAAATCAGAAATATCCACAAACAGTGCAGATCCTCATGAAACCGCTCGTTATGAGACAGATTATCTGAATCTACACATATCGGGATACAAATCGACACTACTGGTATGTTGTACAAAGGGTATGCAGTTTGTAATATGAAAGATCAAACGGTGTAGATCCAGATGTGCCGGCTCATTGCCATTATGGCACGTCCTGTTGATTGAGATAGATATTCCTTCCTGAATATCTGAACAATGACATCATAGGTACTCGCTACTGTGTACTTTAAAATATTTTATGGTAGTTTCATACCAGAACAAATGTTGTATTGTGACCTATATTTATCAGGATGTGAAGAATTTACCTTTGATAGATTATTAATGTGTGAGTTATATCCAGGTCTATGAAAAGATCTATGCTTATATCAATCTATCTGTCAAGCATCAACCGATTATTTTGTTTTGTTTGGAGGATGCGAGGGTGGAATTCACACCTGGGGCCAAGTGATCCGGTGTAGTCGGGGTGCCTGCCACCAGATCACGGCAAGTTTTTATGCCCCGTCTCGGCAGAGCCGGAGGCATATAGTATTTGGACTGTGTGTCCGTGTGTCCGTCCGACCATCCGTCCATCCGTGTGGCCAGCAGATTAAGAAGTTTCCCAGAGTTTCTCAATTCTGTCATAACTTCTATATCCCTTAGTGGATTACTTTAATATTTACATTTTGACCTTCACAACTTTGAACTTTTTCACACAGAAGTTTCTCATATATATCCCATGAAGGATTACTATAATATTTCAATACATCATACTTGTGCAAAATGATGCCACATATTCATGCTGTCTTTAATGTGACCTTGACCTTTTGATCTTTGAACTTTTTCATAAATTAATTGTTTTTTTTACTGCGGTTTACGTAAGACTGTACTTATAAATACTTATCACTTTTGGTTAATTAACTTTGACAGTTTCTCCAATCTGCCACTGGGGCATTCGTGTGCCGACAGGCCACACTTTCTTGTTACTGTAATATCAGTGCCGAACCCCTTGGAAGTGCATTCCCGTCTGTACAGGACATTGATGTAAAACCACAATCAAATCAAATCAATCTGTTTTGATGATGGAACTGGATGTAACTACATTAAACATAGTTCTTTATTTTCAGAACGTTCCCTATTAATGATATAACAGTCATAACCTGTGACTAATTGTTGTTTCATTGCATAAAAAGGTTGTTTGTGAATGCTCCTCCATCATATGACTGTCATCATTGCATGTGAAGGCATTCGGCATGATAGTGTGCAGGCAGACCAATGTGCAGGCTTATCGGATTATTTCATTTCATAGTCGGTCAATAGCAGATCGGTTTTCAGTCACTGTTCTAATACGTGGTTGTGACATAGGGCTTATGTGGATTTGTGACCAGTGTAGCTCCTGATCAAACAGCACATTTATATAGCCAGATAATGATTTATATTGATTTGTTTGTGTGTTACATTGATGGAATGGCAAACAGTGCAAATTCTGAAACTTTGCGAATGCACAGGCTGATCTGGATCTACACAAATCCCATAAGCCCCGTTTCTCCAGACACAGCCACATATATGTACTAATAATCATCATCTTTTCAGTAAAATATTTACATGTATTTAACTAACATGTAGTAAAACACTCATCTACACAATACCTTCATAATATTATAATCGCATCTTCCCAACGCAGGCTCACGGAAAACCACACGGTCGTCTGGCACTCACGGAAGACTTGTTCGCTCAGGCTCAGCTGATTCTCTACTCAGTCATTCAAATAGTCACGTACATGGCTCACGCAATGTCCGCGACGTGCATGATAAGTTCAGCTTGTGTATGTATTTAGAATTACCTCCCCTTAATACCTAGTTGTTGTAGTTGTAGTTGTTATTGTTGTTGTTTTTAGCTCGCCTGCACGAAGTGCAGAAGAGCTTATGGCATACCCCTGGCGTCGTCGGCGTCAGCGTCAGCGTCGGCGTCGTCCACAAACTTAACGTTGGGTAAATGTCTTATAACTTCTGTTTCCTTTCATGGGACACCTTGTTATTTCATACATGCATTCCTCAGATGACCCTCTGTCATGTTGTAGCAAATCCATGACCCACCACCCAGCCCTTACCCCAAGGTCAAGGTCACAAACTTGGCACATTCATAAACTTAACGTTGGGTAAATGTCTTATAACTTTTGTTTCCTTTCATGGAACACCTTGTTATTTCATACATGCATTCCTCAGATGACCCTCTATCATGTTGTAGCAAATCCATGACCCAGCACCCAGCCCTTACCCCAAGGTCAAGGTCACAAACTTGGCACATTCATGAACTTAACGTTGGGTAAATGTCTTATAACTTCTGTTTCCTTCATGGAACACCTTGTTACAGTATTTCATACATGCATTCCTCAGATGACCCTCTATCATGCTGTTTGCAAATCCATGACCCACCCACCACCTAGCCCTTACCTCAATACTTAACGTTGGGTAAATGTCTTATAACTTCTGTTTCCTTTCATGGAACACCTTGTTATTTCTTACAACTTCTGTTTCCTTTCATGGAACACCTTGTTATTTCATACATGCATTCCTCTGATGACCCTCTATCATGCTGTAGCAAATCCATGACCCACCACCCAGCCCTTACCCCAAGGTCAAGGTTACAAACTAGGCACATTCATAAACTTAACGTTGGGGTAAATTTCTTATAACTTCTGTTTCCATTCATGGAACACCTTCTTATTTCATACATGCATTCCTCAGATGACCCTGTATCATGCTGTAGCAAATCCATGACCCAGCACCCAGCCCTTACGCCAAGGTCAAGGTCACAAACTTAGCACATTCATAAACTTAACGTTGGGTAAATGACTTATAACATCTGTTTCCTTTCATGGAACGCCTTGATATTTCAAATATCGTGCTATAGCAAATCCATGACCCACCGCCCACCCAATCGTTACCCCAAGGTCAAGGTCACAAACTTAACATGTTCATAAACTTAACGTTGAGGTAAATGTTGTGTAACTTCTGTTTATTTACAGGGAACGCTTTCATATTTCATACATGCATTCATCTGATGATACTCTATTGTGCTATAGCAAATTCATGACTCACCACCCACCTCTTTCCCCAAGGTCAAGGTCACAATCTTAGCACATTCATAAACTTAATGTTGGGGTAAATGTATTATAACATCTGTTTCCTTTCATGGAACGCCTTGATATTTCAAATATGCATTCATCTGATGATACTCTATCATGCTACAGCAAATCCATGACCCACCGCCCATCCCTTACCCCAAGGTCAAGGTCACAAACTTAGACATTCATAAACTTAACGTTGGGGTAAATGTCTGTTTCCTTTCATGGAACGCCTTGATATTTCAAATATGCATTCATCTGATGATACTCTATCATGCTATAGCAATTCCATGATCAACCGCCCCACCCAACCCCTTACCCCAAGGTCAAGGTCACAAACTTGACACATTCATAAACTTAACGTTGGGGTAAATGTCTGATAACAACTGTTTCCTTTGATGGAACGCCTTGATATTTCATACATACATTCCTCAGATGAACCTCTATCATGCTGTAGCAAATCCACAACCCACCACCTAACCCTTACCCCAAGGTCAAGGTCACAAACTTAGCATGTTCATAAAATTTACATTGGGGTAAATGTTGTGTAACGTCTGTTTCTTTACACTTTGAACGCTTTGATATTTCATACATGCATTCATCTGATGATCCTCTATTGTGCTACAACAAATCCATGACCCATTCCACCCCTTTCCCCAAGATCAACATCATAAACTTAACGTTGGAGTAAATGTCTTTTTATAACTTCTGTTTCTTTACAGGGAACACCTTCATATTTCATACATGCATTCATCTGATGATACTCTATTGTGCTACAGCAAATCCATGACCCCCCCCCCCCCCCCCCCCCCCCCCCCCCCCACCCCTTTCGCCAAGACCAAGGTCACAAACTTAGCACATTTATACAAGCATTCCTCATGTGAATAGCTATCATGCTATAGAAAATCACCAACTTAGTGTGTTCATAAACTTAACGCTGGGTTAAATTTTGTTTTCCTTCTCTTTTCAGGGAGTGCATTGATATTTCATACATGCATTCATCTTAATATGCTATATCATGCTATATCAAATCCACGACCCACCTTCCACCACTGACCTCAATGTCAAGGTCCACCGCACACCCCTTATCCCAAGGTCAAGTTATATAATATTCATGTTTTTTATACAACTGTGACAAGTTTGAATGAAGGCTGCCAACAGGCGAGCTTAGTTGTCTTCTGACAACTCTTGTTGTTTTTTTGTTGTTTAACACATGGTCTGGCGCATGAAAAGAATTTGTTGCAATTTGTTTTTGGTTACGTGTATTGTATGAAAATGCTGGATGCAGTAAACGCTAAGATTATTATAATTGTGGACAATATTGTTCACTTTTCACTACAGGGGTCATACCAGTTTTACGGACAATCAGTTTATCGTACATATGAAAATACCTGTTAATTAAGCGCATTCTTTTGATCCGATTTTGCAACAAATACATCTAAGTCACGTAGGTGTTTGCTGTTTCTATGCCAGTGTAAATCATATCGCCAAGGTAAACATTTTAGTAAATGTTTCTGAAAACATTCCTCAACTTGTCCACAAGTTGTTTACAACGTCAAAATCAAGTGCGCCCATTACGTCATTGCAGAGTTGTTCTATAAATACAATAAATTATATAAATACAATGTTTTTCAAGAAGCGAAGGGTGATTGTTATTCTGCAGAACTACACAATGTTGTTTACAATGGTTTACAGGCGATAACATTATGATTTCATGGTGAGAATAGAAGTTATAAGACGAATATGCGTTTGTACGGATAACTGATTGGCGATGTTAATTTTGGGGCAATCTTACGACTGATGATCTGACCCACAATTGGCTAAATAGTTTACATGTGTTGAGAAAGCAAGAACTGAGGATTGTTCTGTGAAAATGTTATGCCCCTGGCTGTTATTTTAAGAAAAGTATCATAAAAAAACCGGCCATTTTTGTCCGATACTTTGGAAGATCCCTCTATATATGACTGAATATAGTGAACAGAGTCAATATTCATAGCTTTTACTAATTTATTAATGTGAACCTGCAGCATGATCATTGTCCATACTGTTGTGTAATGTCTATTTGTTAGCCAGTAGCGCAATTAAACTCAATTAAAATGGCACAGACCTGAAGAGCTTGAAGATTTCCATACATTCATTCAATCAATGAACCAATTAATCTGCCAATTATTTGTCAATCACATGTGCCGGATCAATTGTTCAGCAGATGAGTTGTTTATTTGTCACTCTTGTTTACAGGAATGTAGTGCATGCTATGCTACATGTTGTTACATGCCTTAAAGGCACTGGGGCTCAGATATGCACAGAAAGTTATAAAACATGTTTATATGTGGAGTTATATTGCATTTTTGTCTCGCCTGCTTTAGCAGAAGGCGCGACTATAGTGGCCGCTTTTTCCATCTTCGTTCGCATCGTCTGAAATGTCAAAAAGTTTGTACAAGCTTCGTCATCATGGTATAACTTTAATATTACTTGACGGATTGCTTCAATATTTGGACACTTGATACATGTGAGCATTTTGAACACACTCATGCCACCATTAACATGACCTTGATATTTTTTACCTTCACATTTTTGCAGAAACACTTGACCATCTTTTTGCGTCAAAAAGTTTGTACAAGTTTTTTCATCATAATACAACTTTAAAATTACTTAACTGATTGCTTCAATATTTGGACATTTGATACCCTCATGCCGCCATTAACATGACCTTGACTTTTGTTTACTTTACATGGTTGTGGAAACACTTAGCCATTTTTTTATGTAAAAAGGTTTCTTCAACCTTGACCTTTTTTAGTGTTTTAAGCATGCACATCTCTGACGGTTTTTGTGATGTTTACTTTAGCACATGCTCATGATCATGCTACGGTCAAATGCCTCGGCAGGCGCGACCCCGCTTCCATATGACTCGCCCTGAAAATAATCGGGGCTTGTTCAAAACAAATGTTTATAATACTGAAAAAACGATTTCTGTTGGTGATTGTGCATTTCACAATTAAAAAAGTGTCCTGTGTCGCAAATTGTGCTTCCTTGTACAGTAATAGCAGAAATCTGCTTCCAAATTACCTCCCCTGTTTATCACAGTCTATGATGGTATATAGTTAAATAATTCACTTGTTGTTCAGATAAAATGGTATCAGTTGATATCAAGTGAATTGCAGTGAACACCACATATTGGATTTCGGAGACATTATCTCAGACACAGTGCCTTTAATTTCCTACCCAGAGATTGCACCCGGGAGCTTAAAATGTGGCGTGCCAACTGAGCTAATAACTAGGTGCTTGATCAGTGAAGATCGGCGTAATTGTGGCATGCCAACTGAGCTAATAACTAGGTGCTTGATCAGTGAAGATCGGCGTAATTGTGGCATCACTGAGCTAATAACTAGGTGCTTGATCAGTGAAGATCGGCGTAATTGTGGCATGCCAACTGAGCTAATAACTAGGTGCTTGATCAGTGAAGATCGGCGTAATTGTTAGTTAGGAACAAACAATTTGCTAGAGCTAATGGCATAACCCCCGGTGTTTGTCCTCGGCGTCATTGGCGTCCACAAACATAACGTTGGGTAAATTTCTCATAACATCTAAATCCCAGAACTTATTGATATTTCACACATGCATTCCTCTGATGGTCCTCTATCCGGCTAAGACAAATCCATGACCCTCCAACCGCCAGTAATCCCAAGGTGAAGGTCACAGTGTTAGCGCTTTCACAGACTTAACGTTGGGGTAAATTTCTTATATGCCCCCTTATATTTCATTGCTCTTGAGGTTCCGTACAGCCGTACATACGTCCGTCCACCTGCTCGTCCGTCCGTACGTCCATCCATGTACATGTACATCAAAAAGTTTCTCCATTATGTATTTTCAATAATACTTGAAGGATTGCTTTTATATTTTGACAGTTCATTCACCTGAATATGTGTGATGCACTCGCACCACCAATGACATGACCTTGACCTTTGTGACCTCGGAAATGATGCTGAAACAGTTAGCAATTTTCTTACGTCAAAAAGTTTGTAAGATTTTCTCTATGATGTAATATCTTTAATATTACTCGAAGGACTGCTTTAATATTTGGACAGTTCATTTACCTGGGGGCATATCCATGTTTTATTAACATAATGTCTACCGTCTGTTTCACGAAATCTGCCCAATTTTTACGGCAATATAAATAATGCAAAAACAATATATAGAGTGAAGGTGTCTATGGGGAGTTAACATGGGGAAATTTTTCTAATTTCAGAAATAGTGGACCGATTTTCAAAATGTAACTTTTGTTTTCTTAGTTGGATCATTTCTAAGCTATCTAGCTAGGTTTCAGAATCAATTACCTTTTTTTCTTCATATTTAAACTCCTCCAGGTTCTGCTCTTTTTCCCCCCCCCCATGTTAAATTCCCATAGAGAACTCATTTTTCGTAATAAAAGCAATATTTGACCAAATTTCACGAAATAAAAAGAATGTTCATTCTTAAATTTTTATAAAATTTAATATTATCGTAAAAAATATTGTTTTTGCATTGTTTATATGGCCGTAAAATTTGGGCAGGTTTCGTGAAACAGACAGTAGTTACTTCTGTTTCCTTGGATAGAAGTTATTGATATTTCACACATGCATTCCGCTAGTATAGCATGCTGTGACAAATTCATGACCCTCAGACCACCAATAATCCCAATTTTAACTTTTACAAACGTTGGGGTAAATTTCACACATGCTAGGCTTTCTTCAGCAAGCTTTGGAATTCACACGTTTCCTAGACTCCCCTGATAAACCTGATATCAGAAAACACTAGCCTGGGCCTGTTGACTCAAAACCTCTGTTAAGGATTTAACAGCCTGGGCCCGGTTACTCAAAACATCTGTTAGCTTAACGGACTGTTAAATCCTTAACTGAATGATAAAATCTCTGTTTTAACAGAGATTTTAATCATTCAGTTTAGGATTTAACAGTCCGTTAAGGATTTAACAGTCCGTTAAGCTAACTGGTGTTTTGAACAACCGGGCCCTGTCAAGCTAACAGATGTTTTGAGCAATGAGACTTTCTTGTTTGTGTTTAGAATGGGTATGGGTATCTCATTGCTTTTCTAGATCACCTTGTATATGTACATTTGTGGCTGTGACTGGAGAAATGGGGCTTATGGATTTTGTGACCAGAGTAGATCCAGATCAGTCTGTGCATCCGCACAATCTGATCGTGATCTACATTGTTTGTCATTCCATGAAGGAAACGCATGTCATGCTTCTAACAACCAACATATATTGTTACCAGGCTACAGGAGTGTGCTATTGTATCAGGAGCTACACTGGTCACAACTGCCATCAGCCCCATTTATCCAGTCACAGCCACATTTATATTATTTCTGACCTTAATGACCCGTCAACTGACAAAAGGGACCTTACGAAATTAGCCCAAGATCATCCTGCACATCCGCACACTCTGATCATGGCATGTAGATGTCTTTTCTAATATGCGACCTGCGTAGTCCCAGATAGGCCTGCTCATCTTCGCAGTCTGATCATGGTCTACGCAGTTCGCCATGCAGTCACTGAAGTAGGCTCACAACCATGAGCAAAGTCGTATTTGTATTCATGTTTAGATTCATTACCATAGGGGATCAAGTGAACATTACTCTACTCGCAGGCAAAACCATTGTATCTCCCCCATGAATGGGGAGACATATTGGTTTTGGCTTGGTTGTCCGTCCGTCCGTCCGTTTGCTCGCACGGACAGACGTACATTGTGGGGTTCCTAACCCATCCTAAATCAGACTCCGTAAAGATCAATCAAACATAAAAAACAACCCCATAAGACTTAATAACCCCACAAGAGCAATTCATAACGGGGTTAAAAACGGAATAAGCATCTCTTAACAAGTCCATCACTGTGTGGTTAACCTCACAATGTAGCTCTCGTTTGCTCGCACCGTCTGTCCGTCTGTCCGTCACAAAATTTGTGTCATGCATATCTCCAAAATGTTTTTGAGTTACAGTCATGAAACCTTACAGGAATACTAGTCATCGTGTGAAGTTGCGCACCTGGGGTTTTAGATGTGGATTCATCCTGTATTTACAGAGTTATGGCCCTTGACTTAGCGAAAATTGGGGATTTTCAATTTGTGTCGTGCGTATCTCCAAAAGTATTTCAGGTAGAGTCGCGACACTTTACAGGAATACTGGTCCTCGTGTGAAGTTGCGCACCTGGGGTTTTAGATGCGGATTCATCCTGTATTTACGGAGTTATGGCCCTTGACTTAGCGAAAATTGGGGATTTTCAACTTGTGCCGCGCGTATCTCCAACTGTATTTCAGTTAGAGTCATGAAACTTTACAGGAATACTGGTCATCATGTGAAGTTGCGCACCTGGGGTTTTAGATGCGGATTCATCCTGTATTCACGGAGTTATGGCCCTTGACTTAGTGAAAAGTGGGAATTTTCAACTTATGTCGCGCGTATCTCCAAAAGCATTTCAGTTAGAGTCGCGAAACTTTACAAGAATACTGGTCATCGTGTGAAGTTGCGCACCTGGGGTTTTAGATGCGGATTCATCCTGTATTTACGGAGTTATGGTCCTTGACTTAGTGAAAAATGGGGATTTTCAACTTGTGTCGCGCGTATCTCCAAATGTATTTCAGTTAGAGTCGCGAAACTTTACAGGAATACTGGTCATCGTGTGAAGTTGCGCACCTGGGGTTTTAGATGCGGATTCATCTTGTATTTACGGAGTTATGGCCCTTGACTTAGCGAAAATTGATGATTTTCAACTTGTGTCGCGCGTATCTCCAAATGTATTTCAGTTAGAGTCGTGAAACTTTACAGGAATACTGGTCATCGTGTGAAGTTGCGCACCTGGGGTTTTAGATGTGGATTCATCCTGTATTTACGGAGTTATGGCCCTTGACTTAGTGAAAAGTGGGGATTTTCAACTTGTGTCGCGCGTATCCCCAAAAGTTTTTCAGTTTGAGTTGCGAAACTTTACAGGAATACTGGTCATCGTGTGAAGTTGCGCACCTGGGGTTTTATATGCGGAATTCATCCAGTATTCACAGAGTTATGGCCCTTGACTTAGTGAAATGTGGGGATATTCAACTTGTGTCGCGCGTATCTTCAAAAGTATGCAGAAAATACAAGGTAGCTACATATATGCTGTTGCTGCCTTAAATTCTACTTTTCCAAGTCCTGATAACATGCAGTGGTGGTATTGGGGGAGACATATGTTTTTGTCTGAAAAACATATGTTTTTGTCTGAAAAACAAACCTCTAGTTTGTATTGTTTTTTAAAATGGGCATTCACCACCCGTTATCAGTATGCATAGCGTCATTTCGACTCATAAGTTTGAACCAGTGGGCGTCAGATTCTAACCCTACTGAGTGACTGCACTACAACCAAGGATACGCTTGTTGCAAATGTTTGTACGGTCAAAAGAGTCGGTATGCTAATTACTTCTGTTTGGTGGTTGGTGCATGCATGTTCCTGTTAGTTTAGTTTTTGTGTAGTTAGACTAAGTCATGCTTTGGCATGATGTACCTGGGTGACAAATATGGTGTTACTGTTCAAGCTCTCTAAACAGACATTTAGACATGTTTCACTGTCATTTGTGTCAAATAATCCATTATGCAATGTTCATATGCCTTAATTACAGTGGAACCTCACAAAATCTTACACCCTGGGGACCTCCTGGGGTGTCCACTTTTGAGGGATTCCACTGTAATTTTTGTTTCACCCCTATCGGGAGATATATGCCTCCAATAATTCATGTTTTCCACCAATCACAACAAGTTTGGACATATATCTGGTCAAACATTAGGCTTAAACCTCATCAGCATTAGAGGTCCAACTTTGTCAATGCATACTTATAAATTGTTTTGTTGCAAAGTAATGCAAATGGAACTGAACATATTTTTAAGGAGCACACAAAGGGTAATTTAACAATCAGAGTTCATTCTTAGTGGAATGACGACCTACATGGTTTGGCCCTCCTGTACATTTTTGGCCTTTTGATACTTGAGAGCTAAATCCTGTTATATCACATTACAAAAGTAATAAGATTAGTGCTGATCATATTACTTTTGGGGTTGGAGCTAAGTGACTCTGGTGTGAAATGGACCTGACACCAGGTCAGGATCTTCTAATTTCAGGGCTGAATATATATTTTTCTGTAAATATGGAGTTCTGATTTTGGGAATTTCTCTCATTATGGACATGTTAAATACGGGATAGTCCAACCCGTTGGCCCGCCCTTAAATGACCTTAGCTGTTGATAGGCCGTTAAACACCAATAATCAATATTGCACCGTTTAATAAATCAATCAAGAAATCAACCAATAAATCAATAAACAAATCATAATCAATCAACAAATCAATAAGTTATTCAACCAAGCGATCAATAAGTCCATCAACCTGTCAATAAATCATGCAATAATAAATCAACCAAACAATGAATCTTTCAATCAACCAGCAATGAAACAATCAACCAATTGATCAACACAATCAGTTAATAAATCAATTAACAATCAACATTCCAATCTATCAATCATTCATCCAGCCATCCATCCATCTGTAAATTGATCAATCAGTCAATAAAATGAACAAATCAATCAATCAAACACTAAATTCCAGCCAACATCCGAGGACCACCCCCACCCAGCAACCTGAAGCGGTTCAACTCGTTAGAAAACTTGTCGACGATGCAATCGAACAACAACGTTGACTGTGACACGAAGGTTGAGGCGGACGTGAGTGGCAGTTTGAATGACAGCCAGGAGAGCCAGGACAGCGGGCCTCACCCGAGAATGGCACGGAGACGGGGCGGCAACGAAAGTTTCCGGGCAGCGGTCGATCGATCGTATGACCCTGTCCCTCACCTCGACATGGAACCCCGTAAGTAGATTTGTTTAAATGCTGTAATACATAATAAACTACCATAAATCCCAGTCTCCAGCCACAGCTAAATGTTACTCGGCTCAGAAACAGTCGCTTTCTCTATAGTACCAAATAAATATTTGCTTTATGCATATAGAATAAACTGTGTGGCAGTTTCTTGTGCATGGTATATTGAGGATACCAGGCTTGTTAGTGTCTTTTGATATCAAGTTTATCAGGCAAGGCTAGGAAGCGTGTCGGAAGTCCGAGTCCCTTCGATGAATGTTTCCGAGCCGAGCTGGATAAGTGGGGCTTTTAGTGTTTGTGGCCAGTCTGGTTCCTGGTCTGCTAGCAACGTCGGGCAGATTGACAATGTAGTGGATCTATTCTGTCTCTTGTCAGCATCACAGGCATTTCAGGCCTCGACAGATTCACTTGTCCGCTTGTATTGGCGAGTGACTTTTCAATCTGGACGACTGGTAATTTGAAGAGATAATGTGGCATGAACATTAAAACATATAGGAATTTGTGACTTGACATCCAATCTGGATGATTGGAAAATTAAGAATTTGTCGAGGCCTGCATATCACAGGCTGAATGCAAACAGGGCAGACCCTGATCAGACTGAGTGCATGCAGTCTGAGCCGGGTCTTTACTGGTCACAAATATCTTAAGCTGCATTTCTCCAGTGACAGCCATATATACAGGGTGGCCCAAAAAACGTTGACACTTTTTTTAACCCACATATCTTTTGACATACTGTTCAAATCTTAATAAATTTTGGCATACATATTGGGGGATTGCAATTGCATTTAAAGGATACATATTACTTACTGCTTATGCACACATTTTGAGATCAGTATGATTATGACGTCGCTATGTCGTACTCTGGAATTTCCATTGCTGCGAACGTTGTGACATAAATGGTACATGTATACTGAACAAATGAATTCATAAATACATGTTAGGCACAATTCCAATACCATTAAAAGCAAATATTACACAGATAAGTTGATAAATGTCACCAGCAAACTTTCTACACACGTAAGACTGGGTAACTGAATGTTCAAAGTGACACGGATGTCAGCAATTCATATTTTTAGCAAAATTGAGACAAACTTGCAGAAATATAATGCCTAATGTAACTGCTGAATGTATGTCTTTACGAAGTATGTCGAGGGGTATGTAGTTTTTGTAATTCCATTTGTCCGTTTGTAATTACGAAAACTATATACCCCTCGTAATTCCATTTGTGTTTCTCCATGAAACCAGCAGGCAGGTAGCGAACAGAAAAACTGCATGGTCTGTGTACACAACTCCTCTGAAACCGTTCAGTCAATCAATCTGAAACTATACACACGTCTTCTACACAAATTGAAGATGTGCACCTTGGTGTTTTTATGCTGAAAAAATAATTGTTAACAAAAATATCACCTTTTTAACTTAGCCATTTTTTTCTACATTTTTGTATACAATTCTATATAGGGTACAGAGTTTGTGTACACAACTCCTCTGAATCCGTTCCGTCAATCGATCTGAAACTTATACACATGTCTTCTACACATATTCTCATTAATGTTTCTTGCCTTGGTGACAGCTTCACATTTCTGCATCTTCACTATCTGGTCCATCTTCGACGGGCGTATTTTGTGACTTACGGCACTCTTGTTATCATTGTATACATGTTACTCATTTCTATAATTTTATCATTGTATACATGTTGCTCATTTATATTGTTCATCATATTAATATTAATATTACATCTAACATACTATTTTACTATTATTTTTATTCTTCATCTACATTGCTTGGCCCTAAATGATACTCTTATGTGTTGATGGGCCGTTAAAAGATATTAAATTCACATTAAATCAATAAATCATATCGAAATAACATGAATGCGGTATATAACTTCGCAAAAAAAATCAATGCCATTATTATTCATGTTTTGTAACTGGCTTCAAATCGCCTGTATGTCGCCATCTTGGATAGCCGTGACGTCAAAACCCCCTTGGACATAACCCCATTTGTGTGAAAATTACAACATGGACAAAGCCCCCCCCCCCCCCACCCTTCATTTGAATTATGTATTGGAATAAATTTGTTAAACCTGTTATTAGTATATGCACTGTTCTGTTCTTTTCTGTACATGTTGGAAAAATTAAGTGCCCAAACTGCTACTTGAATGTTTTCATTAGCCAATATATGAATATTTGTTTGTTGTATATTATGAATTTTTAATAATAATAAACAGCAAACAAATGTTTTATTCATCCCGGGAATTAATGAAGGGGGTTTTGTCCACCCTGTAAAAATCATGAAGAGGGTTATGTCCACCCTGTACAAATCATGAAGAGGGTTTTGTCATATTTTTCACACGAAGGGGGTTATGTCCAAGGGGGTTTTGTCCTACATTCTGACATTGCGGGGTCATGTACAAGCATATCACCTAAGCGGTAAAATGGGAGCTGGTCAAAACGGCCCGGGGTCAAAACGATCCCAGGTAAAAACGGCACCTATTTGACCAAAACATCACCCAAGTTTTAATTAATATATAATCAGATTAATAAACAACAAAATCGACCTCGTAATAGGAATGTTGATAAAATCGAACTATTCCATATCTGTATATCTTGTCCACAAGTCAGCACTTGTTGTTCACACCTTTATCGAGACGCGTGTGACATGTCTACCATTAATAGCAAATCTAACACTGCCATGCTTATTGTGCTTACAATTAGTGTAGACCCAGACTAGTCTGCACCCTGTGCGTCTGATCAGCATATGCGCTGTTAGCCATCCAGTCAAACAATCATTACAATCTGCAGTATAATACAATTGAAACAATCATATCCATGATAACGGATGATCTAATGCACTGGTGTGTTTTCTTATGTACCATACTGAAATTTTAGTAACAATTTTGTGGTAGATTTCCACCTCAAAAGCAATTATGACCTACACTGGTCCATTACAAAACAGACCGGATCATGTTTGCAACCAGCAAAATAAAAAGTCTACAGTACGATACCGTACCATACAATGTCAAATGAATGGTGTAGTCCCTAATCAGATTTTATTTTATTTATTTGCTGAATATAACTGAAATGAAAGTAAAAAATAAATTTTGCCAAACCCAGAAGCAGGATCTACCTAATGAAATATCTAATTTTTATGACACAGCAACAAGTGGTGTTTTCTCATGTGCTGTGTAAATATGTTTTATGACCAGCAGAAACATCCCTGGGGCTAACCAGGGGACTGCAATATCTTTGAAATTCAGATGGCAGTATATGACACTCTTTGATGTAGAAAATCTTACTAAACCTGGCATATTGTCTCTGCTACCAGTATAGAGCTAGTTCAGCTTGCAAAAGCAGCAGTCTGATAATGGTATGCACAATTTTCACAGTCTGATCAGGATCTGCACTGTTCATCTTTCCATCAATGAAACACATGTCATGCTTCTAAGCAATATATATTGTTACCAGGCTACAGAAGTGTGATATTTGATCAGGAACTATACTTGTCGTCACTAATCCAAAAACCCCATTTCTCCAATCACAGCCAAAATGTGTAGTCCCTGTTCCCTGGGGGCAGGTACACAACTGCGCCGTGACGTAGCCTAAAATCCCCATGGAGTGGAGAGCGCATAAATAATGGAAATTTAAAACCAAATTATTATTATTATTTGCTTATATTTAACGGCGGCACTGGCTCTAGGACCTTGCATGCCGTCTCCCAAGAATGGGAGAAAGAACGGAGGTAGAGATATCTTGAGAGAAGCCGGTAATTCATATTTACAGAGCAACTACGAATTATCGGTACCCATTTACAGCTGGGTGAACTGGAACAGTGTGGATAAAGTGTCTTGCTCAAGGACACAACGCACGCCGCTAGGCAGGCTCGAACCCACGACCCTTGGATCAGTAGTCCGACACACTAACCATTACACCACGGCGCTCCACCAAACCACGGGGCTCCAAACCAAATATCTGTGGGATTATAATAAATACAAGTCGAGTAAAGCCACGATATGTCTTTAATATAGCTATATAATGCAAATGTATCGGTCTTGGTGAGTGTGTTATTCCCCTTTAAGCACCATTCTATTGTACGTCCGTCCGCATTAGTCCAAGTTTTTGGGTACCCATTATATCTGCAACAGTAAGTCGGATTGACCTCAAACTTCATATACTTCCTTATCATCATCCATATTTTCATTCCATACCACACCCATGCAGCCTTCATGTCCAAGGTCAAATTACTTAGAAATTTGCGTTAAAGTTTTTTAAATATTTGTGTTAACGTTTTTATTTGTCGATCCAGGCGGCGGCCGGTGTATACGTGAGCCCTGCTCACTTTCTCTAGTATTGTATTACTTACTCGATGATGGATTTAATGTACTAAATGCAATTTTTCAGCAAGAAAGTACCATTTTACAGCAGTTTTATAGCGTTATGTGCACAAAATATTTTTTGATTTTGACCCAGTGACGTCAAAATTGCCATGGCAACGGTATACGTTCAATTTCAATAAAGTAAATATAAAGTGCATATGCCAAATGTAATAACCAATATGTAGGTAAAAAATTGTGAAGATTGAAAGATCCTATATGAAGATATAAGAATTATAAAAAGTGTTGAAGCTTTTTTTGGCTACCCTGTATATACAGAATGGGATATGGACAAAATCCCCCCCCCCTCCCCCCCCCCCCCCGGACATAATCCCCCCCATGATTTTTGACACAGGAGGACAAAATCCCCCCCCCCCCCCCGTCCAAAATCACAGGTAGGACATAATCCCCCCCATCAATATTCAAGGGAGGACAAAATCCCCCCCCCCCCCCCCCCCCGGACATAATCCACCCTCCCCCATGATATGTTTTGAAAGAATCATTGCATTAATAGGTTTTCAAATTTCACCCTCTAATCCTCTTTAATCAGGGTAATTGAATTGCCTGATTTCTTTCAAGTAGTTGATTAAGGATTACCTGATTGGTTATCGTTTTGGCGAATAATTCTTTGAAATGGTAATCGATTCTTCACTAAAACAATATGGTTTGGGCCCGACATCAGTATACAAATGTACAAACGATACATACATATTCTTGTTTGACGTTTATTGTGCAACTGAAAATACTTCATTAAATGTGCTTGATGTTTGATGTTTATTGTGCAAATAAAAGTACTGAATATGATTTACCTTGATTCTGGACGGTGGGGGGGATTTTGTCCTAGGCTACATTTTCATTGGGGGGGGGGGGGGATTTTGTCCTAGGCTACATTTTGATTGCGGGGGTAGGGGGGTATTTTGTCCTACCTTGAATTTTGATGGGGGGGGATTATGTTCTACGTGTGATTTTCGACGGGGGGGGGGGGGGGGGGATTTTGCCCTCCTGTGTCAAAAATCATGGGGGGGATTATGTCCGGGGGGATTTTGTCCTACACTCATACAGAATACAAGGCTAGTGTCCTCTTGAGTGTTTTATGTCGGGTTTATCAGACAAGGCTGTGGTGTGGGTATGTGTAAGCCCTGCTGGCTGCTTTAGTTTAGTGTATTTGTGCCGTGCGATGCTCAACTTCTGCTATAATTCCGATGTGTATTTGTGCCGCTCGATGCTCAACTTCTGCTATAATTCCAATGCATTTAGTGTGGGTTTGCTCAAATAGCTTTAGTGGCATACACCCTGTGTATTTCGCTAGCACTTCTTACCACTTTATGCTGTGTGCCAAGGACAATTGCGGTAATTGGCCAGTCGGAAGCTTGTCTGTTTGTTTAGTCTTGTCTGTCTGATCTTGTCATACCTAGGGTGCAGAATACAATGGGTGTATCAGTATATGTGTCGAATTACAGGAAATTTCCTTATGTTTTTACCTAATGAATATCTACAGTAGAACAACTTATTCTTATTTCTGTGATTGATACAATTTCATAATATAAAATGAATGCTGAAAACCTCATGCAAAAGTAACAGTTATTAAAAAAGTTAAAATTTTGTTGAAAATAATTGCATAAATTTGCATAAAATGTATACCAGTAGTTGTGAAAACCTGAGTAACTTTTGATCGGATTATAATATTTGGATGGGGTTTTCTGCTTATGGTTTGCATTATCTATCAGTTTACAAAGTGTATTTTGAAGTTAAATTTTCCTATTTAATTCCTCTTGCGAACACTGTGGATGCAATTGGTTCGTAACCCGAGTGACCCTATGTGGCATGTTGACTGTTATCTACATTGTACTCTCGATTCTTGCACTTTATAGCTCACTTGTCAATTGGTGTGAACTATGCTTTCCATAGTAACCGTGAATATTCAGACACAATTTATGCTGGGAAACACATAAATATATGGTTTCCCACTACAAAGACTGGCCTGATATTTAGGGTTAGTATAGTTGTACTGATTTATCATCACAATTTCATTGTACATGCATTTGGATTCAATAGGTTTTGGGGAAAACCCTTACATTTTATAGGGGTTTCCCAAAAATGATGGTGTCCCAATATTTAGGGTTAGTATGCTTGTACTGGTTTATCACAATAATATCCGTATTGGATACAATAGGTTTGGGTGTTACCCAAAACAATGTGTCCCAATATTTGGGTTTAGTACAATTGGCTTATTACAATGACAATGTATTTGGATACACTTTGTTTTGGGAAACCCCTATTTTATATGGGTTCCCCAAATTGATGGTGCACAAATATTTAGGTTATTACGGTATTGAGAATTATTTGATCCTGTTCACATCTTAACTGTCAACACCACAGGCCTGTATAGTGGTATTAGCAAATAGTGTAGATCCACATGAGCCAGCTCGTGACGAGCCATCTCATCAGGAACTGCACTTTTTAGCTTGCCTGCACGAAGTGCAGAAGAGCTTATGTCATACCCCCGGCGGCGTCGGCGGCGTCGTTCACAAACTTAACGTTGGGGGTAAATGTCTTATAACTTCTGTTTCCTTTCATGGAACACCTTGTCATTTCAAACATGTATTCCTCAGATGACCCTCTATCATGCTGTAGCAAATGCATGACCCACCATACAACCCTTACCCCAGGGTCAAGGTCACAAACTTAGCACATTCACAAACTTAACGTTGGGTAAATTTCTTATAACATCTGTTTCCTTTCATGGAACGCATTGATATTTCATACATGCATTCCTCAGACGACCCTCTATCATGCTGTAGCAAATGCATGACCCACCATACAACCCTTACCCCAGGGTCAAGGTCACAAACTTAGCACATTCACAAACTTAACGTTGGGGTAAATGTCTTATAACTTCTGTTTCCTTTCATGGAACGCCTTTATATTTCATACATGCATTCCTCAGATGACCCTATATCATTCTGTAGCAAATGCATGACCCACCACCCAACCCTTACCCCAAGGTCAAGGTCACAACCTTAGCACATTCATAAACTTAACGTTGGGGCAAATGTTGTGTAACTTCTGTTTATTTACAGGGAATGTCTTCATATTTCATACATGCATTCATCTGATGACCCTCTATCATGCTGTAGAAAATCCACGATCCACCACCCAACCCTTACCCCAAGGTCAAGGTCACAAACTTAGCATGTTCATAAACTTAACGTTGGGGTAAATGTTGTGTAACTTCTGTTTATTTACAGGGAACGCCTTCATATTTAGCCAGGTTTTTTTTGGAGAAAAAAATCCAGGCTATTGGATTGGCGAAAGCCTGACGGGCGGCAGGCGGCGTCCACAATCAATGTTAAGTTTTCGTGTTTGAGTACATTTCTTTGTTACTGTACCACCTAGGACCACCAAACTTTCACAGCTTCATAATCAAGGGGTGCCCACCACATATCACTATCCAACATGTTACCTTTTTTTTAACTTGACCCATTTTTTCCGCGCAGTCGACTTAGCCATTTTCAATGTTAACTTTTCGCGTTTACAATGTTAACTTTTCGTGTTTAAGTCCATTTCTTTGGTACTGTACCACCTAGGACCACCAAACTTTCACAGCTTCATAACCAAGGGGTGCCCACCACATACAACTATCCAACATGTGACCATTTTTTTACCTTCACCTATTATTTCTACGTAATTGACTTAACCATTTTCAACGTTAACTTTTTAACGTACGTCTGGTTAAAGTTGTTTGGTTAAAAGTTTTTCGTTATACTATATCTCTGCAACTGCTTCGCCCATTACCTTGAAACTTCACATGGGTGTTTATCATCATCCATACTTTCATTCTACACCCCAACCATGCGGCCCCTGTTCCCAATATCAAGGTCAAATTACTTTGAATCTTTTTGTTAAAGTTTTTTTGTGTACTATATCTCTGCAACTGCTTCACCCATTACCTTGATACATCACATGGGTGTTTATCATCATTGTCACGCCCGCTTGCGGAAAGCGCGATATCGTCAGCATTTTGGCGTATGTCTGTCCGTCCGTACGTCCGTGTGTCCGGTTAAAGTTTTTTTATTAAAGTTTTTCCATCTACTATATCTATTTTGTTAGTGTCCATGCCTCACCCAAGGCGCGACATGCAGGCCACGGCCATCTAGTCTACAAAAAGTGGGTATAATTATGTTATCCAAGTGTCTATGCTTGGAAAAAACCTGGCCTTCGTGGCTTTGCTTCATTTCTTGTCTTGTTCATACATGGATTCATCTGATGATACTCTATCATGCTATAGCAAATCCATGACCCACCGCCCATCCCTTACCCCAAGGTCAAGGTCACAAACTTAGCACATTCATAAACTTAACGTTGGGGTAAATGCCTTATAACATCTGTTTTCTTTCATGGAACGCCTTGATATTTCATACATGCATTCCTCAGATGACCCTCTATCATGCTGTAGCAAATCCACGACTCACCACCCAACCCTTACCCCAAGGTCAAGGTCACAAACCTAGCACATTCATAAACTTAACATTGGGGTAAATGTCTTATAACATCTGTTTCCTTTCATGGAACGCCTTGATATTTCATACATGCATTCATCTGATGGTACTCTATCGTGCTATAGCAAATCCATGACCCACTGCCCACCCCTTACCGCAGGGTCAAGGTCACAAACTTAGCACATTCATAAACTTAACGTTGGGGTAAATGTCTTATATCATCTGTTTCCTTTCATGGAACTTCTTGATATTTCATACATGCATTCCTCAGATGACCCTCTATCATGCTGTAGCAAATCCACAACCCACGACCCAACCCTTACCCCACGGTCAAGGTCACAAACTTAGCATGTTCTTAAACTTAACGTTGGGTTAAATGTTGTGTAACTTCTGTTTCTTTACAGGGAACGCTTTGATATTTCATAAATGCATTCATGTGATGATCCTCTATTGTGCTACAGCAAATCCATGACCCCCACCTCTTTCCCCAAGGTGAAGGACACAAACTTGAATAGCTATCATGCTGTAGAAAATCATCAACTTAGTGCGTTGATAAACTTAACGTTGGGTTAAATTTTGTTTTACTTCTGTTTTCAGGGAGCCCATTGATATTTCATACATGCATTCATCTTAATATGCTATATTATGCTATAGCAAACCCACGACCCACCTTGCACCACTGACCCCAATGTCAAGGTCTACCGCACGCCCCTTAACCCAAGGTCATGTTATATAATATTCATGTTTTTTTATGCAACTGTGCCAAGTTTGAGTGAAGGCTGCCAACAGGCGAGCTTCGTTGTCTTCCGACAACTCTTGTTGCAAGTAATTTTCACATTTTAAGAACAAAAATACCCTCTTTTCATAAATGGACTTGTCTGAAAATCATTTTGTGACGATTGGTCCGGAAATTAACATATAAAAATCCATTCCAGTTAGTTAGGGGTGAAAGGGTTAATGTGTTATATTTGGGCTGTAGGTTGAGAAAAGGCACCTGGCATCATTTGTAACAATTGTATAGACTTGTCGTCCGGCATATTCACAGTCAGATTTGAATCTAATCACTTAGTTGATGGCAGTGCACCTACTTCAGTGACTGAATGGCGAATGGTGTAGCCCCAGATCAGACTGCACAGGTGGGCAGGCTGTCTGGGGCTCTTCTGGCCGAAAATGTCATAAGGTACCTTTTCGCAGCCAAGACCCAGTATTACTCTTACACCATGGTAATTTGCGGATATTGATAATCCTTAAAATGTTTCTTCGCAATTTCACTGCTATCTTTCTCATATTTTCCTTATTTCTTAACAGAAACATATTCTGGAAGCACATGGGGATCATCTCCATTAGAGACAATTCTCACGTGCAGTCAAAATTGTATTTGTAAAGAAATATTGACAATACAGTGGAACCCCTCCAAACCGAACACCCTGGGGACAGACTGAAAAGCTCGGTTTATAGGGGTTTTCGGTTTAGAGGGGTTTTCTATTTCCAGTTAAGGAAATGTATGTTTTCCATCATTAACTCTTGGATTTGTATAGTATATACCATTATTACCATATTGAAAGCATATGTACACATTTTTTCAATAAATATGTGCAGATTCGCAAGGGGTATAGCAAATAGTGCAGGTTCGCAATGTAATCTGAGTCTACGGTCGACAATGGTCGCAAAGAGCATATGACACATTTCGCGTGTGCTGTGTAGTTACCGCGAGCCGCTACAATAGCCCACAGGCTACAGTCACGAGTTTACAGCCTCGTTAAATAATTATCAGATTATCTCAATTAATCGGTCGGTGGGTTCACAAATAATGTGCCGATTATTTTATTCCCGTAATTGTTACGTACGCGTATAATTAAATTGTGAACCATGCTATTGTAATGAGCTTGTAAAACAGCAAACATGTCTCGTATTTAGGTCGCATGTATTGAATAGATGTAATGCCGCTTATGACGTTAAAAAAACACGCCGCTTAGCACATTACACGCATGGATAACGCTCAAGTTAATGTGCGTAATTTCATCAATTGTGTTATTTCTTCCACACAAATGTCAAGTTGGGAGTCCATCAGAATCGTCTCATTCTTGTGGCTCCGCATTTTGGGAACCAGAGCTGAACAATACTACCGGGAACCAGTCTATTGTAAACACGGTGTGATTTTGACACCCGCTTGAAACAACAACATTGAAATTGGGCGCGGTGTATTTCTTGGATGACCGGTTTTCCGGGGTTATTTTAACGCTGAAATATGGTTTTGGGACTTGATAAATGGCGTCCGGATTACGGAGTAGAGGGGTTCCGAAATAGAGGGGTAGAAACTAATGTGTTTATATAGCAGAATATTCGGGACGTGGTCGTATGTTCGGTATAGCGCGAATTCCGGTATAGAGGGGGTCCGGTTTGGAGGGGTTCCACTGTACATGTATATAATAATCAACCCATTCTAAGGGTTAATTAATATCTGCAAAATTTTCTGGAAATTACTTCCAAATGTGATCTAATTATGATCTGCAACTGTGCCAACTTTTAGCATCATTACACAAAATGTTTATGATCTTCGAAGAGATGACCACCGCAAGTTCTGGTTTCAGTCAAATGCTATGACTTATTAGTATGCTAATGTATTCACA
Organism: Conchocele bisecta; assembly: GCA_029237695.1. NCBI lineage: Eukaryota > Metazoa > Mollusca > Bivalvia > Lucinida > Thyasiridae > Conchocele > Conchocele bisecta. Next base: position 36,111,761 of record CM055281.1, read on the forward strand.
ATGTATTGGTTTGAGTAATGGCGGCGGCGCTCATGAGTTGTGAGGCACAGGCATTTGGCGAGTTCCGGCTTTTGTCGTTACTGTTATGGCGCGGTAATACTGTATAAATTACATTTACTCCTGCCCTTGAGATTAACATAACGCCATATTTACATCGAGAAAAAATATATTCAGCCCTGAAATTAGTCAAATGACATGTGAACTTGCCACCACAATATTGACAGTATTGCATATGCTCCGATACGAGGTGGAAACCAACTATAAATCAATATTCTTTGCATAATTAAGTTATAACTATGCTTTTTCAGCAATATAACAATCCTTCTCAAATGAACATGTACACTTTCCGCCAAAATGTTTACGTTAGCGTTAATAAAATTGCTAAATTTGTTACGATATCGGAACTTGTCCGACCAAAGCTGCAAGCCTTGTAGTTGTAATACCCAAGAAAGCTGAAACTCGCCAAATGCCTGTGTTGTGAGGTACCTCACAACTCGTGGACGCCGTCATTACTCAAAACCAAAATACATGTACTAGACCGTGTGATTTCACACCATGGTATTGAACTGTTGCTTAAACATTGTTTAAATAACCAGTATTAGCCAAATATTGATATGTGGCAAGGGAGATAATTCCTACCAAACCTTTGCATATTTATCATCCATTAAACTGTCATCCTATCACCGCTAGAACAAACCGAAGATCGACCGCGCCAGCTACGTATTCGACGTAGCCAATCGGGTAATCAGATTAGGTGTATGTCTGCGACGTTTTACGATCGTGCTGTATGCAAATCGCTTGACTATATCTTAAGCCAGTCTGAAGGTATCCCCTTGGTTCTTTTGGTTGGTCAGTGTATGCTTGTAAAGAAATCAATTGAAATTTAATTGTATACCAAAAAAAAAAAAAATAGCTCTCAATGCTTATGTTTTATGTTTTGCATTATACCATTGAAATCACCTGATTACGATTAAAAATGTGAATAACAGTGTTTTGGTAATTTGAATTTAAACATTGGGAAGTTGACCATTTGGCTCAAAGTTCTCAAGGCATTTCAAAATGTATAAATAATGGACTGATTATTAAAATACAATTACAAGTATCTGCTGAGTATACCATTCTGTTAATTAAAGTTCAGTTCTGTTGGTGTTATATAACAGCATGTCTCTTTATATCAAGTTATTCTGTTCGTATTATGTGTTCTTCTAACTCTCATTCTTGTGTTTTGAATGTGGTAGTTTCTTGTTCTTGCATACCAATAAAACGTTTCTAGTGTATGCCTGTATACCGTGTGGCAAATCATGTGACCAAAAATGGTGGTGATTTTAAAATATTTGCCAAGATCTGCCAACCAAAAAAAGGTTGAATGATTTTAGTAATTTCCAATAACCTCCGAAGGGAATTACACAGTCAATACACATTGAATCCTATAAATCATTTTATTTTGTCTGATATATTTACTCTCATATGTACCCTATCATCCTATAGGCTATACATAGCTAATATGTGTAGTTTTACTGAGAAATGTGTAATTTCATGAAACACGCCTCAAATGAACACTGTGTAACAATAAACATTGTATCGTTCCTGACACATACATACGTGTTTACACAAATTACCACTAAAGTGCACATCCATAGGTTATATTGGATTAAATAAAAAAGAAATATAATTGCCTTAATGCAGATAAATTTCTCAGTGTAATATGAGCCCATATTACCTGTTAAGCCCGTCAATATGGTTCAAATCAAAATGGCGGCTGGTCGAAGCTGAGTCGAAAATAAAACACTTTGGAAATCACCTCCGAAACAGAGCCTTATATATTGCTAATGATCCAACTAAGATTTTGAAAATCGGTGTATATAGATTCAAACAGGCAATATGACACCATATTGACTGTGTAGGATCACAATAACTTATAATATATTACAAAATGATTTTGTGGGTGGTTGGTTGGGCGAACGCGATGGCTTAAAATAATGGTAGGGGTTCCTCCTTATAGGAATCACGATTTGCCTGGTTTGGCCCTCAGGTACGTTTTTTTCTTTGGCTCTTTTGGTACCTGGGAGTTGAATTGGGTTATTGGCCATTATAAAAGTAGTAAGATTACTGATCCTACTGCTTTTGTGGAGGGGGCCAAGTGATTCTGGTGTGGTGAGGACCTGGCATCAGATCAGGATTATTCTGATTTCAGGGCTGAATATATAGTTTTTTTAACTCACCTGAGCAAAGCTCATTTTAGCTATTGTTACCGCAATGTGTCCTTCGTCGTCCTTCGTCCGTCGCCGTCCGTCGTCCGTGAACATTATCAAACGTCTTCTCCTCGGTAACCATTGGGCCTATTGTCACCAAACTTCATGGTCATGGTCCTTAGGTAGGGGGATTACAAAATCCAAAATGGCCGCCGTCTAAAAATAGCACAAATGTTTAAAAAATCTTCTTCTCAAGAATTGCCAGCCGGATTTCGACAAAACTTGGTAGGAATGATCGATGTACAATGCTCTTTCAAAGTTGTTAAAATGGTGACCCAGGGGTCAAAAATGGGCGTGGCCCGATGGTCAAATTGGGGTCAAATTTTATTTTTGACCAAATATGGTCATGTTATATATCAAACGAGGCGATCACTCTGGTGCATTTATTGTCGAAATCGGAAGGTCATGTCATCCAAGATGGCCGCCAAAAGGTCAAAAGGTCTTTCTTTTATTAGAGATTTCAAAATTCTTCTTCACATGAACCGCTTGGCCCATGGTAGCCAAACTTAAAAGTTATGGTCCATGGGTGAAGCCTTTTCAGATTTGTTAAAATGGAGGTCATCGCTAATCCAAGATGGCCGCCATCTAAAAATAGCATAAATTCATAAAAAATCTTCTTCCCATGAACTGATAGCCGGATTTCGACGAAACTTGGTAGGAATGATCGATGTACAATGCTGTTTCAAAGTTGTGAATATGGTGACCCCGGCGTAAAAATTGGGCGTGGCCCGTGGGGTCAAATTGGGGTCAAATTTTATTTTTGACCGAATATGCTCATGTCATATATCAAATTGAAGGTATCGATGAGGCGATTGCTCTGGTGCAATATTTGTCGGAATCGGATGATTATGTCATCCATGATGGCCGCCAAAAGGTCCATTTATTCAAGATTTTGAATGTCTTTTTCTCAGGAACCACATGGCCTATGCTGGCCAAACTTCATAGTAAGTTAAGATCCTTGGGTGAAGAATTTTCAGATTTGGTAAAATGAGAGTCATCGCTTAATCCAAGATGACCGCCATCTAAAAATAGCACAATTTTGTTAAAACACATATGAACTCAATGTCACATTCTCCTCTGGTGTTCATGGAGTCAGGTGAGCGAATTAGGGCCATCATGGCCCTCTTGTTTATTGTAAATATTCAGTTCTGATTTTGGGATTTTCCCCCCATTTTACATGTACTTGAACATGTACGTGTACTTGTACAGGTCATATATGGGATTTAGTACTAAACCCATTGACCCGGCCTTAAATGACCTTAGCTATTGATAGGCCGTTAAACCCCAAGAAACAAACAAACAAAATGATTGACCCAGATTTTTGGCAGATCTTGGAACATATTTTGAAATCATCACCATGTTTTGGTCATGTAATTTCCCTCACTATTTCTGAACACAGACGCAAATACATGTATCAGAAATGCTCATTGTCTTATTTCTACCCTTTATCATTGAACGTTTATATAAGTTCATACATATTGCATGATTGTGTGCTAATGTAGGTATTTGTGGACTATAGAACTTACTGCTGAATGTTCAGCGACTCCATTACAGATGCATTCCCGCCTGTACATGACCTTGCTGTTGAATCAACCTAAATCCAATCAAACAATCAACCAACCAATGTTCGCAGTTCAGCCGACCAAACATCAATTTTGTATTAAGCCTGGTTTTATCATATCAGTGTTTCATGTATGTAGATGTTCTTCTTGCTCAGTTAATAATTGGTCTGCAATCTTTTTAGACATGTGTGAATTATGAACTTCTTAAACATTCCGTTGCGGACATAGCCTAATCATATTATTGCACACAATTATTTGACAGTATATACTGGGATTAACGTTTTTGCACAATCTTACTGCATTTATCACGTGTATTAATTCATACTGACCTTCCAAACTAATATAGATATTATAGATAATATAGATAGGGTCACATTTCAATTAATTTACCACCTTTAATCATGTTAAGCATAATTTCCCACTTTTATTCATAAATTTATCACATGTACAATTAATTTATCACATGTATTAATAAATTTAGCACACGTTTCAATTAATTCAGCACACATGTTACATGTTTTCAACCATATTTCAATTAATTTATCACCTGTAATTTGTATTTCAATTTTATATCATTAATCTGTAATCTGTCTAACCCATCTAAACTGGACATAGACATAACGAAAGACAGTTTCAGCCGAATCAATCGATCAATCAATCAATCAATCAAATACAACTGCTACAAATCAACACAAGAATCATTGATTATCATCATATTTGCCACCAACTATGAGTATGCATGGTTTGATAGTTTAACATGCATGTTAGACAGCTGGGGCCCGTTTCACTAAACTTCCTACGACTAAAATGTTCGTAAGTGCAAAATTATGATAGTCTGTAAATTTCACATTAACACTGTTGTCTTGTAAATAATTGTTGGATTTACATTTATTGACATAGTTGATTTACATATTTGAGCATAGGCTGCATATGCAGCCTATGCTCAATAAATGTAAATCCATCAATTCAAATTTGCAGACGATTCTAAATTTGCGCTTACGAACATTTTAGTCGTAAGAAGTTTAGTGAAACGGCCCCCTGATGGTAGAGCTAGTTAGTGCTATAGCTGTGTGTCTTGTTTCACCGTAGAATATCTCTAAATCGCACTACAGCTGTGCTGGTCGTAATCATCACAATATCCATTCTGTACAGCGTGTTCTGGGGCTGCATTGTTTGCCTTTCAATCAATGAAGTATATGAGTGGTTAATAATCTTATATTTTCAGTAAAAATATCTTCTTTTCAAATAAAAGTGTCATTCCATTGAAAACCTCATATTTATGCCCCCACCACCAAATGGTGAGGGGGGCACATAGTGTTACCGGCGTCCGTACGTCCTATCCGTACGTCCATCCGTATGTACGTCCATTCGTCCTGAAACCTTAAGGCTCGGGTAAATAATGTCTTATAATTTTTGTTTCCTTATACAAATCTGCTTGATATTTCACACACTCATCAAGGTCACATACTTGGTGCCTTTGAAACCTTAACACTCAGGTAAATGTCTTATAATTTCCTTGTACTCATCTGCTTGATATTTCACACACTCATCAAGGTCACATACTTGTTACCTTTGAAACCTTAACGCTCAGGTAAATGTCTTATAATTTCCTTGTACTCATCTGCTTGATATTTCACACACGCATCAAGGTCACATACTTGTTACCTTTGAAACCTTAACACTCCGGTAAATGTCTTATAATTTCCTTGCACTCATCTGCTTGATATTTCACACACGCATGTGAAAATCCATGCTTCTCTGGTCCTCTGTGTTTTCAAATGTGCCTCGTTTTCTTTGGCTGCCAGCGGGTGCATGCGTGTGTTGACAGGCCACATTTCTAGTTTCGTAATGTAATAATGTACCTTTGATTGCAGTGAGTTGGATAGCTTTGATAGAATTTATTACATTAAATTTAAAAACACAATAATTGCAATGACTTATTATAGAATTCCTGTCATCATTATCAATAGAATTTGTCTGTGTTTTACTGCAATCTAACTGTCTGTTCATGATTACAAGGCAAAAATATATTGTGTAGTGCTCATATAGCTGAATGACAGTGGAACCTCTCTAACATTGGGGACCTCCCAGGGTGTCTCGTTTAGAGAGATTTCACTGTATAATTCAAAGCTGAAATCAGATTCACTTATTTTCCCATTGATGCCGAATGGCCTTTTTACTTTTGTTGTTGTTGTTGTTGCAGTGGAGGAGGAGAGCAGTGAGGGAGGGTCAATAAGTCACGACCCCTCCAACTCTGCCCGCTCGTCACTTAGTGACCACCCCTTGGTGGACGATCCCTTTAATAAGAAGAAGGGTAAGAAGATGAAGGAGCGAAATAAATCTGGGGGTATCCTGAAGGGAATTTTCAAGTAAGTTTCATGAATTGTAAATTGCATCTCTGTTCTTGTAGCTGTAGCATTTTATTAGGAAAGGGTTTAGTTTGTATAAGTCATATGCAGTACATAAAGTGTAAAACACCTATGAATATCGGAGACATCATATGAGACAGAGTGCCTTTAAACATTTAAACTTGTTTTTGCTGCGCCTGCTTTAGCAGAAACGCAACTATAGTCGCTGCTTTTTCCGTCGTCGTCCGTGTCGTCTGAAATGTTCAAAAGTTTTTACAAGCTTCTTCATCATGGTATAACTTTAATATTACTTGACGGATTTCTTCAATATTTGGACACTTGATACATGTGAGCATTTGGAACACACTCATGCCACCATTAATATGACCATTTTTTTGTGTCAAAAAGTTTGTACAAGTTTCTTCATCATCGTATATCATTAATATTACTTGACGAATTGCTTCAATATTTGGACACTTGATACATGTAAGCATTTGGAACACACTCATGCCGTCATGACCTCGACCTTTTTTTCCTTCACATTTTTGCGGAAACATGTAACCATTTTTTGCGTCAAAAAGGTTGTACAAGTTACTTCATCATCGTATTACATTAATATTGCTTCAGATTGCTTCAATATTTGGACACTTGATACATGTGAGCATTTGGAACACATTCATGCCCCCATTAACATGACCTTGACCTTTTTGACCATCACATGGTTATGGAAACACTTTGCCATTTTTTTATGTCAAAAAGTTTCTTCAGCCTTGACCTTTTTCGTGTTTTAAGCATGCTTTTCTCTGACGGTTTTTGTGATGCTTACTTTATTACATGCTCCTGATCATGTTATGGTCAAATACCTCAGCAGACACGGCACTGCTTCCATAGCGGAATTCTTGTATAATGATTACAAACAAGCATTTTAGTCCTGATATGTTTGAATGTCACAACAAATTATAATCATCAATCAACATGTTTAGATTTGGTCGTGGCAAGAAGACAGACGACCACCTGAGCAAGGATGAAATAATCCGGATGGACGACCCCAAGGTCAAGGTGGACCAATCTGACATCCAGTATCGGCAACACCAGGAACAGATGTGGCGCCAGTCGCAGGCCGAACAGGACAGGTACGTCTGGCAACTCCCCTCCCCCACACCGCTTACACTACTGTAATAACCCTACATATTCGCACACCATTTCTATCCTAATACATTGTTATTGTGATCATCCGGTACAATCATTCTAACCATGTATATCTGGACATTACTTGCTGTAAGCAACCATACATGAATCTGTGTTTCCCAGAATAAACTCTGTCTGAATATTTAGGGTAATTACGGTATTATGGTACCAGTTGTAGGGATGGGCTGATAGCATAATGATAGCACACTTGACATAGTATAAACATCATGTATACTGAATGGTGAGGTGGGTGCATATAACATCACCGGTGTCCATACGTACATCATACGGCGTAAGATTTGCCTGGTTTGGATAGTGGAGGGGGCATTTAGTGTTAGCCTTGTCTGTCCGTTCGTCACCAACCTTGTAACTCGTAAAACTTTTAAACTGTACTAGCTACAAACCTTAAACTTTGTATGTAGCTTCCTTCTGATGATCAATGCACAAAGTTTATTTTGATTTTTGATTAGACCCCGGGTCATGGATTATCTCTCCCTTTGCTCTCCCTTTATGATGATTAGATGCGGAAATTTTGATTTTTGATTTGACCCCCGGGTCATGGATTATCTTCCCCTTCTTTTTCTACTTTGTTTACTATCAAAGCGGTAGATGGGGCATCCGTGTTCTACAAACACATTTTCTAGTTCTCTTTGGCTCTTTGTTACCTGGGAGTTGAATTGGGTTATTGCCCATTATAAAAGTATTAAGATTAGTGCTGATCCTAGTGGGGGGCGAAGTGATGGCGAAATAAATATCAGGTAGTTGTCGAGCATGCATAAACCTTAAATATGTGTAAGAATTTCATTAAAGAAAAAGAAATTCCTACTTTATCCCTACCTTTTGTTGGAAAAATCCCTAATTTTTCCGTACTTTTTCCCTACTTTTTTGTTGATTGGCCAGTTGAAAGCCTGTACATGCATATTGTCACAAACCTAATGTTCGGGTAACTGTCTGTTTGCTGAGACAAAACATGATATTTCACACATACATTGCTCCGATTGTCCCATATGATGTTGTGACAGATACACGATCCACTGGCCTCTGGTAATCTCAACGTCAAGGGCACAGACTTAGCCTATTCACTTACTTAAAATTGAGGAGGACATTTTCTAACTTGTTACCTTTCACAGAACTTCTTCACATGCGTATATATGTATAGATATACATGCATAGATATATACCCTTATCAGGCTATAGGAGTGTGCTATTTAATCAGTAGCCTATTTCACGAACCTCCGTTAGTCGACTAAACTCGTAACTGTCTGTTTGCTGAGACAAAACATGATATTTCACACATACATTGCTCCGATTGTCCCATATGATGTTGTGACAGATACACGATCCACTGGCCTCTGGTAATCTCAATGTCAAGGGCACAGACTTAGCCTATTCACTTACTTAAAATTGAGGAGGACATTTTCTAACTTGTTACCTTTCACAGAACTTCTTCACATGCGTATATATGTATAGATATACATGCATAGATATATACCCTTATCAGGCTATAGGAGTGTGCTATTTAATCAGTAGCCTATTTCACGAACCTCCGTTAGTCGACTAAACTCGGTTAGTCTGCTAAACTTCAGGCCGTTAGTCGTCTAACGGGGAAAAAACGCATTTCACGAACACGTTAGTCGACAAAGCAAAGTCTACTTTGCTTAGCCTCCTCGTTAGTCGGCTAAACTTTCGGTTAGTCTACTAAGCAAAATAGCAGACGACGGAATTTATGGAACGCCAAATCTACATAAACTCAAATATATATTGCTAGCTCTAAATATTTCGAGCTAGCAATATATATTTCGAGCTAGCAATAAAACATTTCGAGCTATCTCCAATTCATTTGAAGAGGTCTCTAATTCATTTGGAGCTAGCTCTAAATCAATTAATGATATCTCTAATTGATTTGTAGCGAGCATTTATAACTTTCATTTGGAGACAAGTTGGGGCAAGTCACTTTTTTCAAGTCACTTGTCCGGGACAAGTGGCTAAAAAATCAATTTGTACAGCCCTGATAATGCACATTATAATGGCTAAATGGGAATGATGATTTTTAATTGAAATACTCATAAAAACAGTAGAACCTCTCTAATGTTGACATGTGTGAAAACTGTTATGTCAACTAGTATAATTATATATTTATATACGGTAGTAATATATAATTTAAATATATAAACTATTAATATTTTAAAACTAATACTGCATTAATATGTATATGTGGCTGTGACTGGATAAATGGGGCTTATCGAAATTGTGACCAGTGTATGTTCTGATTAAATAGATCCCTTCTGTAGCCTGGTAACGACCTACATTGCTTGTTCGAAGCATGACTGGGGGTTTCATTTCATTGCTGATGAGACTGCGGATGCACATGCTGATCTGGATCTACACTGGTCGCAAAACTCATAAACCACATTTCTCCAGTCACAACCACATTATGTGTGATATGCAATCATGGTCGATGATAACTTAAATTTAGACAACTGAGACATACTTAATGAGTCTTGGTAGTCTCCCTTTATAATAATGCTATATTAATCGTTTTCCCGCAGAAATATGTGCTTTATTCTTCCTATGTTTCGGTCAAAATGTGGTTATTATATAATATACTAATTATATATTGTAGAAAAAGTATATAATATAATCATAAATGTTATTTTTAATGAAGATTTGGGTATATTTGGGTAAATCGTGCTGCGTAATTCAATGCGTAATTCAATAATTCAGGGAGACATCGTTTTCATAGTTTCAAGCGATTTAATGCTAGCTCCAAATAAGATATATATTGCTAGCTCGAAATGAATTAGAGATAGCTTGAAATGATTTGGAGAGCTCTCCAAATGATTTCGAGAGCTCTCAAAATGATTTAGAGATAGCTCCCAATGATTTAGAGAGCTCTCCAAATCAAAGTTATATAATGCTCGCTACAAATGATTTCGAGAGCTCTCTAAATGATTTCGAGATATCATTAATTAATTTCGAGAGCTCTCCAAATGATTTTGAGAGCTCTCCAAATGATTTAGAGAAATTCCAAACGATTTAGAGAGCTCTCCAAATCAAAGTTATATAATGCTCGCTACTAATGATTTCTGAGAGCTCTCCAAATGATTTAGAGAAATTCCAAATGATTTAGAGAGCTCTCCAAATCAAAGTTATATAATGCTCGCTACAAATGATTTCGAGAGCTCTCTAAATGATTTCGAGATATCATTAATTGATTTCGAGACCTCTCCAAATGATTTTGAGAGCTCTCCAAATGATTTAGTGATAGCTCCAAATGATTTAGAGAGCTCTCCAAATCAAAATTATATAATGCTCGCTACAAATGATTTCGAGAGCTCTCTAAATGATTTCGAGATAACATTAATTGATTTCGAGAGCTCTCCAAATGATTTCGAGAGCTCTCCAAATGATTTAGAGATAGCTCCAAATCAAATGTTATATAATGCTCGCTCCAAATGATTTCGAGAGCTCTCCAAATGATTTCGAGATACAGTGCGACCCCGTTAGTACACGGAAGTCCGGCGACATACAACCTTCCGTGTTGCTTATTCGAACCGTGCTATATCCGTTCTCGCCCAAGACGCATCATAATGTCAACAAAAAATACATGTACACTGTACTGCGAATGAACGACGTCGCCAATGCCTATAATATGCCATAAGTTTTCACTGTTATCTTCGCATGTAATAAATATATTGAATCCAAGAATTGTTAACGTCATGTTTTATTTATTCATCATGTTCATATAGAATGTAGATCTCCGCAGGTCCGTGCAATCCATTATTGTAAACGCGTGTAGAAAAAAGTGTAGTAATGATGACGCAATGACCCAATGACCGATATCCTGTTCCATCAGTTGCAACATCACGGACAAGCTTGTGCGTTGCAATCTGTGTTTACTCATATGGTGAGCACAGGTGGACGACTCGAACCTATGACACCAAAATAAATGCCTATTAAAAAATCCCATTATCCCACCCACCTGGTATCGTGTATAGACATGTTTTGCCAGACGTGTTATAATATTGCGCCAGTTCATGAGGTAATCAGGCTTATCACGCGAGATTTTCGACGAAGATGAATCTGATAATAGTCATTATAGTGTATATTTTCTGTAAACGATATCGAATGTTGACGAATATTAAATTAGTAATTATTACGCATTTGCTCTGAAAATGTTATCAACTTTCCGATATATTTGCAGAAAAAAGTCAAATCATTCTCGGCGAAAATCTCATATATATAACTAGAAAAAGTCGATGGCGCGCCATCGCAATATACCCACTTTCCCCAAATGCTAAGTCCGAAAGGGGGAGGTAATCCATGATGGAGGGTCGGATAAAAAATCCGAATTCACTTTGCGCATCAGCACATCAAAACGAAGCTACGAACCAAATATCAGACGCGTAGGTATTAAGGTGAAAAAGTTTTTCGACCTACGAGGAAAAATAGTGAAATTCTAAGTCCGAAAGGGGGAGATAATCCATGATGGAAGGTCCGATCAAAAATCGAAATTCACTTTGCACATCATAGCGAAGCTACATATCAAATATCAGAAATGTAGGTATTAAGGTGAGAAAGTTTTTCGACTTACAATGACAAATAGGGAAATTCTGAGTCCGAAAGGGGGAGATAATCCATGATGGAGGGTCGGATCAAAAATCCGAATTCACTTTGCGCATCTGCACATGATAACGAAGCTACATACCAAATATCAGGCGCGTAGGTATGAAGGTGAAAAAGTTTTTCAAGTTACAAGGGAAAAATGGGAAATTGTGAGTCCGAAAGGGGGAGATAATCCATGATGGAGGGTCGGATCAAAAATCCGAATTCACTTTGCGCATCTGCACATGATAACGAAGCTACATACCAAATATCAGGCACGTAGGTATGAAGGTGAAAAAGTTTTTCGAGTTACAAGGAAAAAATGGGAAATTGTGAGTCCGAAAGGGGGAGATAATCCATGATGGAGGGTCGGATCAAAAATCAAAATTCACTTTGCGCATCTGCACATGATAACGAAGCTACATACCAAATATCAGGCACGTAGGTATGAAGGTGAAAAAGTTTTTCGAGTTACAAGGAAAAAATGGGAAATTGTGAGTCCGAAAGGGGGAGATAATCCATGATGGAGGGTCGGATCAAAAATCAAAATTCACTTTGCGCATCTGCACATGATAACGAAGCTACATACCAAATATGAGGCGCGTAGGTATGAAGGTGAAAAAGTTTTTCGAGTTACAAGAAACGTGACGGACGTACGGACGGACGGACGGACGGACGGACGGACGGACGGACACCCGTGACGAAAACAATATACCCATTTGTTTTTCATAAAAAAGTGGGTATAACCATTTTTTTTTCCTAAAAAAGTGGGTATAATAAAGTTGATTATCTCATGCACTGGCTCAATTATGACGTAGCGAAACAAGGCCAGTTGTCACGTACACATTTGTGTACATGCGCCGGGGGCGTGGGCAGTGCTGCAACAATTGGGTCGAGTTAATCTGCGCGACTGATACGCGATCTCCGATTGGTCAGCCTTTACACCTAATTAATATTCCACCAATGGTGAGCGCGAACGCATGCCGGAAAAATGAAATCGAGCACATAACAATTAGCACCTCTTTGTTTCTGGTCTTACTGATCTTATTCCCAGTTTGCTCGGATTAATTTACGAAATGTGCAAACGTGATCAGCTGCACATTCACATCGGTGAGATAAAAGGAGGCTATGCGTCCATAAAAATAAAAAAATCGTCCATTTTGGGTCTAATTTGGGAAAGAATCGCAAATTTAACACGATTTCTGACAATAGTCGTGTTACAAATTTAACACGATTTTGATATACAAATAGGAAAAAAATTCGGGAGCCAAGGCACAACCGTGTACTAACCGAAATCGTGTTATAGTGAAGCGTGTACTAACGGGGTCGCACTGTATCATTAATTGATTTCGAGAGCTCTCCAAATGATTTCGAGAGCTCTCCAAATGATTTATAGAGATAGCTCCAAATCAAATGTTATATAATGCTCGCTCCAAATGATTTCGAGAGCTCTCAAAATATTTATTGCTAGCTCCAAATATTTGTTGCTAGCTCTAAATATTTAGAGCTAGCAATATATATTTGAGTTTATGTAGATTTGGCGTTCCATAGGAATTCCAAGATGTCGGCCATTGCGCTTGTAGCTGTTTGATTTTCCCGCTTTCCGTTCGCGTCATCCGAATATACCGGAAGCAGAAGGGATTTCCCCGAGTATTCCCCGACCTTGACCTTCGAATGATGTTAGTCTACTAAGTTTAGTCGACTAACCATAGTCTGCTAACAAAATCGTTCGTGAAATGCAAACATGTCAAAAAGTTTAGCAGACTATGGTTAGTCGACTAAACTTAGTTTAGTCTGCTAAAAGTTTAGTCGACTAACGGAGGTTCGTGAAATAGGCTACAGGAGCTACACTGGTTGCACATCCCATAAGCCCAGTCACAATTACATATACATACAGTATTGGTCATCCATTACCCAGAGTGCAACAGGAGTTCATGAGAATGCAAGAGCAATACCTCATGGAGCAGCACCGACAACAACAACAACATCAGCAGCAGGGTGGTGACGAGTTGACCTCTAGCGACCTCATTTCCATGGCACCGATGTCACGAGCAGAGAAGATCAAGCAGCTGCGGGAGGACCACCAGCAGAGACATCGGGAACGACAGGGACATTATCCAATGGAGGATCGCGAGGAGGAATACGAACGCCAGATTCAAGAGGACGAATTGATGGTACGTATTGTGGGTAACAACAGAAAATTGAAATACTGGTTTAATTTATTTAATATGCTAATTGTCATTGAAACCTAATTAAAATGCTGTTTGTTATGGAAACTTTAAATTAACTATCAGTTGTCAGGGAAACTAATTACAGTGTTCATTGTTATGGAAACTTAATTTAAATGATGGGTGTCATGGATACTTAACATTAAAATTAAAATACTGGTTGCCATGGGAAATTAAAATGGAAACGGTTGGCATATTGTCTGTTTACATGTGAGGTTTTCTATTATGAAAACAGTTTCAAGTAATTGGCATTGCATCAACCGTATTATTTTTTAGATGTACATTTTTAATCAGCAAAGGTGATGATTTTGTCAAATAAGCGCATTTTGCTGATGAGATGGCTCGTAGTGAGCTGGCTCATCTGGAACTACACTACAGTCAAACTTGCACAAGCGACCATGTGCATTAAGCGACTTTTGTCTTCTGTGACCACTTTCAATTCCCCCGACCATTTGGCCTATATAATGACTGTGTATTAAACAACTTTTCCTTAACTCGACCAGGAGCCAAATATTTTGTAACTGACAGCAAGCAAAGTTTGTTTGTATTAAACGACCATTATTTGACAGGGTGTCACTTTTTCCAGGTGAAATTAGCCTCAAGCGTGTGACAAACAAAGGAAACAAATCCCCTGTCACTGTCAAAGTGTGAATGGTGTTATAATTATTGACCTGAAACCTCGTTCTGATTCGCTTGTTTCCTTAGTGATTACTAAAGGGAATTAACTCATCGTCGCTTAGCATATGGAAACAACAGGACTGGTCACTTAGCACGTGGGATTTCTGCGTATTTCAAAACAAATATATTTTTTTTGTTGTGTACAGAATACACAAGCATTTTTATTTTACCCATTTCAATTTTCTAGACGCGTAACGATACTGGTACATACCGAACACTGCGTTAATAAATCATTATTCTATCAGCTGGTTTGGTTGTCAGTCAACGACTCATAAAAATCACCTGGGCGAAACACGTCTGGTCCGAAGTGATCGCAGTCACTACTGCCTATTTGCGATTTCAGCTGGGCGATTTTATTTCACAATAACATTCAAATTCTTTCGTCTATTTTGATAAAATAAAGCCTGAAAAGTGCACAGTAAACATTACCGGTAGTATTATAATGTATTTATTTCTATGTTAATGTTTAATATTCGCGATTTCCTGATTCCGAATATCAAACCATATAACCGGACATACCAGTACCCGGATTTCCATTTTTTATGCCCCCGCCACCGAATGGTGAGGGGGGCATATAGTGTTACCGGCGTACGTACGTACGTCCCGACGTCCCGAAACCTTAACGCTGGGTAAATGGCTTATAATTTCTGTTTCCTTGCTCGGATCTGCTTCACATTTCACACACGCATTGCTTCAATGGGTCCTCTACCGCCCCTGTGACAAATCCTCATTCGTCCCGCCCCCAGCTAAGCCCAGGGTCAAGGTCACAGACTTGGTGCATTTTGAAACTTAACGCTGGGTAAATGGCTTATAATTTCTGTTTCCTTGCTCGGATCTGCTTCACATTTCACACATGCATTGCTCCAATGGTCCTCTACCGCCCTGTGACAAATCCTCATTCGTCCCGCCCCCGCTAAGCCCAGGGTCAAGGTCACAGACTTTGTGCGTTCGAAACCTTAACGCTGGGTAAATGGCTTATAATTTCTGTTTCCTTGCTCGGATCTGCTTCACATTTCACACATGCATTGCTCCAATCGTCCTCTACCGCCCTGTGACAAATCCTCATTCGTCCCGCCCCCGCTAAGCCCAGGGTCAAGGTCACAGACTTGGTGCTTTTGAAACCTTAACGCTGGGTAAATGGCTTATAATTTCTGTTTCCTTGCTCGGATCTGCTTCACATTTCACACACGCATTGCTCCAATGGTCCTCTACCGCCCTGTGACAAATCCACATTCGTCCCGCCCCCGCTAAGCCCAGGGTCAAGGTCACAGACTTGGTGCGTTCGAAACCTTAACGCTGGGTAAATGGCTTATAATTTCTGTTTTCCTTGCTCGATCTTGCTTCACATTTCACACACGCATTGCTCCAATCGTCCTCTACCGCCCTGTGACAAATCCACATTCGTCCTGCCCCCCGCTAAGCCCAGGGTCAAGGTCACAGACTGATGCGTTCAAAACTTAACGCTGGGTAAATGCCTTATAATTTCTGTTTCCTTTCTCGGATCTGCTTCACATTTCACACACGCATTGCTCCAATGGTCCTCTACCGCCCTGTGACAAATCCACATTCGTCCCGCCCCCGCTAAGCCCAGGGTCAAGGTCACAGACTTGGTGCGTTCGAAACCTTAACGCTGGGTAAATGGCTTATAATTTCTGTTTCCTTGCTCGGATCTGCTTCACATTTCACACACGCATTGCTCCAATCGTCCTCTACCGCCCTGTGACAAATCCTCATTCGTCCCCCGCCCCCGCTAAGCCCAGGGTCAAGGTCACAGACTTGGTGCGTTCGAAACCTTAACGCTGGGTAAATGGCTTATAATTTCTGTTTCCTTGCTCGGATCTGCTTCACATTTCACACACGCATTGCTCCAATCGTCCTCTACCGCCCTGTGACAAATCCACATTCGTCCTGCCCCCGCTAAGCCCAGGGTCAAGGTCACAGACTTGATGCGTTCAAAACCTTAACGCTGGGTAAATGCCTTATAATTTCTGTTTCCTTTCATGGAACACCTTGTTATTTCATACATGCATTCCTCAGATGACCCTGTATCATGCTGTAGCAAATCCATGACCCACCACCCAGCCTTTACCCCAAGGTCAAGGTCACAAAGGCTCCTCGTTTGTGGGCGCGGGTAAACCGCTTCATAAACGCCTCATTCTTTGTGGCGTTTATCAACTTTGTCAACCCCCTAACTCTCAACCGTTTACTATAAGTAATCCCTAGAGATTCGGCTTCTCTTCTCAAGCTTTCTATTTCTGCTCTTGTTTCTGGCGGTATCATATTTTTATGCCCCCGCCACCGAATGGTGAGGGGGGCATATAGTGTTACCGGCGTCCGTACGTACGTACGTACGTACGTACGTACGTCCCGAAACCTTAACGCTGGGTAAATGGCTTATAATTTCTGTTTCCTTGCTCGGATCTGCTTCACATTTCACACACGCATTGCTCCAATGGTCCTCTACCGCCCTGTGACAAATCCACATTCGTCCCGCCCCCGCTAAGCCCAGGGTCAAGGTCACAGACTTGGTGCTTTCGAAACCTTAACGCTGGGTAAATGGCTTATAATTTCTGTTTCCTTGCTCGGATCTGCTTCACATTTCACACACGCATTGCTCCAATCGTCCTCTACTGCCCTGTGACAAATCCACATTCGTCCTCCCCCGCTAAGCCCAGGGTCAAGGTCACAGACTTGGTGCGTTCAAAACCTTAACGCTGGGTAAATGCCTTATAATTTCTGTTTCCTTTCTCGGATCTGCTTCACATTTCACACACGCATTGCTCCAATGGTCCTCTACCGCCCTGTGACAAATCCACATTCGTCCCGCCCCCGCTAAGCCCAGGGTCAAGGTCACAGACTTGGTGCGTTCGAAACCTTAACGCTGGGTAAATGGCTTATAATTTCTGTTTCCTTGCTCGGATCTGCTTTACATTTCACACACGCATTGCTCCAATGGTCCTCTACCGCCCTGTGACAAATCCACATTCGTCCCGCCCCCGCTAAGCCCAGGGTCAAGGTCACAGACTTGGTGCGTTCGAAACCTTAACGCTGGGTAAATGGCTTATAATTTCTGTTTCCCTTCTCGGATCTGCTTCACATTTCACACACGCATTGCTCCAATCGTCCTCTACCGCCCTGTGACAAATCTACATTCGTCCTGCCCCCGCTAAGCCCAGGGTCAAGGTCACAGACTTGGTGCGTTCAAAACCTTAACGCTGGGTAAATGCCTTATAATTTCTGTTTCCTTTCTCGGATCTGCTTCACATTTCACACACGCATTGCTCCAATGGTCCTCTACCGCCCTGTGACAAATCCACATTCGTCCCGCCCCCGCTAAGCCCAGGGTCAAGGTCACAGACTTGGTGCGTTCGAAACCTTAACGCTGGGTAAATGGCTTATAATTTCTGTTTCCTTGCTCGGATCTGCTTCACATTTCACACACAGCATTGCTCCAATCGTCCTCTACCGCCCTGTGACAAATCCTCATTCGTCCCGCCCCCGCTAAGCCCAGGGTCAAGTCACAGACTTGGTGCTTTTGAAACCTTAACGCTGGGTAAATGCTTATAATTTCTGTTTCCTTGCTCGGATCTGCTTCACATTTCACACACGCATTGCTCCAATGGTCCTCTACCGCCCTGTGACAAATCCACATTCGTCCCGCCCCCGCTAAGCCCAGGGTCAAGGTCACAGACTTGGTGCGTTCGAAACCTTAACGCTGGGTAATAGCTTATAATTTCTGTTTCCTTGCTCGGATCTGCTTTCACATTTCAAACACACACATGCTCCAATCGTCCTCTACCACCCTGTGACAAATCCACATTCATTGTCCGCCCCGTTCGAAGCCCAGGGTCAAGGTCACAGACTTAGTGCTTTTGAAACCTTAACGCTGGGTAAATGGCTTATAATTTCTGTTTCCTAGCTCGGATCTGCTTCACATTTCACACACGCATTGCTCCAATGGTCCTCTGCCACCCGGTGACAAATCCACATTAGTGCCGCCCCCGCTAAGCCCATGGTCAAGGTCACAGACTTGGTGCGTTCGAAACCTTAATGCTGGGTACATCCCTTATAATTTCTGTTTCCTTGCTCAGATCTGCTTCACATTTCACACACGCATTGCTCCAATGGTCCTCTGCCACCCGGTGACAAATCCACATTAGTGCCGCCCCCGCTAAGCCCATGGTCAAGGTCACAGACTTGGTGCGTTCGAAATCTTAATGCTGGGTACATCCCTTATAATTTCTGTTTCCTTGCTCAGATCTGCTTCATATTTCACACACACATTGCTCCAATGGTCCTCTGCCACCCTGTGACAAATCCACATTCGTGCCGCCCCCGGCAAACCCAGGGTCAAGGTCACAGGACTTGGTGCGTTCGAAAACCTTAACGCTGGGTAAATGCCTTATTAATTTTCTGTTTCCTTGCTCGGATCTGCTCACATTTCACACACGCATTGCTCCAATTGGTCCTCTGCCACCCTGTGACAAATCCACATTCGTGCCGCCCCCGCCAAGCCCAGGGTCAAGGTCACAGACTTGGTGCGTTCGAAACCTTAACGCTGGGTAAATGCCTTATAATTTCTGTTTCCTTGCTCGGATCTGCTTCACATTTCATACACGCATTGCTCCAATGGTCCTCTGCCACCCTGTCACAAATCCACATTCGTGCCGCCCCCGCTAAGCCCAGGGTCAAGGTCACAGACTTGGTGCGTTTGAAACCTTAAAGCTCGGGTAAATAGCTTATAATGTCTGTTTCCTTGCTCGGATCAGCTTCACATTTCACACACGCATTACTCCAATGGTCCTCTGCCAACCTGTGACAAATCCACATTCAAATATGCCTTCTTTTCTTTGGCTGCCAGCGGGGGCATTCGTGTGCCGACAGGCCACATTTCTAGTTTATTTATTTTTTTGTGTTAAGAGACCATTGTTTTAAGCGACCATTTTTGGTGTCTCCCTTGGCTGGTCGCTTAATGCAAGTTTTACAGTATTTGCAAACACTGCCATTATGGTCCATAGTTGAAATGGTGAGAACAAAATACACCATCATGCATATGAGGAATGGTAAAAAAAAGTATGTGGACTTTTGCCAGAGTGTGTGTACTAACAGAGCATAATCTGCACATTTTACACCAAAGATACAGTGGGTGGTTGGTCGGGCGAACGCGACAGCGTAAATTAATCGTAGGGGTTTCTTCTTATATAGGAATCACGGTTTGGCCCTCAGGTATGTTTTTATCTTTGACTCTTTTGTTACCTGGGAGTTGAATTGGGTTATTGCCCATTTTTAGCTCACCTGAGCGAAGCTCATGTGAGCTATTGTTACCGCAATGTGTCCGTCCGTCGTCCGTGAACATTTTCAAACGTCTTCTCCTCGATAACCATTGGGCCTATAGTCACCAAACTTCATGGTCATGGTCCTTAGGTAGGGGGATTACAAAATTGTTAAAATTACGTAATTACGTAATCCAAGATGGACGCCGTCTAAAAATAGCACAAAATCTTCAAAAATCCGCCAACTGGATTTCGACAAAACTTGGTAGGAATGATCAATGTACAGTGCTCTTTCAAAGTTGTTAAAATGGTGACCCCGGGGTCAAAAATGGGCATTGCCCGTGGGGTCAAATTTTATTTTTGACCGAATATGGTCATGTCATATATCAAATCGAAGGTATTAACGAGGCGATCACTCTTGTACATTTTTTGTCGAAATCAGATGGTTATGTCATCCAAGATGGCCGCCGAAAGGTCAAAAGGTTCTTTTATTAGAGATTTCAAAATTCTTCTTCACATGAACCGCTTGACCCATGCAGCCAAACTTAAAAGTTATGGTCCATGGGTGAACCCTTTTCAGATTTGTTAAAATGGAGGTCATCGCTAATCCAAGATGGCCGCCGTGTAAAAATAGCATAAATTCTTCAAAAATCTTCTTCTCATGAACCGCTAGCTGGATTTCAACAAAACTTGGTAGGAATGATCGATGTACAATGCTCTTTCAAAGTTGTTAAAATGGTGACCCCGGGTAAAAAATGGGCGTGGCCGGTGGGGTCAAATTTTATTTTTGACCGAATATGGTCATGTCTATATCAAATCGTAGGTATCAAAGAGGCGATCACTCTGGTACATTTTTTGTCGAAATTGGATGGTCATGTCATCCAAGATGGCTGCCGAAAGGTCATTCTTTTATTAGAGATTTCAAAATTCTTCTTCACACGAACCGCTTGGCCCATGGCGGCCAAACTTCACAGTTATGGTCCATGGGTGAAGCCTTTTCAGATTTGTTAAAATGGAGGTAGTCGCTAATCCAAGATGGTCGTCGTCTAAAAATAGCACAAATTCTTAAAAAAATCTTCTTATCATGAACTGCCAGCCGGATTTCAACGAAACTTGGTAGGAATGATCGATGTAGTATGCTCTTTCAAAGGTGTTAAAGTGGTGACCCTGGGGTCAAAAATGGGCATGGCCCGTGGGGTCAAATTTTATTTTTGACCAAATATGCTCATGTCATATATCAAATTGGAGGTATCGATGAGGTGATTGCTCTGGTGCAATATTTGTCGGAATCGGATGATTATGTCATCCAAGATGGCAGACGAAAGGTCAAACGGTCATCCTTTTATGAGAGATTTTAAACATCGTCGTCTCATGAACCGATTGGCCAATTGTCAGCAAACTCTACCTGTATGTTCCTTAGGTGAAGCCTTTCCAAAGTTGTTGAAATTAAGTTGGCCTGAAATCCTACATTGCCGCCGTCTAAAAATAGCACAAATTCTTAAAAACTCTTTTTCTCATGAACCGCCAGCAGGATTTCGACGAACCTTGGTAAGAATGATCGATGTACAATGCTCTTTCAAAGTTGTTAAAATGGTGAACCCGGGGTCAAAAATGGGCATGACCCGTAGGGTCAAATTGGGGTCAAATTTGTGTTCATGGAGTCAGGTGAGCGAATTAGGGCCATCATGGCCCTCTTGTTAAAATAGTAACATTAGTACTGATCCTACTGCTTTTGGGAGGGGGCCAAGTGATTCTGGTCTGGCGAGGATACATTAGCAATTTATTCTCCCCGTAATAGGTCTGTGGTGGGTGGGCCATATTGAACACCTACTTTTAACAAATATGGGCTACCATGCGAGAAATGCGAGAAAAGAATCTTACCACGTCCAGTGCAGCCCAAGATCAGCCTGTGCATCTGCTCCGTCTGATCATGGCCTACGCTGTTCGCCATACAGTCAAGTAGGCTAACTGGCATCAGCGAAGCAATCCGGTTATAGCCTGTCTGAGTGGCTGTTCAAGAGGTCCAATATCTCCATTGATGCAGTCTGTCAGGTACCTTTCTTCAACAAATGGCCTCTATATGGCACTGCCCAAATGAGATGTTTCAGACTAAACCAAACATTACATTGCTAGCTTCCATTATAAAAATGAATGCTTGGTTCATTATAACATTAGCTTGCTTTGACCTATACCACACTTGCTTGCCGAACATTGTATATCCATATATGCATGCCTAGATTTGTATACCTATATATATATGCTAGAAGTTATAGTTGGCCAGTGCATTAGATTTCTGACTTATTGCATCTCAATATTTCATAGATATTGATTTTGAAAAAATATTGTAATGTCCGTCATTCACATCAATGTGTGACAAACATTTCTGAGGACACATATAGTTCAATATATGTGGCTGTGACTAGAGAAATGGGGCTTATGTGTTTTGCGACCAGTGTAGATCCAGATCAGCCTGTGTATCTGGATCTGCACTGTTCGCCATTTCATCAATGAAACACCTGCCATGCTTCTAAACAACGTTATCAGACTACAGGTGTGTGATATTTGATCAGCAGCTACATTAACACATATTTCATAGGCTCAACTTTTTCCAGCAAGTGTCGCATATTTTTCCAGTTTCGATATCAACTTCGCATGTGCTACGACTATCTACTTCGCATGTGCTACGACTATCTACTTGCATATACTATCGACTATCAGCATCATTTATATGCCTTCTAGTGATGATGAATAATGATATTTATTAAACAAGTTCACAGAGTTTATAAGAAAGGAAGTTTATCATCACATCAGTAAACTTGCTTAATAAACATCATACTAAGTCAACACAAGTGATAGATTATATTTATTGCATAAGTACTGTGCCATGCATTGATGATGTACCAACCAGCTTACATTTTTATACGCCCGTTTGAAAAAACGGGACGTATTATATATTCATCTTGTTCGTGCGGGCGGGCGGGCACAACTTGTCCACGCATTAACTAGAGTTCTCTTGACGGATTTTAACCAAATTCGGTATACATTTTTGTCACGGCAAGATGAAGAAGCCTATTTATATTAAAAATAAATTCCAATTACTTATCTCCCCTTGGCGGCCATTTTTATTTTTCTGTATCCTTGTCCACGCAATAACTCAAGTTATACTTCACCGATCGTAAACAAGTTCGGATTACATGTTTATCACGGCAAGACAAAGAAGCCTATTTATTTTAACAGCTCGTGACCAAATTCAATATACATGTTTATCACGGCAAGAACCCTATTAATTGTCAGTGAGTTATCTCCCCTTGTTAACTGGCCTTGGAGGGACGGGCGTATATTGTGACCTTCGGCACTCTTGTTTCTGTTGTGGTTTCATTTGCCCATTAGCTCACCTGAGCAAAACTCATGTGAGCTATTGTTACCGCAATGTGTCTGTCGTCCGTCGTCGTCCGTGAACATTTGCAAACGTCTTATCCTCGATAACCATTGGGCCTATAGTCACCAAACTTCATGGTCTTGGTCCTTAGGTAGGGGGATTACAAAATTGTTAAAATGACGTCATCACGTAATCCAAGATGGCCGCCGTCTAAAAATAGCATAAATTCTTCAAAAATCTTCTCAAGAACCGCCAACCGGATTTCGACAAAACTTGGTAGGAATGATCGATGTACAATGCTCTTTCAAATGTTAAAATAGTGACCCCGGGGTCAAAAATGGGCGTGGCCCGTGGGGTCAAATTGGGGTCAAATTTTATTTTTGACCGAATATTTGTCATGTCATATATCAAATCGAAGGTATCAACGAGGCGATCACTCTGGTGCATTTTCCGTCGAAATGGATGGTTATGTCATCCAAGATGGCCGCCGAAAGGTCAAAAGGTCGTTCTTTTATTAGAGATTTCAAAATTCTTCTTCACATGAACCACTTGGCCCATGGTAGCCAAACTTAAAAGTTATGGTCCATGGGTGAAGCCTTTTCAGATTTGTTAAAATGGAGGTCATTGCTAATCCAAGGTGGCCGCCACCTAAAAATAGCATAAATTCTTAAAAAATATTTTCTAATGAACCGCTAGCCGGATTTCGACGAAACTTGGTAGGAATGATCGATGTACTATGCTCTTTCAAAGTTGTTAAAATTGTGACCCCATGGTCAAAAATGGGCGTGGCCCGTGGGGTCAAATTGGGGTCAAATTTTATTTTTGACTGAATATGGTCATGTCTATAGCAAATCGAAGGTATCAAAGAGGTGATCGCTCTGGTGCATGTTCCGTCGAAATGGATGGTTATGTCATCCAAGATGGCCGCCGAAAGGTCAAAAGGTCGTTCTTTTATTAAAGATTTCAAAATTCTTCTTCACATGAACCACTTGGCCCATGGTAGCCAAACTTAAAAGTTATGGTCCATGGGTGAAGCCTTTTCAGATTTGTTAAAATGGAGGTCATTGCTAATCCAAGGTGGCCGCCACCTAAAAATAGCATAAATTCTTAAAAAATATTTTCTAATGA
Organism: Conchocele bisecta; assembly: GCA_029237695.1. NCBI lineage: Eukaryota > Metazoa > Mollusca > Bivalvia > Lucinida > Thyasiridae > Conchocele > Conchocele bisecta. The sequence goes on from CM055281.1 coordinate 36,136,402, forward strand.
ACCGCTAGCCGGATTTCGACGAAACTTGGTAGGAATGATCGATGTACTATGCTCTTTCAAAGTTGTTAAAATTGTGACCCCATGGTCAAAAATGGGCGTGGCCCGTGGGGTCAAATTGGGGTCAAATTTTATTTTTGACTGAATATGGTCATGTCTATAGCAAATCGAAGGTATCAAAGAGGTGATCGCTCTGGTGCATTTTTTGTCGAAATTGGATGGTCATGTCATCCAAGATGGCCGCCAAAAGGTCATTCTTTTATTAGAGAATTCAAAATTCTTCTTCACACGAACCACTTGGCCCATGGTGGCCAAACTTCACAGTTATGGTCCATGGGTGAACCTTTTTCAGATTTGTTAAAACGGAGGTCGTCGCTAATCCAAGATGGCCACCGTCTAAAAATAGCACAAATTAAAAAAAAAATCTTCTCATGGACCGCCAGACGGATTTCGACGAAACTTGGTAGGAATGATCGACGTAGAATGCTCTTTCAAAGGTGTTAAAATGGTGACCCCGGGGTCAAAAATGGGCGTGTCCCGTGGGGTCAAATTTTATTTTTGACCAAATATGCTCATGTCATATATCAGATTGAAGGTATCGATGAGGCGATTGCTCTGGTGCCATATTTGTTGGAATCGGATGATTATGTCCATTTATTCGAGATTTTGAACGTCTTTTTCTCAGGAACCACATGGCCGATGCTGGCCAAACTTCATAGTAAGTTAAGATCCTTGGGTGAAGCATTTTCAGATTTGGTAAAATGAGAGTCATCGCTTAATCCAAGATGACTGCCATCTAAAAATAGCACATATGAACTAAATGTCACATTCTCCTCTGGTGTTACTGGAGTCAGGTGAGCGAATTAGGGCCATCATGGCCCTCTTGTTTGTTATTACATTGTAAAAGTTCATTTTATGCGACAAAAATGATTTAAAATGAATTTAAACAAATTCTCATTTGCGATATGGCAGTTTATCTCGTACATGTGACATGCTATGCAAAGTTACAAACACAGGTCCAATTGATGTAGATGTTAATGGTGAATCGATCCTTAATGAGATTTATACGTGAGGCCAAGTGATTGGGTGAGGTAAGGACACCCGACACGAGACGATAATATTCTGGATGCCATGCTGGACAGATATTGTAATGTCAGTGCTGAATACACAATTTTCTCATAGACAGATGTATTCTGTTTACGATGACCTTGTTGGTGAACAGACTGGAAGTCACAAACAATCAACAAATCAAGCAATTTAGCGAATGAAATACTAAACTTGGCTTATGATAGTGCATCTAGTGCATGTCCATATGTTACCCTATGATAGTGCATCTCCATATGTTACCCTATGTGCATCTCCATATGTTACCCTATGATAGTGCATCTCCATATGTTACCCTATGATAGTGCGTCTCCATATGTTACCCTATGATAGTGCATCTCCATATGTTACCCTATGATAGTGCATCTCCATATGTTACCCTATGTGCATGTCCATATGTTACCCTATGTGCATGTCCATATGTTACCCTATGTGCATGTCCATATGTTACCCTATGATAGTGCATCTCCATATGTTACCCTATGATAGTGCATCTCCATATGTTACCCTATGTGCATGTCCATATGTTACCCTATGATAGTGCATCTCCATATGTTACCCTATGATAGTGCATCTCCATATGTTACCCTATGTGCATGTCCATATGTTTCCCTATGATAGTGCATCTCCATATGTTACCCTATGTGCATGTCCATATGTTTCCCTATGATAGTGCATCTCCATATGTTACCCTATGATAGTGCATCTCCATATGTTACCCTATGTGCATGTCCATATGTTTCCCTATGATAGTGCATCTCCATATGTTACCCTATGTGCATGTCCATATGTTTCCCTATGATAGTGCATCTCCATATGTTACCCTATGATAGTGCATCTCCATATGTTACCCTATGTGCATGTCCATATGTTACCCTATGTGCATGTCCATATGTTACCCTATGATAGTGCATGACTGCATGTCCATATGTTACCCTATGATAGTTCATATGCAACACAGCACTGGAAACAGCAATCTGTGCATTTCCCCATATTATTTCATTGTACCACATAGTTACTGTGATGTATTTGTGTACTAACATAATTGACATGCCCCTCCCCATTCAATACGATTGGAACATTAGTTTCTATTCCATGACAGCTTTTGAGAGAACAATCAAATTGTTTCCCGATTTAACCAGATGGATGTACATGTATTGTTGATCACCTGATGATAACGATAACATGTGCATTCTGACATTTTCCTACAAATGATTTCAATATGGATTTGAACATTCCGAGCATCAGCTGATATTCTCATGATGCAAGTAAATGGCCATAACGTATGGGAGACATAGACCACATGCCAGCATATTGCTCCGTGTAACCTCATTCATTACCTACATATTAAAATATTTACATGTAAATAATTCCAGCACAAAAATATTTACACAATTCCCTAACATTTGATTGGCCCGTAGCAAGTCTCTGTCCAAAATTTATATCCCAGTAAATTCCCACGCCAAACTACTTTCCGTAACCGTGAGGCGCAGTTAACGGAAAATAAACACATTTTCTTTGATGAATTTATTTAAAATGCTGGAATTATAAGGAATGAATGGCCTTTTTGTGCAATTTATCGGGGATATAAACGTGGAAAAGTCGCGGGAATACTGGACGAGGCCTTCCAGCCTTCGTCCAGTATTCCCGCGACTTTTCCAAGTTTATACCCCGAAAAATTCCACAAAAAGGCCATTCATTCCTATAATAAATCATCACTATATTCGATAAGAAATACAACGTAGGAGGTATTTAATTTCTGAGAGAAATATCTCAAGCCATTATTAAATCTAGACTGGGTTTGGGCATTTGATGTCTCCTACTAATTACATGTACAGTAACATATATTGAGCGACTTTAAAAATGCATGGTTATATGAATGCCGTTGTCAAAGCACACACATAAATGATACAAAGCATTAAAAACCACCGCCATTGCGATCAGTGTAGACTAAGATTAGACTGTGTGTATGTGCAGTCTGATCACGGTCTACACTGTTTGTCAGTAAAGCATTCATCAACCAATTTATTATATGGGACCGCCCACAACAAATAAGGGCTTATGCAGTTTACGACCAGTGTAACCCTAGATAAGCCTGCCATATCCACAGGTGAGATTCGGACATAAAAAATGACCATTGAAAACAAAACCTGTTACCCCAACACCTGTTGTTGTTCCGTACACGTTTCTACAATATAAGCATGTACAGTATGACAACAGGTGGATGGGTAATTGGATTGTTTTTATGCTCCCCGAGTTTTACGTTAAAGTTTTTAAAATTGCTAAAATCTCTGTGACTGCTTGTGATATCAACTTGAAACTTCATATACACATTGATCCATATTTTCATTGTATACCCTACACATGCTGCCCAGGAGCCCAAGGTCAAGGTCAAATGACTTTAAAATCTTTTTGTTAAAGTTTTACGTTAAAGTTTTTCAAATTCAATTCAATTCAAATTAGCATTCAAATATTTATTGTGACAAAACATTGCGTTAAACCTTTCTAGGATCGATCTTTGTTACCAATTGAGATTGTGATGTGAAACTTCATATACACATTTATCACCATTTATTGTGACTAATAAGCATACTGGTACTACACCAATACCCAGGGTCAAGGACTTTGAATTTCAATCCAGGCGTCATCGGGGAGCATTTGTCGGATTTACCAACCATCTAGTTTCATTGGTCATTTGTTTTATGTAACATCTCTGATTCTTTCACATGTGTGCATATCCTTTATTAAGTAGGACAAACATTCCTGGTGCGCTAACAACACATTTGGACCATGCGAGTGTGCTAGCAGATCAGGAGCTACACCAGTCAATAACTCAATAAGACCATTTTTCTTGCAATCAAATCTGTAGTTACAATCTTGATTCAACAGCTGAAGTTCTAGCTCAGTCACTAGCTGTGATGAGCAATTAATAGGCCATTAAATAGCAATACATCAATAAATCAGTAATCAATAGCTGAGGGTACCACTATTACCTGATGCACATAAGAATTTGTTTCTAGTTAAGATAGTCTTTTGGATGAGACTAACTTTCAACACCACGTACATTTTGCAAGTAATTTTCATATTTTTGAGAACAAAGACACCATTTTCATAAATGGACTAGTCTGAAAATCATTTTATGACCATTGGATTGGTTGCAAAATTAACATATCAAATTCCATTCCAGTTATTTTTGTTTGAAAGGGTTAAACTGAGGCCCTATTCGTATATGACCTTAGCTACTACTGAGGATGTTAAACCCACTGACTTTGACTTTTTCTTTTTACGGCCTTATCTAGATGATGCATGTAACAGTGCGTTTGTAAAGTCGCCGATTGTTGTAGAGCTAGATCTATCTAATCCATGTATTCTCTCTTTTCTCCCTCTCTAACACAGGATGACAGGTTCAATAGTGATGACTATTTCTTACAGAGGTTCGGACAAAGTGCAATACCCAGCCAGGGTCTCAGTGACCTTGGGGGTCAAAGGCCGCAAGATCAGAGGTCACAACCATCGGCTTGGAATCAGGTGGAAAGGTAGGTTAATCCTGATTCTAATTCTGAGATACACCATGTTAGAAAATTGTAAATATTTTCCATCGGAAGTATATACAGGTCATTCTCATTATCTCGAAGTCGAATGGACTGATGAAAATATATCGACATATCCGAACTTCGAGATAACAATTCGGCAAATTTCTCGAAAAAAAAATCCAAACAAAATCGCTTAAGAAATGCCCTTTACTTTATTTCCGGGTTTTCATAAATCGCGCATTTTCTTTTTTACACAATGCGCATGCATATGTTACGAAATATATCGAATACGCTATACAATTTCCGGTGAATTAGACAAAATTTGTTTATGCTTTTTCGCAGCTACTGAGCTAGTGTAAACGAGCGTCATTACATCTAAATGTCAACGCTCGTCGACTCTTCCGACGATGTTATTGAAGTAACAAATTCGTTCCCAAACCACGTCGGACCCAGCGCCGTCCGTCACACACACAAAGTCGGCCCATGCCAAATTGGCCCTAATCTATCATTTTGTCTGATACTTTCTGTCTCATTTATAAACAAAACATGATTGGCAGCACATGAGATTCGTCTCTATGATAGACGATTCTCATGCGACATTTAAAATTAGAAACTGAAGACTGGAAAACAACTCTGTCTGTAATTTTTGTCGCGCCCGCTTGCGGAAAGCGCGATATAGTCGGCACTTTGGTGTATGTACGTACGTACGTGTGTCCGGTTAAAGTTTTTGGTTAAGTTGTTTGGTTAAGTTTTTTGGTTACAGTTTTTGGTTAAGTTCTTTGGTTAAAGTTTTTGGTTCAGTTTTTTGGTTAAGTTGTTTGGTTAAGTTTTTTGGTTAAAGTTTTTGGTTAAGTTCTTTGGTTAAAGTTTTTGGTTAAGTTTTTGTCGCGCCCGCTTGCGGAAAGCGCGATATAGTCGGCCGTTTGGCGTACGTACGTGTGTCCGGTTAAAGTTTTTGGTTAAGCTGTAAGGTTAAGTTTTTTGGTTAATGTTTTTGGTTAAGTTCTTTGGTTAAAGTTTTTGGTTAAAGTTTTTTGTTAAATTCTTTGGTTAAAGTTTTTGGTTAAGTTTTTTGGTTAACTTTTTTGGTTAAGTTTTTTGGTTAAAGTTTTTCGTTATACTATATCTCTGCAACTACTTTGCCCATTACCTTCAAACTTCACATGGGTGTTTATCATCATCTATATTTTCATTCTACCCCCCTCTTGTGCGGCCCCTGTGCCCAATGTCTAGGTCAAATTACTTTGAAGTTTTTGGTTAAGTTTTTTGGTTAAAGTTTTTGGTTAAGTTTTTTGGTTAAGTTTTTTGGTTAAAATTTTTTGTTATACTATATCTCTGCAACTGCTTTGCCCATTACCTTGAAATTTAACATGGGTGTTTATCATCATCTATATTTTCATTCTACCCCCCTTCCGTGCAGCCCCTGTGCCCAATGTCAAGGTCAAATTACTTTGAAGTTTTTGGTTAAGTTTTTTTTGTTACAGTTTTTGGTTAAGTTTTTTGGTTAAGTTTTTTGGTTAAAGTTTTTTGTTATACTATATCTTTTTTTTTAGTGTCCATGCCTCGCCACAAGGCGCGACATGCAGGCCGCGGCCATCTAGTTTGGTTAAGTTTTTTGGTTAAAGTTTTTGGTTAAAGTTTTTCGTTATACTATATCTCTGCAACTGCTTTGCCCATTACCTTGAAACTTCACATGGGTGTTTATCATCATCTATATTTTCATTGTACCCTCCTCCCGTGCGGCCCCTGTGCCCAATGTCAAGGTCAAATTACTTTGAAGTTTTTGGTTAAGTTTTTTGGTTAAAATTTTTGGTTAAGTTCTTTGGTTAAAGTTTTTGGTTAAGTTTTTTGGTTAAGTTGTTTGGTTAAGTTTTTTGGTTAAAGTTTTTGGTTAAGTTCTTTGATTAAAGTTTTTGGTTAAGTTTTTTGGTTAAGTTTTTTGTTTTTTGGTTAAAGTTTTTGGTTAAAGTTTTTCGATACTATATCTCTGCAACTGCTTTGCCCATTACCTTGAAACTTCACATGGGTGTTTATCATCATCTATATTTTCATTCTACCCCCACCCGTGCGGCCCGTGTGCCCAATGTCAAGGTCAAATTACTTTGAAGTTTTTGGTTAAGTTTTTTGGTTAATGTTTTTGGTTAAGTTTTTTGGTTAAGTTTTTTGGTTAAATTTTTTTGTTATACTACATCTCTGCAACTGCTTTGCCCATTACGTTGAAACTTCATATGGGTGTTTATCATCATCTATATTTTCATTCTACCCCCTCCTGTGCGGCCCCTGTGCCCAATGTCAAGGTCAAATTACTTTGAAGTTTTTGGTTAAGTTCTTTGGTTAAAGTTTTTGGTTAAGTTTTTTAGTTAAATTTTTTGGTTAAAGTTTTTCGTTATACTATATCTTTTTTTTAGTGTCCATGCCTCGTCACAAGGCGCGACATGTAGGCCGCGGCCATCTAGTTTGGTTAAAGTTTTTTGTTAAGTTTTTTGATTAAGTTTTTTGGTTAAAGTTTTTCGTTATACTATATCTCTGCAACTGCTTTGCTCATTACCTTGAAACTTCACATGGGTGTTTATCATCATTTATATTTTCATTCTACCCCCCTCCCGTGCAGCCCCTTGCTCAATGTCAACATCAAATTACTTTGAAGTTTTTGGTTAAGTTTTTTGGTTAAGTTTTTTTGGTTAAAGTTTTTTGTTATACTATATCTCTGCAACTGCTTTGCCCATTACCTTGAAACTTCACATGGGTGTTTATCATCATCTATATTTTCATTCTACCCCCCTCCCGTGCGGCCCCTGTGCCCAATGTCAAGGTCAAATTACTTTGAAGTTTTTGGTTAAGTTCTTTGGTTAAAGTTTTTGTTTAAGTTGTTTGGTTAAGTGTTTTGGTTAAAGTTTTTGGTTGAGTTCTTTGGTTAAAGTTTTTGGTTAAGTTTTTTGGTTAAACTTTTTCGTTATACTATATCTCTGCAACTGCTTTGCCCACTACCTTGAAACTTCACATGGGTGTTTATCATCATCTATATTTTCATTCTACCCGCCTCCCATGCGGCCCCTGTGCCCAATGTCAAGGTCAAATTACTTTGAAGTTTTTGGTTAAGTTTTTTTGTTTAAGTTTTTGGTTAAAGTTTTTTGTTGATACTATAATCTCGCAAAACTGCTTTTTTTTTTTTTGCCCATTACCTTGAAAACTTCACATGGGTGTTTATCATCATCTGTATTTTCATTCTACCCCACTCCTGTGCGGCCCCTGTGCCCAATGTCAAGGTCAAATTACTTTGAAGTTTTTGGTTAATTTTTTTGGTTAAAGTTATTGGTTAAGTTTTTTGGTTAAAGGTTTTGATTAAGTTTTTTGGTTAAGTTTTTCGTTATACTATATCTTTTTTAGCTCACCTGAGCGTCGTCGTCGTCGTCGTCGTCGTCGTCGTCGTCGTCGTCGTCGTCGTCGTCGGTCGGTCGGTCGGTCGGTCGGTCGGTCGGTCGGTCGGTCGGGTCGGTCGGTCGGTCGGTCGGTCGGTCGGTCGGTCGGTCGGTCGGTCGGTCGGTCGGTCGGTCGGTCGGTCGGTCGGTCGGTCGGTCGGTCGGTTCGGTCGGTCGGTTCGGTCGGTCGGTCGGTTCGGTCGGTCGGGTCGGTCGGTCGGTCGGTCGGTCGGGTCGGTCGGTCGGTCGGTCGGTCGGTCGGTAGGTCGGTCGGGTCGGTCGGTCGGTCGGTCGGTCGGTCGGTCGGATCGGTCGGTCGGTCGGTCGGTCGGTCGGTCGGTCGGTCGGTCGGTCGGGGGGCGTCGTCGTCGTCGTCGTCGTCGTCGTCGTGACATTTTCAAAACAAATCTTCTCCGTAACCATTGGGCCTATAGTCACCAAACTTCATGGTCATGGTCCTTAGGTAGGGGGATTACAAAATTGTTAAAATTACATCATTACGTAATCCAAGATGGCCGCCGTCTAAAAATAGCACAAATTCTTCAAAAATCTTCTTCTGAAGAACCGCCAACCGGATTTCGACAAAACTTGGTAGGACTGATCGATGTACAATGCTCTTTCAAAGTTGTTAAAATGGTGACCCTGGGGTCAAAAATGGGCGTGGCCCGTGGGGTCAAATTGTGGTCAAATTTATAGACCAATATGGACTTGTCATATATCAAATTGAAGGTATCAACAAGGCGATCACTCTGGTGCATTTTTTGTTGAAATCGGATGGTTAGGTCATCCAAGATGGCTGCCGAAAGGTCAAAAGGTCGTTCTTTTATTAGAGATTTCAAAATTCTTCTTCACATGAACCGCTTGGCCCATGGTAGCCAAACTTAAGAGTTATGGTCCATGGGTGAAACATTTTCAGATTTGTTAAAATGGAGGTCATCGCTAATCCAAGATGGCCGCCGTCTAAAAACGGCATAAATTCTTAAAAAATCTTCTTCTCATGAACCGCTAGCTGGATTTCAACAAAACTTGGTAGGAATGATCGATGTACAATGCTCTTTCAAACGTGTTAAAATGGTGACCCCGGGGTCAAAAATGGGCGTGGCCCGTGGGGTCAAATTGGGGTCAAATTTTATTATTGAACAAATATGGTCATGTCATATATCAAATTGAAGGTATCTTTTATTAGGGATTTCAAAATTCTTCTTCACATGAACCGCTTGGCCCATGGTAGCCAAACGTAAGAGTTATGGTCCATGGGTGAAGACTTTTCAGATTTGTTAAAATGGAGGTCATCGCTAATCCAAGATGGCCGCCGTCTAAAAATAGCACAAATTCTTAAATCTTCTTCTCATGAACCGTTGGCCGGATTTCGATGAAACTTGGTAGGAATGATTGATATACAATGGTCTTTCAAATTTGTGAAAATGGTTATCCCAGGGTCAAAAATGGGCGTGGCCCGTGGGGTCAAATTTTATTTTTGACCGAAATATGCTAATGTCATATATCAAATTGAAGGTATCGATGAGGCGATTGCTCTGGTGCAATATTTGTCGGAATCGGATGATTATGTCATCCATGATGGCCGCCAAAAGGTCTTTTATTCCACATTTTGAACGTCTTTTTCTCAGAAACCACATGACCGATGATGGCCAAACTTCATAGTAAGTTAAGATCCTTGGGTGAAGCATTTTCAGATTTGGTAAAATGAGAGTCATTGGTTAATCCAAGATGACCGCCATCTAAAAATAGCACAATTTTTTTAAAACACATGAACTCAATATCACATTCTCCTCTGGTGTTCATGGAGTCAGGTGAGCGAATTAGGGCCATCATGGCCCTCTTGTTTTAGTGTCCATGCCTCGCCACAAGGTGCGACATGCAGGCCGCGGCCATCTAGTTTTGTAAATCATTGACAAATGTTGACCGCATTATCTATTGTCATGAGATAAATGAATAACAACAAAACAGAATAAAGAAATCAACTTTTATTAAATCAAAAGCAGTACACATCTATGTCAACAATACAAATGAATACACGTATGCGGAAAATGTCATTGTGAACAGAAGTGATTTGATCGACCAGATTTTCGCTTTTATAAGACACACGGTGTATTCACTCAGTTATGACAGGTCAATCAGTTGATGAACTGTTTAATGAATGTAACAGGTTTGGGTATGCACTTTGGCTGCTCACATTTTTTGAATAGGTCAAATTGTAGCCGTAGACAACATATCGGAGGCAAATTATTGTAGCTAAGCGTTGTTCAACACTGCCCTTCGACTTTCCCGTGCAAATGTCTCTCTGGCCTGTGCATTATGTGTCTGTTTAGACAATACATCATTGTAATCACTGTTTTATGCTCGGGATATCAATATTGACTAGGAAAGTGTGTTCTCTTTACTGCAGTTTTTAAAATGAAGGGTGTTGTTGTCTTTAAACACATGCATCTGATGTGTTGGTGCAGTATAGTGGCGGAGTTAAAATGGGCTATCTCATCAAAATATGATTTTACCCTACCCCGGGACCTGCCCCTCTTTTGACAAGTTTTTTTGAAATATCAAACACTAATAGCACTTGCATAAAAGGTGGCGAAAGTAGTAACAATTAATACCCTATGTGATTCATTGACACTATCAGATAGCACATTTAAATTGTATCAAAGTAGTATCCCATAATTTACTTGATACACAGTTTTAACAATAGAATGTCTTTGTTTGTGACCATGTTACTAAATTTATCATGGTGGTTATAATCATTCAGAAGTTAAGATTAATAGAATCGAAACATAGAACTTAATACAGATAGGACAGTGTAGTTTCCGCACAGACATATAATGTATTATAAAACTATATGGAGTGCCTGGTTGTTGTCGCTTTACCCGAGTTGAATGACTGGTGAAAAGGTTGCATCATTTTATAGTTCATTGGCCATTAGCTACAATAATTCCCAGCAACCGTAGTGCATACCCAAACCTGTTGCATGTAGGTGAACATTTAGTAAACTGTATATTTTATACCTTTAAGCAAATAATCATTGATGTAGAACTAGTAAATTGCCCAAAACAATAGAACAGAGAAATCATTTTCCCATGGAAGCTATCTTTTCTCTTGTTGTTGTTCAACATTCAACATAACAAAATGAAGCTTTCAAATTTAGAAGATATACATGTACATGTAAATGTCAAGATAAACACTGACACGGTAACATAACTAATTTCTGCATGTGTATGTTCTTTATTAATAATTTATTATACCCCCCGCAACGAGTTGTGGGGGGGGGGTATACTGGAGTCAGGTTGTGCGTCCATGCGTCCGTGCGTCTGTGCGTCCGTAAACTTAACATCAGAGAAATATTGTTATAACTTCTATTTCCTTCATCTAAAATGCTTGATATTTCACAGCCTGTAGGCTATTTCCAGCTGTGCAAATCCACCGTCCAACCCCCGCATCCCAAGGTCAAGTCAAATACTTAGTCCTTAAACTTAACATCAGAAATATTGTATAACTTCTATTTCCCTTCTCTATGCTGATATTTCACACATGCACCTAAGCTCTAACCAGCTGCCAAATCCACGACCGTCCAACCCCGCAGATCCCAAGGTCAAGGTCAAATACTTAGTCCTATTCTTAGTCTTCTCATCTAAAACTATCAACAGATCCTGATTATAACATCTATTTCCAAATTCATAACTCCAAAATGGCTTAATATTTCAACACATGCATTCATGTTTAAGGCTCGTACTACCATGCTGTGCCAAATCCACGACCATCCAACCCCCGCTGATCCAAGGTCAAGGTCAATACTTAGTCTCTTTACAAAACTTAACATCAGAGAAATATTGTTCTAACTTCTATTTCCTTCATCTAAAATGCTTAATATTTCGCACATGCATTCCTGTAAGGCTCTACTACCATGCTGTGCTAAATCCACGACCGTCCAACCCCCGCTGATCCCAAAGTCAAGGTCAAATACTTAGTCTCTTTACAAAACTTAACATCAGAGAAATATTGTTCTAACTTCTATTTCCTTCATCTAAAATGCTTAATATTTCACACATGCATTCCTGTAAGGCTATACTACCATGCTGTGCCAAATCCAACCCCCACTGATCCCAATGTGAAGGTCAAATACTTAGTCCCTTTACAAATCTTAACATCAGAGAAATAAGTTATAACTTCTATTTCCTTCATTGAAAATTCTTATTATTTCACTTGTGCATTCCTCGAAGGTTGTACTATCATGCTGTGACAAATCTACGACTGTCCAACCCCCGCTGATCCCAAGGTCAAGGTCACATGCTTTGTCTCTTTACAAAACTTAACATCAGAGAAATATGTTATAACTTATATTTCTTTCATTGAAAATTCTTAATATTTCATATGCTGTGACAAATCGCCGCTGATCTCGAGGTCAACGTCACATACTTACCGTACAACCTCGAATTAACGCCCCCCTCCTAATAAACGCCCTAATAAACCTCTACCATCCTGTGACAAATTCACGTTCATGCCGCTCCCGCTAATCCCAGAGTCAAGGTCACAAGCCCACACATTTGGAAATTTTTGCATATTTTAGGGGTACCTGGGCCCACGCGGGGGGTATTCCGTAAGCCTCGCTTACTGACCAATCTAGTTGATACAGCTTTGACATTATTATATCGCTAACATATCAAAAACACCAGATAACCGGTTGCAAAAAGCACTCTTCCATGTGTTACATTAAAGAGATGGGGTTAGATACCCTTGTGAGGTATGGAGCGGGGTAGCAATTTTGTTTCTAAACAACATTGTGGTCACTTTTTGTCAATATGGCAAATATACACTACACAACTAGCGGTATGCTGTCCAAACAATATGAACAATATCGCAAACATACACTCCACGACTAGCGGTATGCTGTCCAAACAATATGAACAATATCGCAAACATACACTCCACGACTAGCGGTATGCTGTCCAAACAACATGAACAATATCACAAACATACACTCCACGACTAGCGGTATGCTGTCCAAACAACATGAACAATATGGCAAACATACACTCCACGACTAGTGGTATGCTGTCCAAACAACATGAACAATATGGCAAACATACACTCCACGACTAGCGGTATGCTGTCCAAACAACATGAACAATATGGCAAACATACACTCCATGACTAGCGGTATGCTGTCCAAACAACATGAACAATATGGCAAACATACACTCCACGACTAGCGGTATGCTGTCCAAACAATATGAACAATATGGCAAACATACATTCCACGATTAGCGGTATGCTGTCCAAACAATATGGCAAAACTACACTTCATGACTCCATGACACGGCAATTGATGGTTAAAGTTTTCGGATAACTTATCTCCATTTGGCCGCTATTTTTAATTTTTCCACTCTGTATCCACGCAATAACTCAAGCTCTACTTGTCACATTTGAACAACATAGGCCATCAGCCAGAAATGGAAACCCTCCCCCACTGTGGGATTTTTGCAGACATAGTTTTTTTGAAACTACATTCAATTATGAGTTCTATGCCGTATGTCTGCGCTCTGTAACCCGCTGGATGAATGTTTGGCACCATTTTTAAGTATACCACCCTCGGACATTTCGCAATTGTGAAAAATCACATTGAAAATCAACTGATTTTTATACGACCGTTTTTAAAAAACGGTACGTATTATGTTTTACCGCACGGCGGGCGGGCGGGCAGCGGGCGGCGGGTGGGCGGCTGAAGAAAAAGCGCATAGTTCGTGTACACAACTCCTCCGAAACCGTTCAGTAGATCGTTCTGAAACTATACACACGTCTTCTACACATATTGAAGATGTGCACCTTGGTGTTTTTATGTGGAAAAAATATTTTTTAACAAAAATATCACCTTTTTAACTTAGCCATTTTTTCTTCATTTTTCTATACAATTCTATATACGGTACAGAGTTTGTGTACACAACTCCTCCGAAACCGTTCAGTCGATCGTTCTGAAACAATACACACATCTTCTACACATATTGAAGATGTGCACCTTGGTGTTTTTATGCCGAAAAAATATTTTTTAACAAAAATATCACCTTTTTAGCTCGACTATTCGAAGAATAAGTAGAGCTTATGTTGTCACCCCGGCGTCGGCGTCACCGTCACGCCTTGGTTAAGGTTTTTAGTCAACCTTGTATATGGAATACTACTGGCCCTACACCCACCATACTTGCACAACTTCATCTCCTAGTGATGTACATCAATAACCCCTGATCTATATTTGACCTTCACCTACATTTCCTCTTGAATTACTTAGTTAATTCCCCTTGGTTAAGGTTTTTACTCAACCTTGGTTAAGGTTTTTAGTCAAGCTTGTACATGGAATACTATTGTGCATACAGCCACCATACTTGGACAACCTTTTCTCATAGCGATGTACATCAATAACCCCTGATCTATATTTGACATTGACCTACATTTCCTCTTGAATTACTTACTTAATTCCCCTTGGTTAAGGTTTTTAGTCAACCTTGATTAAGGTTTTTAGTCAAGCTTTTACATGGAATACTATTGTGCATACAGACACCATACTTGGACAACCTTTTCTCATAGCGATGTACATCAATAACCCCTGATCTATATTTGACCTTGACCTACATTTCCTCTTGAATTACTTACTTAATTCCCCTTGTTAAGGTTTTAGTCAACCTTGATTAAGGTTTTTAGTCAGCAATTTTACATGGAATACTATTGTGCATACAGACACCATACTTGGACAACCTTTTCTCATAGGGATGTACATCAATAACCCCTGATCTATATTTGACCTTGACCTACATTTCCTCTTGAATTACTTACTTAATTCCCCTTGGTTAAGGTTTTTAGTCAAGCATGTATATGGAATACTCCTGGCCCTACACCCACAATACTTGAACAACTTCATCTCCTAGTGATATACATCAACAACCTCTGACCTATATTTGACCTTGACCTACATTTAACCTTGAATTACATACTTAATTCCCTTGGTTAAGGTTTTTATTCAACCTTGGTTAAGGTTTTTAGTTAAGCTTGTACATGGAATACTAGTGTGCATACAGACACCATACTTGGACAACCTGTTCTCATAGGGATGTACATCAATAACCCCTGATCTATATTTGACCTTGACCTACATTTCCTCTTGAATTACTTACTTAATTCCCCTTGGTTAAGGTTTTTAGTCAAGCTTGTATATGGAATATTCTTGGCCCTACACCCACCATACTTGGACAACTTCCTCTCCTAGTGATGTACATCAACATCCACTGACCTATATTTGACCTTGACCTACATTTAACCTTGAATTACATAGTTAATTCCCCTTGGTTAAGGTTTTTAGTCAACCTTGGTTAAGGTTTTTAGTCAAGCTTGTACATGGAATACTAGTGTGCATACAGACACCATACTTGGACAACCTTTTCTCATAGGGATGTATATCAATAACCCCTGATCTATATTTGACATTGACCTACATTTCCTCTTCAATTACTTAGTTAATTCCCCTTGTTTAAGGTTTTTAGTCTAGCTTGTATATGGAATATTCCTGGCCCTACACCAACCATACTTGGACAACTTCATCTCCTAGTGATGTACATCAACAACCACTGACCTATATTTGACCTTCACCCACATTTAACTTTGAAATACTTAGTTAATTCCCCTTGGTTAAGGTTTTTAGTCAAGCTTGTACATGGAATACTATTGTGCATACAGACACCATACTTGGACAACCTTTTCTCATAGCGATGTACATCAATAACCCCTGATCTATATTTGACCTTGACTATGGAATACTATTGTGCATACAGACACCATACTTGGACAACCTTTTCTCATAGCGATGTACATCAATAACCCCTGATCTATATTTGACCTTGACCTACATTTCCTCTTGAATTACTTACTTAATTCTCCTTGGTTAAGGTTTTTAGTCAAGCTTGTAGATGCAATACTCCTGGCCCTACACCAACCATACATGGACAACTTCATCTCCTAGTGATGTACATCAATAATCCCTGACCTATATTTCACCTGGACCTACTTTTATCCTTGGATTACTTTCTTATTTCCCCTTGGTTAAGGTTTTTAGTGAAGCTTGTATATGGAATATTCCTGGGCCTACAGCAACCATACTTGGAAAACTTCATCTCCTAGTGATGTACATCAATAACCCCTGACCTATATCTGACATTGACCTACATTTAACCTTGAATTACTTACTTAATTTCCCTTGGTTAAGGTTTTTAGTCAACCTTGGTTAAGGTTTTTATGCAGGCAGCGGCCACCTTGTTTGTCAAGCTATGTGTACATTGACAACCCTCGTAGTCGAGCTGTGCTGTTCTCCTACAGCTCTCGTTAACTTAGCCATTTGTTCTACATTTTTCTACACAATTCTATATAATTCTATATACGGTAATTTAACTTAGCCATTTGTTCTACATTTTCCTATACAATTCTATATACGGTACAGAGTTTGTGTACACAACTCCTCCGAAACTGTTCAGTCGATCGTTCTGAAACTATACACACGTCTTCTACACATATTGAAGATGTGCACCTTGGTGTTTTTATGCCGCAAAAATATTTTTTAACAAAAATATCACCTTTTTAACTTAGCCATTTTTTCTACATTATTGTATCCAATTCCCTATCATTTCTACTTTACACTCTACTTTTCTATCTCTGCCTAAATTAGTATACATGTTTAGCACAACGAGATGAAGAAATAATGCTATAGACTTTCAAATTCTCATTAATGTTTCTTGCCTTGGTGACGTCTTCACATTTCTGCATGTTTGCTGTCTGGCCCATATTCGACGGGCGTATTTTGTGACTTGCGGCACTCTTGTTCTTACTTTATACGCTGCCAGATACTTATGAAAGGTTCATATGAACGTGTAGCTACTAACACCTGTATACATGTATGTGGCTGTGACTGGAGAAATGGGGCTGGTGGGTTTTGTGACCAGTGTCCCTATCGGTCTGTGTATGCGCACAGTCTGTTCAGGATCTGCACTGTTCGCCATTCCATCAGTGAAACACCCATCATACTTCTAACAAACATAATATATCGTTATCAGGGTGCAGGAGTGTGCTATTTGATCAGGAGCCACACTGGTCGCAAATCCTGTGCACCCCTTTTCTCCCGTCACAGTCACATATTAGTTATCCACACACATTTCAGATGCAGAATGAATGTCTGTTTGTCTCTATATGTCCATGTCCTATTTATGCAACCAAGACAATTACCATGATTACTATGTTGTGTATTCCAACATGAACGTCTCTGATACATATAAGTATTACTCTCAGCTGTTGACAGGCCTTTACACACCATTAAGTAAAATAAATATATAAATATAATTATTACTGTCAACATGGGTCGTAGGCACTAATTTGCAAATTGGATATAGAAAATATACATTTTCTACCGTGCTGAATGAATGATTTGTAGCACATATTACTACATGTACCGGTATGACACAGTAAATACTAAAATACAGAACATTAAGATAGTTGTAAATAATACGAGCAACCTAAGCTGGAGTACAAATATATATTGTTATACACTTTCAAGATGACAGCCAGCAAGTAAATGAGTGACGCAAACATAAAATTAGGTAGTAGAACCGATGAAACTGAGATATATCCCGGTTCCACATAATGTACACACTATTTATCGTGCATTCCAATAATATTCCCTCAATCCATTCCGAGTCATCAGCAGAAACACGATTCAAATATGTAACTAGTTGGTACCTGTACTTATAAAATCATGTATATAGTAAAACTGTATAACTTGTATAACTACTGAAATACAGTATGTGTCGTACGAGAACGTGTCTTCCAATGTGTATGAACGTGATCAATTACCAGTGTAAGTGCACACCAGTGCATGCATCATGGCCATTGCCTAATACATGCAGGTATATTGCGACATTAATCTTATTTGAGAGGCACCCATGACAATATTGTATTTTGTAAGTGAGGCGTGGTAAGTAAATATTTAACCATGACTTCATAATAGTTACATTTGATAACCTGTAAGGTTGATAAACCATTTCATAATTTTCATATAAACAAAAGACATTGAAGGTGCATGATCTTTCTAAAAGCATGCATGTGCTCTTCAAATAGATCTACTATATTCGTATAGCTGTTATGTATGCATACATAAACTATTTTGTCCAATATGTTTCAACTTTCAGTGTTCTTAATTATAGCACACGTGTTATTCTACACCTGTTGTGTCAAATTACCAATATTTACTATATATACAAACCAATATTAGTATGTATGTAGTTTGAAAAAGCGATTCCGGGGTATTCAAACATCAATCTAGTCCAGTTCATGAAGTATGCATATCTACCACGTGTAGCCACACCCACTCATAGGACCATCAATATACATTTACATCCCCATGAATGATAATGTATCTCCATAACATATTATGCAATGTATCAAAATGTTCATCTAAACAATATCACATAGCCTCTATCGAGACACATCAAATTTTGGAAGTCACTATGCAATTGAACTATTGTCTACATGGAATTCTAACTATTTATGCAGGCGGTAAGGATCAAGTTTGTGGAAGGCATTTTCTGCCGCATTGTACCACAGTTATGTGTTTTTCTGGCTCTTTGGGGTCGTCTGAATATATATTTCTCTATTTGACAACAGGTAATGGCAACCGGTAATGTCATTCTAATAATAATAATAATCATGTGTAAATTTATTTACTGAAGGCAGAATTATATTTACATTGTACCTGTTCAGCACATACATATACCACACGTAGTTTGTAGTTAATAGACACGTCTTTGCCTCCATATACCCCATTGAATCCGCATAACAATCCCTGTGGTTGTCTTTCAAATTTATTACAACGCTGATGGACAATCACATTCCATTACTATAGCAACCAGAGACATTTTGACTGTTCTGACAATTGTGGAAGGCTATTGCATGACTATCTCCTGTATTTTCCATTTATTTGTGAGGGAAAGCAATGTATGTGTGTTTCAACTTTATGAATGTCTGTATTTGTTCGTAACAGCACATGACTCGCAGAAAAATATTGTAAAACAGCCTGTTTCGGCAGCCATTTTGAAATATATTGCCATTTACGGATGTAATTAAATGTAAGATGTATTCTAAATAATTTTACATTCAAATTGTGACTTAATTATAGCAATTTACCCGGTTAATATTGATCAGACTGAAAGTTAACAGTCCTTAATAAAACAATATAATACTGTTCGGTGGCCATCTTGTAAAATGGCCGCCATTTGTTCATCCAGTGGCTTTTTGAGCGCAGACAACCAGTATTGATAGACAATAGACTACTGAATCCGAAAATCATACTCCCCAAAAATCTCACATAGGGGGGAAGGGGTTATTGCTCGCTCAAGGTCTAACATTTTGCATACATGTTTACCACAGCAAGACGAATAACAATATTTAAAAATTTAAAAATATTTTGATCAATTATCTCCCCTTGCTGGCAATGTTTGATTCTTTGACTTCCATATTGTCCGTGCAATAACTCAATTTCTCCTACAAATCATAACCAAATTTGCTACACATGTTTATTATGACAAGAGGAAGG
The DNA here is from genome assembly GCA_029237695.1 of Conchocele bisecta. Lineage (NCBI taxonomy): Eukaryota > Metazoa > Mollusca > Bivalvia > Lucinida > Thyasiridae > Conchocele > Conchocele bisecta. The sequence continues at coordinate 36,156,081 of CM055281.1, forward strand.
CCCTATTGATTTTCAGTGAGATATCTCCCCTTGATGACTGGCCGTGCTTCAACGGGTGTATACTGTGACATACCGCACTCTTGTTTGCAATTATTTTAAGCAGGCTTCAAAAAATTCATAATTTTCTAAAGATGGGATTTAGTCCATGTACCTACGTACGTACATACATTAGTAACACCTTACATTTTTGTCGCATCTGCTTTCGCAAAAGGCAGGCACAGATTGATTTTCAAAAAATTCTCGTCATTTATCTCCCCTTGGCGGCCATTTTTAATTTTCTCTGTTTAATTCTTTGACTTCCGTATTGTTTTCCGCGCAATAACTCTATTTTCTCCTTGACAAATCGTAACCAAATTTGCTACACATGTTTATTATGACAAGAGGAAGGCCCTATTGATTTTCAGTGAGTTATCTGCCCTTGATGACTGGCCGTGCTTCGACGGGTGTATACTGTGACATTCCGCACTCTTGTTTGCAAATATTTTAAGCAGGCTTCAACGAATTCATAATTTTCAAAGATGGAATTTAGTCCATGTACCTACTTAGTAACACCTTTCATTCCCCTTGGCGGCAATTTTTAATTTTCGGACTATATCCTTGTCCACGCAATAACTCAAGTTCTACTTGACCGTTTGTAGCCAAATTCGGAAGACATGTTTATCACATCAAGATGAATATGCATGTTGATTTTGAAAAAAGTCCAATAACTTGGCGGCTATTCGAAGAATAGTGAGAGCGTACGTAGTCACCCCGGCGTCGGCGTCACCGTCATGCCTTGGTTAAGGTTTTTAGTCAAGCTTGTATATGAAATACTCCTGGCCGTACACCCACCATACTTAGACAACTTCATCTCCTAGTGATGTACATCAACAACCCCTGACCTATATTTGACCTTGACCTACATTTAACCTTCAATTACTTGTTAATTCCCCTTGGTTAAGGTTTTTAGTCAACCTTGGTTAAGGTTTTTAGTCAAGCTTGTAGATGGAATACTATTGTGCATACAGACACCATACTTGGACAACCTTTTCTCATAGGGATGTACATCAATAACCCCTGATCTATATTTGACCTTGACCTACATTTCCTCTTGAATTACTCACTTAATACCCCTTGGTTAAGGTTTTTAGTCAACCTTTGTTAAGGTTTTTAGTCAAGCTTGTAGATGGAATACTATTGTGCATACAGACACCATACTTGGACAACCTTTTCTCATAGGGATGTACATCAATAACCCCTGATCTATATTTGACCTTGGCCTACATTTCCTCTTGAATTACTCACTTAATACCCCTTGGTTAAGGTTTTTAGTCAACCTTTGTTAAGGTTTTTAGTCAAGCTTGTAGATGGAATACTATTGTGCATACAGACACCATACTTGGACAACCTTTTCTCATAGGGATGTAAATCAATAACCCCTGATCTATATTTGACCTTGGCCTACATTTCCTCTTGAATTACTTACTTAATTCCCCTTGGTTAATGTTTTTAGTCAACCTTGGTTAAGGTTTTTAGTCAAGCTTGTAGATGGAATACTGTTGTGCATACAGACACCATACTTGGATAACTTTTTCTCATAGGGATGTACATCAATAACCCCTGACCTATATTTTACCTTGACCTACATTTAACCTTGAATTACTTAGTTATTTCCCCTTGGTTAAGGTTTGTACTCAAACTTGGTTAAGGTTTATAGTCAAGCTTGTATATGGAATACTCCTGGGCCCCTACAGCAACCATACTTGGACAACTTCATCTCCTAGTGATGTACATCAATAATCCCTGACCTATATTTGACATTGAACTACATTTAACCTTGAAGTACTTAGTTAATTTCCCTTGGTTAAGGTTTTTAGTCCAGCTTGTATATGGAATACTCCTGGGCCTACAGCAACCATACTTGGAAAACTTCATCTCCTAGTGATGTACATCAATAACCCCTGACCTATATCTGACATTGACCTACATTTAACCTTGAATTACTTACTTAATTTCCCTTGGTTAAGGTTTTCAGTCAACCTTGGTTAAGGTTTTTATGCGGGCCGCGGCCACCTTCTTTGTAAGCTATGTGTACATCGACAACCCTCGTAGTCGAGCTATGCTGTTCTCCTACAGCTCTTGTTAATTTTCGAACTCTGTATCCTTGTCCAAGCAATTAACTCAAGTGCTACTTGACGGATTGTAACCAAATTCAGTATACATGTTTATCACGGCAAGACGAAGAACCCTATTGATTATGTTAAACAAATTCGACTTATCTCCCCTTGGCGTCCATTTTTAATTTTCGCACTCTGTACCTTGTCCACTTGATGGATCGTAACCAAATTCGGTAACATGTTATCACGTCAAGATGAAGAATCCTATTGGTTTTCAGTGAGTTATCTCTTGTTGACTGGCCTTTCCTCGATAGATGTATATTGTGACCTTCGGCACTCTTGTTTACCTTCATATTTTTGCAGAGGCATTTTTTTGTATCAAAAAGTTTGTAAGTTTCTTTATCATGGTATATCTTTAATATTACTTGACATATTGCTTCAATATTTGGACACTTGATATATGTAAGCATTTGGAACATGCTCATGCCGCCATTAACATGACCTTGACCTTTTTTACCTTCACATTTTTGCGGAAAGACGTAGCAATTTTGTTGATGAAAAAGTTTTTACAAGTTTCTTCATCATGAAATAACTTTAATAAATATTACTTAATGGATTGTTTCAATATTTGGACACTTGATACATGTTATCATTCGGAACACCCTCATGCTGCCATTAACATGACTTTGAGCTTTTTTGTCGCGTCTGCTTTAGCGGAAGGCGCGACTATATTTGCCGCTTTTTCCGTCGTCGTCGTCAGAAATGTTAAAAAGTTTGTACAAGCTTCGTCATCATGATATAAATTGAATATTACTGGATGAATTGCTTCATTGCCTTAATTTGCCCATAAAATATACACAACAAAATAACTGAGAAAAGAGTGGACCGGGTTCGATCCCTGATCCTGTCATTGGAGTTTATGAAATACAATTGTATTTCTTGCTCCATCTTCTTGTACTATACCCATGTGTGTCATACAGCGGCTTGGTCCATGGATATTGAGAGCCAATGGGGACGCTTAACTCAAATATTTATATTAATAACCAAGAACAAATAAATTCACTGCATTTAACAGCAGTTTGCTAACTACGCAATAACAGATAACAAAGATACATTTCTAACAGTAGAATAACACAATAACAGTTAACTGTGCATAATGATTCCAGCCCCCACCTCCTTCTGTACAACGAGTGGTGGGGGTGGGGTAGGGGTATACCAAGGCAGGCTTGTCCTTCTCTCTCAAGTATTAAGTGGAGTACAGTTTGATGAGGGCCGACACTGAGATATCCTTACTGCAGTCACCAAAGGATTTCACCCTGATACAAATACAGAGGTGTGCAGAATGACATGTATGTGACTGACTGGAGGAATGTGCTTTATGCGATTTATGACCATTATAGCTCTTGATCTTCTAGCACAGTCCTGCGGTATTCTAAGGATGTACACTGTTTGTTGGCAGCCGGCTCGGTGTTTCACTGACTGAATGGCGATACTGGTGCATTCCTGTCTGTATATGACCTGTCTGTTGAACGAACATAAAACGCCAATCAATCAAATAAACAATATTGCACTATCCGTTTTCTTTCATGTAATGTATTGATATTTCACACCGTGAGAAATTCCATAAGCTATTGTATCTATCTACATATCTAAATTTTATCTAAACCACACATTCCCCTTTTCTCCATTTACACATCAGTAGCTAGACTGATCACAAATTCTATAAGACCTATTTCTGAAGTTGCGAAATGTGTTGTCAGAGCATGCACAATGTAGGGAATTAAATTTGCAGTATCATCACATAACCGGACCTTAGTATATTTTCATCGGGCCATCGAGTCGTATTTGGATACATTTTTGGAAAGTTTCCCCAAACAAATGGTGTCCAAATATTTCAGGTTATTATGGTAATCACACAATTTGACCTACATACGATATTTCCAGCAGGCCATCAAGTCGTACGGGCCCAAACCTAGGAGCCCCGGACCCCGCCCGGTCAGCTATGGGAGCCCCGGACCAGAGTCGGAGTATGAGCCAGTTCACGCGCAGTGACGCGCCACCCCAGCAATACAACAATCGGCACGTCAGTGACAGCAATATCAGACAGCAGAACTACTACCGACCCCTATCACGCGGGCCGACCCCGTCACATGACCAAGTGTTCAGGGGACAAACCCCGACAAATGAGAACGTATTTCGGGGTCCGACACCCACGAATGAGCATGCATTTCGACCGCCAGCATCGGCGAAGGAGCATGTGCCTCGCGGACAGACTCCCACGAACGATCACAATTTCCGGGGCCCGACCCCAACTCGGGAACATAACTATAGGGACCAGACCCCTACAAATGAACACAGTGTTACGGGCCCGATGAGTGATAGAAGTAATTACGCGCATGTGTATTCCCACGGGCCTGCTCCTTCACATGACCCCAGGAATTACCAGGTTCACCCCGCCTCTAGGCGGCCAGACCCGCCTTCTGACCCACAAGGTCATTCATACGACCCTCAAGGTCATTCATATGACGCTCAAGGTCATGTGTACTACCTGCCACCTAAGGCGCTTAAACCTGCTTCAGAATCAGTGTATTATCAAACTGACCCAGATGTGAGGCATGTGACTAATGTGTCTAAAAATAGGGACCATGTGACTAGAGGTAATCATGTGACTCGGAATGAAGCACCACCTGGTGGTGGTTTCTTTGGCAACCCAGTTTCGGCATATAGAGACCCGGTTTATTCAGCAATGGCTGGGAAACGACAAGTTAAAACTGTGGGACAGCCAAATTCCGCAAAAGTCTGACTATAGCTAAATGTTTCTCTTTTTCATAAACTTCAGAGAAAAGTTGATTACAGTCAGACACATCTATTGGTAGAAACATTAACTTGTGTTCGCTAGTGTGAAACTTGCTACCATAATTGAATGGGTCGGTGGAACAAGGGGGCTAACTCCATAATAGATTAAGCTGCCTTATTCCACTGACCCCTGCAATAAAATGGTTGTGGAATGAAAATGAGAAACATGTTGGCTGTATTCAAATTGCTAAAAGGGTACGAATGTGCATATATTCATCATCCACTGTTTATTAGTGCTTCAGTTGGTAGATTTTCTGTTAACATGGTTGTGATGTCATACATGCAATTGTGACATCATCAGTCACAACTGTGACATCACCAGGAAAGGATTATGACATCATCAGATGCGGTTGTGACATCACCATGCAAGATTATGACATCGACAAATATGTTTGTGACATCACCAGGCAAGATTATGACATCGTCAGATGTGGTTGTGATCGAATGGCACGGTTGTGAAATTGCTGCCAATTTTAGAGCATTATATTTAGTGCAGTATTGCACTATTGCCAATCATATTTATTACGAATTATGATGTATAAACACTATTATATTGAATAGCATGTGTATTTTAACCAGTGTGGTTCCTGATCAGCTAGCACACACTTAAAGAAAAGGAAAACAAAGTTATCTGACCAATTCCAATTACCAGCACAAAAAGCAGTGCTATGTTTTGCCATGAGTTTGACATAAAAACCATTCAATCTATTGGACGTACGACACCCAGTAAAATCACCGACACCCAGTAAAACAGTAAAATCACTGACACCCAGTAAAATACAACACTCATATGAGACCAGCCATGTGATTTTCAACATAAGAAGACTTTTTCATTAACAATATTTACAGAAACTGTGAAATTTCTGTTGTCAAAAGCTGACGAAATTTTCATATATCAAACGCAGAAACCCTGAAGGAATCCTATTCCGCATTTGCACTGAACATGTTGTCAATATTTGACATCATTTGCGGAAAATCTTGTTTCGCACATATTTTTAAGTACTAAATCGCATGGTTCGTCACATATGTGTTTGGGTGTCCGGTTTAGAGAGGTTCCACTGCAAGTTGGACATGTTACCACTCCAAGACATGTCTCTGTACTTTGCAATCGGGAACATACGTTTATTTTCATAAGTAATACATAGCAATGTAACCCATCAAAATTTGAATGCACAGAGATGTCTGGGTGTCTGGTTTGGAGAGGTTGCACCGAAATTCGATCATTTGACCGCTCCAAGACATGTGCACTTTGCAATCATGAACGGACATTAGCATAAGGAATAAATAGCAATGAAGACCATACTGGTTTCTGGATGTCCTGTTTAGAGAGGTTGCACTGTTTCACTATGCCAGCTGATCAGTAGCTATTCATGTGAAATACATTATTGATAGCATATTAATATGAATGTGAATAAATATGGATAATTATATTGCCATAGTAACATATTTGGAAACTCTTTATTGGCATCCATCTATATATAACTTCAATAAACTTGCTGTTGGACAGATGTAAAAGCCCAATCAATCAATCTTTATTGGGTATTGTTCGAAATGTGCCCTTCGAAAGGTCCCTTTTACAGCCAAATGGTTCATATTGTTGCTAATGTCCTTGTTCTCAGCCAAATGGTTCATATTGTTGCTAAGGTCCTTGTTCTCACACATCTGTCCTCACCAAATGTTTCATAGATTGTGGCTATGTCCTTGTTCTCAGCCAAATGGCTCATAGTGTTTCTAAGGTCCTTGTCCTTGTTCTCAGCCCAAATGGCTTCATATTAGTTTTCGACTTGTCCTTGGTTCTCAACCAAATGGATCCATAATTGGTTTAAACGGTCCTTGTTCCAGCCAAATTGGCTTTCATAATTGGTTTTCTAAGGCCTTGTTCTCCAGCCAAATGGCTCCATATTTTTCTAAGGTCCTTGTTTTCCTCAGCCAAAAGGTTCCATATGTATCTTACTGTCCCTTTTCTCAGCCCAAATGGCTTCAAATTGTTTCTAAGGACCTTGTTCTCCGCCAAATGGCTTCATATTGTTTCTAAGTTCCCTTGTTCTCAGCCAAATGGCTTTCCATATTGTTTTATAACTGGTCCTTGTTACCTCAGCCAAATGGCTCCATATTGTTTTTCTCAAGGTCCAAATTGGTTCTCACGTCCATGTTCAACGCCAAATGGCTTTCATAATTGGCTTTTCTAAGGTCCTTGTTCTCAGCCAAATGGTCTCATATTGATTCTAAGGTCCTTGTTCTCAGCCAAATGGTTCATTTTAATTGTTTATAAACTTGTTTTCTAGTTCTCACCAAAAGGCTCATAATTGTTACTAAAGGTCAGTTCTTCCACGGTCCTTGTTTCTCCAAACATTGGTCATTGTTTCTAAGGTCCCTTGTTCCCTTTCAGTCCAAATGGGCTCATATTGTTTTCTAAGGTCCTGGTTTCTCATAAATGGTTCATATTGTTTCTACTGTCCTTGTTCTCACAAATGGCTCATAAATTGTTCTAAAGGGGGGGGGGGGGGGGGGGGGGGGGGGGGGGTCCTTGTATTCTCAGCAAATGGCTCATATTTGGTTTCTACTGTCCTTGTTTCAGCCACAAATGGCTCATAGTTAGTCTACCTGGTCTTGTACTGTCAAATGGTAGCCAAATGGCTATGTTACTGTCCTTGTTCTACCAAATGGTCTTATTGTTTCTATCAGCACATCCAAATGGTCATTGTTTATACGGTCATTGTTTCTACGTCCAGTTTCAGCCAAATGGTTCATATTGTTTCTACGGTCCTTGTTCTCAGCCAAATGGCTCATATTGTTATGCCACCGGGTTTCGAAGAAACGGGTGGCATATAGTGTTTGGACGGTCCGTCTGTCCATCCGTCTGTCCGTCCGTCTGTCTGTCCATCTGTCCATCTGTCCGTCCGTCACATTTTTCGGTTAACCACTTTGTCACAGTTTCTCAAATATGCTGCAGGTGGCATCCGCGTTCGACAGACGCATTTCTTGTTTCTACTGTCCTTGTTCTCAACCAAATGGCTCATATTGTTTCTACGGTCCTTGTTCTCAGCCAAATGGTTCATATTGTTTCTACTGTCCTTGTTCTCCGCCAAATGGTTCATATTGTTTCTATGGTCCTTGTTTCAGCCAAATTCGACAAAACGTTTCTAATCCTTGTTTCTACTGGTCTTGATCACCAAATGGCTTTCATAAATGGTCATACTAATTGTCCTGGTTCTTTTCGGCCATATGGTCATATGTCCTAAACTGGTTTCTATTCATATTGTCCAATTGTTCTTATCAGCCAAATGGTTCATATTGTTTCTAATGGTCCTTGTCCAGGCGTCTACCTTGTCCTCAGCGGTTCATGTCTGATGTCTTGTATTCAGCCAAATGGTTCATATTGATTCTATGGTTCCTTGGTTATTTCCAGCCAAAATGAAAGGCCTTTCTAATTGTTTCTACTGTCCTTGTTCTCCAACATTGCCCATATCCTAAGGTCCTGGTTTATCCAAGCTATTGGTCATTGTTTCTACTGTCCTTGTTCTCACCAAATGTTCATTATAGTTTTCTATGGTCCTGTTATCAGGGCCATGGCCTCAAATATTGTTCAGGTCCTTGTTAAATCAGCAAATGTCCAATATTTGTTTCTATGGTCCTTGTTATCCACATGCTCAAATGTTCTACCTATCCTTGTTATCACCAGGTCCTTGTTACTCCATGGCCACCTGGTTTATCAGCCCAAATGGCTCATTGTTTTCTACTGTCCTTGTTATCCAGCCAAATTGTGGTCATAAAATTTGTTTCTATGTCCTTTGTTCTCAGCAAATTGGTTTATATTGTTTCTATGATCCCTTGTTAAATCACAAATTGGCCTCATTGTTTCTACTAATCCTGTTCTCAGCCAAATGGTTTCATTATGTTTTCTATGTCCTTGTTATCAAGCCAAATGGCTCATTGTTTCTACTGTCCTTGTTATCAGCCAAAAGGATTGTCCATATGGTTTCTACCTGTCTTGTTCTCAAAGCCCAAATGGCCTCATATTGTTTCTACCTGTCCTTCGATTATCAGCCAAAATGGTATCCTATTGATTTTATTGGGTCCTTGTTCTCAGCCAAATGGCTCCATATTGTCTTTCTATGGTCCTTGTTTTAAATCATCAGGCCCTCCTGGTCTTTAATGTCCTGTTCTCCCAAATCCCAAATTGGCTCATCCCTTGTTTCTATGTCCTTGGTTATACAGGCCATGGCCTCATTTCTACTGTCTTGTTCCTCCATCAGCCAAAATGGCTCAAAATATTGTTTCTACTGTCCCTGTTATCAGCCAAATGGTTTCATATTGTTTCTATGGTCCAATGTTAATTTTTCAGCCTAATGGCACTATTGTTTTCTATTGGTTTCCTTGTTTCTCACCCAAATGCTCTAGTATTCCTAAAAAACTTGATCCTTGTTCTCAGGCCATGGCTCCATATTGTATTTCTATGTCCTTTTGTATTTTTTCAGCCAAAATGTCTCAATTGTTTTTCTACCCCCCTGCCTTGTTTTTCAAGCCAAATGGCCAAACTATGTTTCTCCTACCCCTGTCTTGTATCAGCCACATGGCTCATATTGTTTCTACGACCTTGTTACATGGCTCAATTGTTTCTACGTCCTTGTTATCAGCCAAATGGTTTATATGTTTCTATGGTCCCTTGTTATCAAGCCATATGGCCTCATATTGTTTCTACGGTCATCTTTTTCCTCAGCCAAATGGCTCATATTTTTTTCTACTGTCTTGTATCAGTGGCACATATTGTTTCTACTGACCTTGTATCAGCCAAATGGTTTATATTGTTTCTATGGTTCTTGATATATCCACAAATGGCTCATATTATTCTACTGTCCTTGTTATCACCAAATGGCTCATATAGTTTCAACGGTCCTTGTTCCAGCCAAATGGCTCATATGTTCTACGTCCTGTATCAGTGCTCATAGTGTTTTCTACTGTCCTTGTTTATCAGCCAGAATGGGTTATATTGTTTCTATGGTCCTTGTTATCAGCCAAATGTCTCATATGTTTTTCACGGTCCTTGTTTCTCAGCCAAATGCTCATAATGTTTTCTACTGTCCTTGATATCAAATGGCTCATAGTTTCCTACTTGTCCTTGTTATCAGCCAAATTGGTTTATATTGGTTTTCTATGGTCCTTGTTAAATTCAGCAAAAGGCTACATATTGGTTGTTTTTTCTACTTGTCTTGTTCCTCCAGCATGGCCTCCATCATTGTTTCTACTTGTCCTTGGTATCCAGCCAAATGGCTCATATTGTTTCTACCCCCCCCCCCCCTTTGTCCCCTTTTTTATCAGCCAAAATGGAAATCATATTGTTTCTACCTGGTCCTTGTTATCATGGCTCAGTTTTCTACTGTCTTGTAGTTATCAGCCAAATGGTTATATTGTTTAAACTACTGGTCCTTGTTTAAAATCATTGCCAAATGGCTCATATTGTTTTCTAAACTGTCCATTGTTTCTCATCCAAATGGCTCATATTGTTTCTACTTCCGGTTAATCACCAAATAGGCTCATATTGTTTTTCCTAAACTTGTTTCCCTTAGTTAATCAGCAAATTGGTTATATTGGTATATCTACTGTCCATTTGTTATCATCCAAATGGCTCATATGTTTCTACTGTACCTTGTTCTCAGTCAAATGAACTCATATTGATTTCTAAGGTCTTGTTCAACAGCCAAATGGCTTATTTTGTTTCTATGGTCCTTGTTCTCAGCCAAATGGCTCATATTGTTTCTACTGTCCTTGTTCTCAGTCAAATGGCTCATATTGTTTCTAAGGTCCTTGTTCTCAGCCAAATGGCTTATTTTGTTTCTATGGTCCTTGTTCTCAGCCAAATGGCTTATTTTGTTTCTATGGTCCTTGTTCTCAGCCAAATGGCTCATATTGTTTCTACTGTCCTTGTTATCAGTGGCTCATATTGTTTCTACTGTCCTTGTTATCAGCCAAATGGTTTATATTGTTTCTATGGTCCTTGTTATCAGCAAAATGGCTCATATTGTTTCTACTGTCCTTGTTCTCAGCCAAATGGCTTATATTGTTTCTACTGTCCTTGTTCTCAGTCAAATGGCTCATATTGTTTCTAAGGTCCTTGTTCTCAGCCAAATGGCTTATTTTGTTTCTATGGTCCTTGTTCTCAGCCAAATGGCTCATATTGTTTCTACTGTCCTTGTTATCAGTGGCTCATATTGTTTCTACTGTCCTTGTTATCAGCCAAATGGTTTATATTGTTTCTATGGTCCTTGTTATCAGCCAAATGGCTCATATTGTTTCTACTGTCCTTGTTATCAGCCAAATGGTTCATATTGTTTCTATCGTCCTTGTTATCAGCCAAATGGCTCATATTGTTTCTACTGTCCTTGTTATCAGCCAAATGGCTCATATTGTTTCTACTGTCCTTGTTCTCAGCCAAATGGTTCATATTGTTTCTACTGTCCTTGTTATCAGCCAAATGGCTCATATTGTTTCTACTGTCCTTGTTCTCAGTCAAATGGCTCATATTGTTTCTAAGGTCCTTGTTCTCAGCCAAATGGCTTATTTTGTTTCTATGGTCCTTGTTCTCAGCCAAATGGCTCATATTGTTTCTACTGTCCTTGTTCTCAACCAAATGGCTCATATTGTTTCTAAGGTTCTTGTTATCAGCCAAATGGCTCATATTGTTTCTAAGGTCCTTGTTCTCAGCCAAATGGTTCATATTGTTTCTATGGTCCTTGTTCTCCGCCAAATGGTTCATTTTGTTTCTACGATCCTTTTTGAGGGCTCAAGGTTACAACATTATGGAATGGCGCTATCCGTCCCATTCCGTCAGTAAAGTTGTCATATTGCTATCATCAAAAGATTAGAACCTAAAACCCTTTTTGTACAGGAACAGTCGGTTGTATGTAATAATAAAATGGTTTAATGCAACACCTGTATAATAGCAAAATGTTGTGTGTTTGCATGAGGTTTTGACCGCTTGTATTTGGGTTGCCGACCGACTCAGGAAGTGTGCCAGTAGGTGGTAGTATTGTTATGATAACTTAACAAATGTTCATGTACCACATCTAGAGCTGTTTTGTACAAATTTTACCTTTCTATTGGAGACGAAAAGCAAAATTTATGATTGGAAAATTGGACATAAACATATGACAGGAAAGCTATTTTCGTTGTGAAAGTCATACATCAGTCAGTCTGTTCCCAATGATCTGCTCTGTTCATAGATATGTACTAGGCTTCATGTGCTGTGTAAATTTATTTTAATTACTATCGCTGGACCTGTCAAATTATTGTAACCTGGTGCAATTTGACACTCGAATTCCACCTAGTGATAGTACATTTGTATTTGGACAGTTACTGTAATAACGCTAAATGTTCGGACACATTTGATTGTGGAGAACGCACATTGATGTATGGTTAGTCATAGCAAGGTGTATCCAGATACTATGGTTAGTATGGTTGTTCTTTTTTATCACAATAACAATTTATTTGGATACAATTTGTTTTGGGAACCCTTATGTTATAGGGTTTCCCCAACACAAATAGTATCCACATAGTTAGGCTTATTATGGTAATTACTATTAAATAGTACTGCTAATCTCGTCCATTGCTGCATTTTCTGTGTTGTATATGTACATTGCTTAGGTTGTGAAAATGGGACTACATCCAGACAAAATTAGAAAATCATCAAAACGGTTCAAATGTGTGGCCGGAGGATGGGAGGGTATGCAAGAATATGTATCTTCGTGACAGTACAACACATCTTCCTGGAAGTGACACGGGAGGCCAAGTGATCCTGTAGTAAGGGTGCCTGTCACGGGATCAGGAAAATGTCTTCAGTGCTGAACTTTTTATTGTAATTTCAGTACTGGATGTACAGTGTGTCCGCCAATACCGGTGTATTCCCATCTGTATCATGGTCCATCTGCTACTTCTACAATGTTTCACTGATTTAAACAATGAATGTCACATGACGTCGCAGATTTATTTCAATGAAGAAAACATCATATCATTATATTACATAAAACAAGTTAATAAATAGAATATCGGACTAGTGCCGTTGAAATCAAGGCTAAGGTACATGTATGTGTAGCACAGTAGAAATTTGCCAGCAAGCCTTGAAATTCCTTGTTTTCGAGTCGCACATGATAAATCAAGGCTAAAGTACATGTACGTGCAGCAAAGTAGGCATTCCCCAGCAAGCCTCGAAATTCTCACTGTGCTACAAGTACCCTAGCCTCGAGTTATCGTGCTCATCTCCATAATGGTAGCAATTCCGCGGCAAACCTTGGAAATTTCTCCATGTATTCCTCCATGCCTTGTTAAACTTAATAACAAAGTGGGTGGCAGGTGGGAGCACGCGATGGGTAATTTAACGATCAGGGTTCATCCTTAACGGAATCCCGACTGGAGACCTGGTTTGGCCCTCACATACGTCTTTGGCATTTTGTATGTGACAGTTGAATCTGGTTATACCCCTTATGTGAGTATTACGATATTCGTAATCCTATTTTAGGGGAAGGGGCCAGGTGACTGGTGTGGTATGGACCTGGCACCTGGTCAGGTTATTCTAATTTCAGGGCTGAATATATTTGTTCTCGATGTAAATATTCCGTTCTGATTTTGGGATTTTCCCCCAATGCAGCAGGTTAAAATGGGATCGAACCCTTTGCCCGGCCTTACATGACCTTAGCTGTTGATAGGCCGTTAAACACTAATAAACAAACAGAACTTAATAACAAAAGACACCAGCCTGATATTCTACACGTAACCTCGTCTTGATTTATCTTGCTCGTCTCAGTAATAGCAGAAATTTCTTGGCGAGTCCTACATATATCCTAGCCTCCCTTGAGGCTTAACCACACTAAATCATCAGATATTCATGTGTGGTGTTGTCAAAAGTAGTACAGTACAATAATCCAGATGATTTACGGTATGCCATAGACACTCATTACTTGCAGAAACCGGTCAATTGATGTACTAATCTACTTTTACAGGCATGTTAATGTTTCATTTACATCATTTTCAAGCGTCTGTTTTGGGATTATTTTGTAAGTCGGAACATGTTTTGTCATGTGAGGCAGTTTCAATTCCAGCCACTGATGTTTTGCGCCACCACCAGAGTGGTCACAGGAGATTGAATTTATCTTTCTTAAAACTATATTTTAAGTAGTGAATACCCAGAGCAGAATGGGTGCAGGTTATGGGAAAATAGGTGCCACAACATCCAATGCATGCGAAAAATGAACATAGCAGAGAATAGCAAAATGTGTGGTAATTTGTTAGTTTATATAGGAAGAAACAATGGTGGTTGCCCACCTTGAGAAACCTGATAGTCTCTTCTTTGTATGGGTGACTGATGCTGGCCTGGCTCTGTGAGTATCTCCCTTCCTGTACCTTCACTTTCACTGATATTAAAGGTACATGCCCATTTATTAGACACAAAATGTTTGTTATACCAGAGACATCATCCGAGGCATTTTCTGGCAAAATAAACATTCATTCACCATTACCCCACGTATTTATTGGCATTATTATACATTTTATATCATAGGTAAATTTCCACACTAATATAAGGGGCAATAACCGTGTTTCCTTAACATTTTAACAGACATTACTATTTATTATCTGTATTTATTTTTTGATGTGTAATGATCGGACTTTATAATCTTTCGAAAATTGTTTTTTCAGGTGACGCATTTAATTAGTATAAATAATTAAAAAATATCTTGCCTCATTTGCATATGAAAATAGCCTGATACCACCGCGCGTCACCATCAGTAAAATAAATATTACTAAATGATTATATCTCTATAGCGGGCAGTCGTAATTTTTAGAACTGGTGGAATAGTGACACAATTATACACTTATTTAATTCCTCTAAAGAACAGTTTGTGCCTACTGAGTGGGCATGTACCTTTAAGATTTCATAAAAAAAATTATGTTCTATAAACTAAATTTTCATACCCCACCACCCATGCTTTTGAATTATCGCTTCACCCCACCACCCACACAATTGATTTATTTTCTTTTGCCCCAACCCCCATAATTAAAATATGACTGGACAATTCAATTGGATCACAGTAATTCTCCTTACCAATCAATTTATCGACCACGTTTGTAAAACCATTCTTTGTTGCCCAATTTGTCACATCACGGCAAGTCCACTTTCTTTACATGGCTGCTTTTGATGATAGCGGTCCTAAATAGCGGGTCTGTTTGGCTGGTGTACAATACATTATCCACCTTGATAACGTTGACTGTACATGTATACTCTTTAGGTAAGACTTTTACCAATTTCCGACACCATATATGGAAATGATTTTAATTCTTCGCAATCAGTCGACAAATAATATTTGTTGATATAAAGCATTTTGGGGAATCGCGTGACCAAACAATTGGCGGTGATTGCGAAATATTTATTCATTTATACCCTGTCCGTATGCTATATCAGATTACATTTAATATACAAAATAAATTGATTTACTTACTTTTATTGGCAGATTTCCAAAAATTTATTTTGAAATCGCCGCCATATTTGCTCACGTCTCACCACGATGACAAGGGAGACAACTCCAGAGCCGGGCCCAAACTGGTCATGCCAGTTTATCTTCCTGGTAATTCTCGCCGACACCATGTTAATCTCACACAAACATTTTATATTTTTGTATAACCATGAAATATATTTTATGATTAAAATAAAATAGTTTTAAATCCTGATTCTGTGTTGTCTTCTATATTTTAATATGGGAATTGAATGGTTATATGTACATGTAGGAAACAACTATGGTCATTTGCTGGTTAACAAATATGAGACATACCATGTGATTTTGTACCTTCGTAATTTCATGGGGGCATATTGCTTGCTCTTGGAAGTTCTTTATGAACGTTCGTCCAACCGTGGTCATTTCTGTTTTGGGGAATACTGGTAATAGGGGTTGGCGAACACTTTTAACGCAAATTATGACAAATCTTTAACACAAACTTGACTTTGATCTTGGGTATGCGAGCTGCTTTGGCGAACTATGGAAAGTAATATGGATGGTGATAAACAAGCATATTCACATAATTATTGTATTGTATAAATATAAAATAACAGTAGTCCCTTTCATCATTAATCAATCGAGAAAACAGGCCACATACCGGTAATTGAAGCACATGATTGTGATTGGCTTATGGGTTATATGACCAGTGGTGTAGATCCAGATCAACCTGTGCGTCTGCATAGTCTGATCAGGATCTGCACTTTTCACCATTCCATCAATGAAACGGTCCAATCAACACCTGTCGTACTTCTAACAAACAATATAGATCATTACCTGGCTACAGAAGGGTGCTATTCAGGAGCCACACCGGTGATCCCATAAGCCCTGTTTCTCGAGTGACAACCACATATACTGGTAGTTAATTGGTGTACAACGGTCAGTTATGTGTCTTCTCGTGACTCGCTGTTGTAGAATGGTTGTACTGTAATTTGAGAGTACGCTCGGATGAGTTTATAATCATGGGGTCAGATTGCTGGCTTAATGAGTGCATTCATAGATTGGTTTTTAACGGCCTATCAACAGATACGGTCATTTGAGGCCAGGCCAACAAGTTCGATCCTGTATGTAACCGGCTGCATTGGGGGGAAAATCCCAAAATCAGAACAGAATATTTACATTAAGAAAAAAAATATATTCAGCCCCGAAATTAGAATAGTCTGACTTGGTGCCAGGTCCATACCACACACACCAAAGTCACTTGGCCCCTTCCCCTAAAAGTAGTAGGATTACGAATAATTGTAATACTCACATAAGGGGTATAACAATATTCAATTGTCACATACAAAAATGCCAAAGACATACTTGAGGGTCAAACCAGGTCTCTGGTCGGGATTTCGGTAAGGATGAACCCCAATCGTTAAATTACCCATCGCATGCTCCCACCTGCTTGTGAGTGCAACTAATTTATTGTTGGAGTACTCTCATCATTGATTTGATAATGAACAAGAGGGTCATGATGGCCCTAATTCGCTCACCTGACTCCATGAACACCAGAGGAGAATGTGACATTGGGTTCATATGTGTTTTAAAAAAATTGTGCTATTTTTAGATGGCGGTCATCTTGGATTAAGCGATGACTCTCATTTTACCAAATCTGAAAATGCTTCACCCAAGGATCTTAACTTACTGTGAAGTTTGGCCTGCATCGGCCATGTGGTTCCTGAGAAAAAGACGTTCAAAATCTCGAATAAATGGACCTTTTGGTGGCCATCATGGATGACATAATCATCTGATTCCGACAAATATTGCACCAGAGCAATCGCCTCATCGATACCTTCAATTTGATATATGACATGACCATATTTGGTCAAAAATAAAATTTGACCCCACGGGCCACGCCCATTTTTGACCCCGGGGTCACCATTTTAACACATTTTAAAGAGCATTCTACGTCGATAATTCCACGTCGATAATTCCTACCAAGTTTTGAGAAAAATATTTTTTAAGAATTTGTGCTATTTTTAGACGGCGGCCATCTTGGATTAGCGACAACCTCCGTTTTAACAAATCTGAAAAGGCTTCACCCATGGACCATAACTGTGAAGTTTGGCCACCATGGGCCAAGCGGTTCGTGTGAAGAATAATTTTGAAATCTCTACTAAAAGAACGACCTTTTGACCTTTCGGTGGCCATCTTGGATGACATGACCAGCCAATTTCGACAAAAAATGTATGAGAGCGATCGCCTCTTTGATACCTTCGATTTGATATAGACATGACCATATTCAGTCAAAAATAAAATTTGACCCCAATTTGACCCCATGGGCCACACCCATTTTTGACCCCGGGGTCACCATTTTAACAACTTTGAAAGAGCATTGTACATCGATCATTCCTACCAAGTTTCATCGAAATCCGGCTGGCGGTTCATGAGAAGAAGATTTTTTAAGAATTTGTGCTATTTTTAGACGGTGGCCATCTTGGATTAGCGATGACCTCCATTTTAACAAATCTGAAAAGGCTTCACCCATGGACCATAACTGTGAAGTTTGGCCACCATGGGCCAAGTACTTTGTGTGAAGAAGAATTTTGAAATCTCTAATAAAAGAATGACCTTTCGGTGGCCATCTTGGATGACATAACCATCTGATTTCAAAAAATGCACCAGAGTGATCGCCTCGTTGATACCTTCGATTTGATATATGATATGACCATATTCAGTCAAAAATAAAATTTGACCCCAATTTGACCCCACGGGCCACATCCATTTTTGACCCCGGGGTCACCATTTTAACAACTTTGAAAGAGCATTGTACATCGATCATTCCTACCAAGTTTTGTCGAAATCTGGTTGGCGGTTCTTCGAGAAGAAGATTTTTGAAGAATTTGTGCTATTTTTAGACGGCGGCCATCTTGGATTACGTAATGACGTCATTTTAACAATTTTGTAATCCCTATCTAAGGACCATGACCATGAAGTTTGGTGACTATAGGCCCAATGGTTACCGAGGAGAAGACGTTTGAAAATGTTCACGGACAACGACGATGACGGACGACGACGGACACATTGCGATAACAATAGCTCACATGAGCTTCGCTATATTGTACGAGTGATGATTTCATTATAACATTTATTAACAAGTTCACTGATTTCATAAGAAACAAGGAATAGCCTCATCTTACACAAATGCTCTGCGGAGAAAGATGTCCCGCCTGCCGCAGTTTGATAGTACATAAGGAGCTGTAAATCTCATGCGTATTTCTTATAAGAATTATCTATGTGATTTATGAGCACATGAATGGCCCCACTGGCAGCCTAAGTCACTGAGCGCAGCTAAACAGACTTTTAAAAGGCAGACGGTAAACATAGATGTTTGGATGGACACATGAATGGTCACATGGATGGACACATGGATGGTCACATGGATGGACACATGGATGGACATTGGTCATGGATGGATACATGGATGGTCACATGGATGGACACATGGATGGTCACATGGATTGGACACATGGATGGACACATGGATGGACACATGGATGGACACATGGATGACACATGGATGGACACATGGATGGTCACATGGATGGACACATGGATGGATACATGGATGGTCACATGGATGGACACATGGATGGACACATTGTCCATGGATGGACACATGGATGGTCACATGGATGGACACATGGATGGTCACATGGATGGACACATGGATGGTCACATGGATGGACACATGGATGGTCACCTGTAGTGCTACATGCTCCACACACCACAACACTATTTGGAGGTCGTAGGACTCAATAGTTTTCCGGAAACTGAGCTAAACATTGAATGCATGTGAAATGCAGGTCAATAAACCATGAAAACTAGGTCAATGTCACATGGGCAACCTGTGTAAAATGGTTACACCACAGTGTTGATGTATACCGAAGCATTCCATCAAGGGAAACAGAAGTTGTAATAAATTAAACCGAGCATTAAGTTTTCCAAACCAGTTAGTGATCTTGACCTTTGGGGTTAGCGGGCACCATGGGCTTTCTGTAGAATGATGCGGGATGTTGTTACAAATGCATGTATGTAATATTAAAGCATTCCATTGAGGGAAACAGAAGTTACAATGAATTAATCTGAGCGTTAAGTTTTAGAAACAGAGCTAAACGCAAAAACTTAACGTTGAATGCATGTGAAAAGTAGGTCAATGAACCATGAAAACTAGGTCAAGGTCACATGGGCTCCCTCTGTATGAGATGGTTACACTACAGTGTTGATGTATACCAAGGTCGTAGGACTTGTAGTTTTCTGGAAACTGAGCTAAACGAAAAAACTTGACGTGAAATATTGATGCCTACACCTACACCGCCGCCGCAGCCGCCGCCAACACCAACGGAAAAGCCATGCCTATGTCCCACTTCTGCTAAAGCAGGTGGGACAAAAATCAGTCAACAATTTGAATAAGAAATGGCAGCCTTGATAATACAAGAATTCCGCCACGGAAGCGGTATCGCGCCTGCCGAGGCATTTGACCGTGAACATTACAAGTCAATAAATGACCTTGACCTTGGGAATTTGGATGTGGGGGTGTGCATAATGAAGCATCATCCCTAGACAAACATTGATGTGAAATATTATCAAAGTGTGGCAAGGGGTTAAAGAGATATTGTGAACAAAACAATAAATTTAACGCATTTCTGTTACAAAACCGGTGAACATTACAAGTAAATAAATGACCTTGACCTTGAGAATTTGGATGTGGGGGTGTGCGTAATGAAGCATCATCCCTAGACAAACATTGATGTGAAATATTATCAAAGTCTGGCAAATGGTTAAAGAGATATTGTGAAAAAACAATAACTTTAACGCATTTCTGTTACAAAACCGGTGAACATTACAAGTAAATAAATTACCTTGACCTTGAGAATTTGGATGTGGGGGTGTGCGTCATGAAGCATCATCCCTAGACAAACATTGATGTGAAATATCAAAGTCTGGCAAGAGATATTGTGAAAAAACAATAACTTTAACGAATTTGCCTTACAAAAAAAACGGACGACGACGCGGACGACGACGGAAAAAGCGCCGACTATAGTCGCACCTCTGCTAAAGCAGGCGCGACAAAAATGAATGTAAGTCATCAGTGACCCTTGGGTGTGTAGACGTGCAGTGTATGCGAAAAAAAAGCACCATCCCTAGATACACATTGTGGCTAAATATTAAAATTAGTGAAGTGTTTCATCACTTTCTAAGAAATGAAAGGTGTTAATAACGTACATATGCATGTACATGGAGCTATATGCCCTTCTGCCGATCGGCGAGGGGATAATAAATATCATGTTAAATCAATACAAATGTTATATTCTATTTATAGCACATACAATGAATGTGTACTGATTTCCTAACATGCTTGTAGCCATCTCATTTACATATTTATTACACAAGTGTATTATTGTTTTAAATACACAACATTATTACACTGAAAATCCATTTTATGCAATAAATACCGGTAGTTACCATTATCACATGAGATCTAGTCGGGAATCAATGTGTAGCTGTGACTGGAGATATGGGGAGAGGGGGGGGGACATAGCACAGATCCTGATAAGACTGTGTGGTTGCACAGGCTGATCTGAATCGACACTGGTCGCAAAACCTATAAACCCATTTTCTACAGTTACAGCCACATTTGACTTCTTCGATATCCAGTCCACAGAATGTTTTCTACACCTTCTTTTTAATTCTCTGTTCAGCCATTTTCAGCCTGTCATTGGCTCTGTCAACCGTCCCTGATAACGAATCCAACTTCTCATTCTGTATTGACCCCTCCTCCTGCACTGAGAGAGCCAATGACTTAAGTCCTTTCAAAGCTCTGCTGATTTGCTCTGCCTCACTATCGCTCACAATCTTCTGTGGTTCGTCCATTTGAATCTGAGATGTTAAGCTGATTGGCTGTTGAGGAATGGAAGAAGAAACGCACCGTGACTGGCTGGCTGTAGATTGTTTGGGAATGCCCGTTCCTGAAATTTAAGCAAAATAATTCTTCATAATTGAAGCATAATTACCTGTACATTGTTATGACGGTTTAAGTGAGTAGAAACAGCATATTAAAATATTTGCAACAACCACTGCCTATCTATACTAATCAATGTCGCTAAACTGAGAAATTCTATTAAACATAGATAAATAAGTAAATGTAGCCTGTTGGCACACAAATGCTGCTTAACTGGATCCACAGACACACACGTGGACAAACATATGACCGGGCACACAGTCCAAACACTATATATATATGTTTCCTGGCTCTACCGAGACGTGGCATACAAAAGCATGTATGCGGTATAAATTAAATACATGATAAGCAGGCCCGTAGCCAGACCTGTTTGAAGGGGGGGTCATTTCGAAGGCTCAAGGGCTCTGAAGTATCTACCTGTTTGAAGGGGGGGTCGTTTCGAAGGCTCAAGGGGTCTGAAGTATCTATGGGGGTCTAAAAAAGTGGACCTCAAGGCTAAAAAAGTGAACCTCGAGGCTGGGCGGGCGGGGTCGTCCGACCGCTCCGACCGCTCCGACCGCTCCGACCGCTCCGACCGCTCCGACCGCTCCGACCCCCCCTGGCTACGGGCCTGATAAGTGCCGTCGAATATAACAGACAATTTTATATGGGCGCGCTAAAGCTCGCCCCAATAAAACTGTACAAGGCTCAACTGAATATATTTTAGATTCGACGGCACTAACCATGTATTTACTATATATACATATATGTATAGATAATGACAAATATTCAGCTAAATAGGTCTACTTGATTGGAACACAAATATAAATATGTCTTTCCTTCTTTTTATCAACATTATCTCGCCTAACTTTAAGCTCTTCGCAATACTACTTTCTAATAAATTTTGTATGTAACTTGTGTAGTATAATTAGATACTATTATGTTCAATTGCTATACAGTGTACATAATGTATTGAAAAGTGAAAATAAAACATTTAATCACCAAAAAAACAAAAACAAATACAAAATTTATTTATTTCTCTCAAAAAATACTAACTTTCGGCGGCGGTTTTGTAAAACAAATAATAAGAAACTAAAGGCCTTAAGAAGCTTAGTGACATCACAACATGGTATGGAAAGTTTTCGAGCCAATTCCCACATGTAAATATAGGCTACTACTTGCCCGCCCACACACACTCCACAATCTCTCAACACATATGTCCAAGACTGGTCATACTTCCTGTATATGTATACCCGCCACAGGACCGTAAACAACTCACACTTATTGTATTTCATTTGCAACCAGTGAAGTCCCAGTCAGCCTGTGTATCCACACAATCTGGGCAGGGTTTTCACTGTCTGCCATTCAAACTATCCAGTATAATCCAGAAATCAAATTGGTATATTGTCTGACTATATGTGTGCACATGCTGATCAGGAGCTACACTGGTCTGGAATGAGCAAGACTTTGTAGGAGGTTGTCCCATAGAATATCTGGCCCACAATCTGAGAAACGTTACTTGATAAATTGGTCTTAAGGAATTTGTGACCTGTCTAACTCATGAGTTATTATAAGAGAATTATGACCAGTCTCGATTGTGATCTTATAGCATTCTCCTGAAGTCCGATATGGATATATATAGTTTGAGGCATGACATGATTAATTGGCTGAATGCCGAACAGAGTAGACCCTGTTCAGACTGTGCAGATGTACAGGCTGGTATAGGTCTACACTATTCGTAATTTTTGTAAGCCATACCGGTATTTCTCCAGTCACAGCCACATTCTGTTTCCAGTTCAGTGTACATGTATCATATATATTGTGAATATACCAATTTGATAACATATAACATGCATTTAAAGGTTCTAAACTTATTTCTCATGCTATCCAAATTAAAATCTACATTGATGTAAGAAGGTATATTTTAAAATTACAAATTAATTTGTCCAAACTATGCATATGGCATGTATTCTCATGAACTGCCTCATAAATATATGATACAACATGACATAAATTCCCATCCACCCCTGTGGCGTGCAGCTCAGTAAATTGGGTCTGTCCAGACATGTCTATTCATGAGCATCATGAGGAACAAGTGTTTGGTTTTCAGTGAACTACTGGCAGGTTGCAACCCCTCCCCTTCGGATCTGCCCCTGCATGCACACTATACATGTACATCTTATATATTAATAGCTATCAAATTATGGTGAATTAATATATTACCTACTCACCCTTGTTGGAAGTGGTCAAGCTGTTTCCTATGTAAATAAATGTTCATACATTGAGCCAGTATCCAAGCTTTCACTGTAACCTACACATACCACACAATATCAACATGATTTCATCACAATCCGGTGAACAAAAGGTTCAAATCCAGGTGTATGTGCTACAACTTGCACATTCTGTCTGTTTTTTCATCTGATCTTGGCCCATGCACATGTATTTACTTATCTATGTAATATTACATTTTGTATTAATACCTAGTTACCTACATAGTTACTTTTGTTACTATTACTTAGTCCAATACCTGTGCATGCAGCTCACAGGTTAACAGGTTTGTGACCAGCATAGAGCCAGATCAGCCCAGCATAGCTCCAGATAAGACTGCACATTTCATCACTGAAGTAGCCTTACTGTTGTTGGCAGATCAATTAGATCGCAATACAACTGTGTGACTGGACAAGACAATGAGCTTGACAATGGGCGTGCGTAAATGCTGCTACTGTCTGTTCCACGTTTTGTTGCTATTAAACATATTAAATCGAAACAATATTTAAATGTAAGTATTTTTTCATCTATAACAAAAAGGAGACTGACCAGGAGGATCAGAAAAAAATATAATGGAAATTGACTCCGAAACCTGAAAATGATGTAAATAACCTTGGAAATGATGTAAATAAGAAACCAAAAGTTAGATTTTGAAAATCAGTCCACAAATAAAAAATTATTTAAAAAAAATCTCTTTTTAGCCCCCATGTTAAATTCCCATAGGAATTTTTTTTGTTCGCAATAAAATCAATATTAAACTAGAGCAGCTGAAGCTGCATCAACGGTTTGAGGCTTGATGTACTGACAAACGTACACTGGCAAAGTGATTAGAAGACATTGCCAATGACGAAAACATATGAAACTCAAAAAAAATTGATGCAATTCCAATGAAATTGAAAAAATAAAGTTTTGTATTTTCAGAATCGCTTGACTATTCTAAGCATTTTTCATTATATAACGTTCTACGAAATGTGTACCGTTAACCCCCTAGTCTGACATTGAAGTTAAGACGATTCTAAAGCACTCACAGCATGTCAGTTCGTATATAAAACCAGTGTCTGATACAGCCCACCATACCTGTCTGGCCTCCACCTCGAAGTTTGTCCGCTGTACACACTGTTCTAGGCGGCCAAGTTTATATGCTCGTTCTCAAATTTCAAATGCATGTAGCTCGCGCATTTGAGCAGATAGCTAAAAACTACCAGCGAACTGGAGATAGAGAATTTTATTGGCTTTTTAATGCAAAAAAAATATTTGAAATCGGTTGAATAATAAAGGAAGTTATGACCATTTCAATTTTTTTTTAAAAACTTCAAATGCCTACAACTCTCTCATTTGGGCAGATAGCCAAAAACTACCAGCGAAATAGAGATAGAGAATTTTGTTGGCTTTTTAATGCAAAAAAAATATTTGAAATCGGTTAGATAATAAAAAAGTTATGACCATTTCAAATTTGAAAAATGCATTCGGCCTGTTTCGGCTTTCATCGGTATAATTATCATGATTATGTTGAACAACAAAGAAAATAAAAAAATGAAAGAACCAAACTTCAAATGCCTACAACTCTCTCATTTGGGCAGATAGCCAAAAACTACCAGCGAAGCGGAGATAGAGAATTTTGTTGGCTTTTTAATGGAAAAAAAATATTTGAAATCGGTTAGATAATAACAAAGTTATGAACATTTAAAATTTGAAAAAAAAATGTAGCTCGCGCATTTGAGCAGATAGCTAAAACTACCAGCGAACCGGAGATAGAGAATTTTATTGACTTTTTAATGCAAAAACAATATTTGAAATCGGTTGAATAATAAGGAAGTTATGACCATTTCAATTTTTTTTAAAAACTTCAAATGCCTACAACTCTCTCATTTTGGCAGATAGCCAAAAACTACCAGCGAAACGGAGATAGAGAATTTTGTTGGCTTTTTAATGCAAAAAAATATATTTGAAATCGGTTAGATAATAAAAAAGTTATGACCATTTCAAATTTGAAAAATTGAAAAAAAATGTCCAAGTTTGAAAGACAATAGAATCAGAACTATTCAAGCCATTGCTCTGAAAAATATCATCTTCTGTGCGGATGAATGTCCCGCGTGACGCTGTGAAAAAATTATGTTGCTGAGATTACTGTACAAATTGGAAACTGTTTTCAAAGACCACCCACCCGTTAAAATAAAATAAAAATCTGAAATTGTTGATTTTTTTCATTTTTCTCAATTTCACATGTCTATAGCTCTCTCATTTGAGCAGATAGCCAAACATTGTCAGCGAAGCGAAGATAGAGAATTCTCGCAGCTTTACAATTCAAAAAGAATTTTTGAAATCGGTTGGAAAATAAGGAAGTTATAGGGAATTATATGATATATGACGTCACTTCCGGTTTCGTAAAAAGTGACGTCATGAGAATTCTGAAAATTGAGTTATTCTCGTCTCACTGTTGATGCGAATCGGTATACAAAATTTGAAGTCGATCCGACCAGCGGTTTGGGCTGTAGTCTCGACGGCTGAATAAAAAGAAAAAGAAAAAAAAGAAAAAAAAAACCAACGAAAACAAAAGGTTTGAGGAATCAAATTCCTCAAACCTAACTAGAAAAAAAGTCGATGGCGCGCCATCGCAATATACCCACTTTCCCCAAATGCTAAGTCCGAAAGGGGGAGGTAATCCATGATGGAGGGTCGGATAAAAAATCCGAATTCACTTTGCACATCAGCACATCAAAACGAAGCTACGAAGCAAATATCAGACGCGTAGGTATTAAGGTGAAAAAGTTTTTCGACCAACGAGGAAAAATAGTGAAATTCTAAGTCCGAAAGGGGGAGATAATCCATGATGGAAGGTCGGATCAAAAATCCGAATTCACTTTGCGCATCATAACGAAGCTACATATCAAATATCAGAAATGTAGGTATTAAGGTGAGAAAGTTTTTCGACTTACAATGAAAAATAGGGAAATTCTGAGTCCGAAAGGGGGAGATAATCCATGATGGAGGGTCGGATCAAAAATCCGAATTCACTTTGCGCATGTGCACATGATAACGAAGCTACATAGCAAATATGAGGCGCGTAGGTATGAAGGTGAAAAAGTTTTTCCAGTTACAAGGAAAAAATGGGAAATTCTGAGTCCGAAAGGGGGAGATAATCAATGATGGAGGGTTGGATCAAAAATCCTAATTCACTTTGCGCATCTGCACATGATATCGAAGCTACATACCAAATATCAGGCGCGTAGGTATGAAGGTGAAAAAGTTTTTCGAGTTACAAGGAAAAAGTGGGAAATTCTGAGTCCGAAAGGGGGAGATAATCCATGATGGAGGGTCGGATGAAAAATCCGAATGCACTTTGCGCATGTGCACATGATAATGAAGCTACATAGCAAATATCAGGCGCGTAGGTATGAAGGTGAAAAAGTTTTTTGAGTTACAAGAAACGTGACGGACGTACGGACGGACGGACACTCGTGACAAAAACAATATACCCATTTTTTCCCAAAAAAGTGGGTATAATTATTTTTTTCGGGAGGGTCACTTTTTTCTTATTGATGAAAAAGAGTTTACATTTAATTATTTTTTAGATTTAATGGTGTTTAATAGCCAAAAGTTTGTCGGCAGAAAAAAGTGAAACAGACAGTGTGCATAAATGGTACGTCACTACAACAACGAGCGAGTCCATACATGAATTACAAATTCACTTACTAGGTACGTCATTGCAACAACGGGCGAGTCAATACATGTATTACACATTCACTTACTAGGTATGTCACTACAACAATGGCCGAGTCAATACATGTATTACACATTCAAATACTAGGTACGTCACTACAACAACGGGCGAGTCAATACATGTATTACACATTCACTTGCTAGGTACGTCACTACAACAATGGCCGAGTCAATACATGTATTACACATTCACTTGTTAGGTACATCACTACAACAATGACCGAGTCAATACATGTATTACACATTCACTTGCTAGGTACGTCACTGCAACAACGGGCGAGTCAATACATGTATTACACATTCACTTGCTAGGTACGTCACTGCAACAACAGGCGAGTCAATACATGTATTACACATTCACATGCTAGGTACGTCACTTGCTAGGTACGTCACTACAACAACGGGTGAGTCAATACATGTATTACACATTCACTTACTATGAATTACAACAACAACAACAACAACGAGCGAGTCAATACAATTGTATTACACATTCACTTGCTAGGTAAGTCATTACAACAACGAGCGAGTCAATACAATTGTATTACACATTCACTTGCTAGGTACACCACTACAACAACGGGCGAGTCAATACATGTATTACACATTCACTTACTATGAATTACAACAACAACAACAACAACGAGCGAGTCAATACAATTGTATTACACATTCACTTGCTAGGTAAGTCATTACAACAACGAGCGAGTCAATACAATTGTATTACACATTCACTTGCTAGGTACGCCACTACAACAACGGGCGAGTCAATACATGTATTACACATTTACTTGCTAGGTACATCACTGCAACAACGGGTGAGTCAATACATGTATTACACATTCACTTACTAGGTACATCACTGCAACAACGGGTGAGTCAATACAAGTATTACACATTCACTTGCTAGGTACGTCATTAAAACAACGGGCGAGTCAATACATGTATTACACATTCACTTACTAGGTACATCACTACAACAACGGGCGAGTCAATACATGTATTACACATTTATTTGCTAGGTACGTCATTAAAACAACGGGCGAGTCAATACATGTATTACACATTCACTTGCTAGGTACGTCATTAAAACAACGGGTGAGTCAATACATGTAACATTCACTTACTAGGTTACGTTCACTTACACTAACGGGCGAGTTCAATACATGTCACATCACTTCTCAATACGTCTTAAAACGACGGGCTGAGTCAATACATGTATTACACATTCACTTACTAGGTACATCACTACAACAAGTCGGGCGAGTCAATACATGTATTGAGCACATTACACTTACTGACTAGGTACGTCACTCAACAACGGTGAGTTCAATTACAATTGGTATGACAACTTCACTTACTTAAATTAACAGGGATCACACAACAACGGGGTGATTAATAACAATTATTACACATTCACTTATAGGTACTTCATTAAAACAAAACGGGCGAGTCAATTAACATGTATTAAACACATTACACTTACTAGGTAATGGTTTCACTACAACAACGGGCGAGGCAATACACGTAATTAACACATTCACTTACTAGGTACATCCTAAAACAACTGCGATTTACAATTACAATTGTATTGCACTTCGCAACTTACATTGTTACTAAGGTACGTCACTGCAAACAACGGGTGAGTCAATTACCGTATTACACATTCAGGGCTTAACAAGGTACGTCACTTACAACAACTACGAGGTCAATACAATTAAAGCACCATTCACTAACATGTATAAGGTACGTCAAACTGCAACCAACGTTGGTGGAGGTCAAATACCTATTACACATTCACTTGCTAGGTTAAACACACTGCAACAACTTCAACGTGAGTCAATACATTAATATTACACATTCACATACTAGTTTACGTCACTACAACAACGGGCGATCAATACATGTATTACACATTCACTACTAGGTTACTCACTCAACATAGGGCGAGTCAATACATGTATTACACATATCTTGCTAGTACGTCACTGGCATGAGCGGTCAATATGTATTACACACTCACTTCATACATGTCTATACACATTCACATTGCTAGTACGTCACTGCAAGAACTAGTACATCATTACACATAACAGCGAGTCAATCATGAATACACATCATACTAAGGGTATCACTTACACACGCGAGTCAATACAGTTATTACACATCACTACTAGTTACGTCATCACAACGCGAGTCATCAGTAATTACACATTCACATGCTAGGTACTCACTGCAGACGGCGCTCAGACAATGTATTCACACATCACTGCTAGTTACTTTTCATTACAACAACGAGCGAGTCGAATACAGGTATTACATCACTGCTATACTTCAACTTAACAACAAGCGGGCGAGTCAATACATGTATTACACATTCACTTGCTAGGTACGTCACTACAGCAAAGGGCGAGTCAATACATGTATTACACATTCACTTGCTAGGTACGTCATTACAACAACGAGCGAGTCAATACAATTGTATTACACATTCACTTGCTAGGTACATCACTACAACAACGGGTGAGTCAATACATGTATTACACATTCACTTGCTAGGTACGTCACTACAACAACAGGCGAGTCAATACATGTATTACACATTCACTTGCTAGGTACGTCATTACAACAACGAGCGAGTCAATACAATTGTATTACACATTCACTTGCTAGGTATGTCACTGCAACAACGGGCGAGTCAATACATGTATTACACATTCACTTGCTAGGTATGTCACTGCAACAACGGGCGAGTCAATACATGTATTACACATTCACTTGCTAGGTACGTCGTTACAACAACGAGCGAGTCAATACAATTGTATTACACATTCAATTGCTAGGTATGTCACTGCAACAACGGGCGAGTCAATACATGTATTACACATTCACTTGCTAGGTACGTCAATGCAACAACAGGTGAGTCAATACATGTATTACACATTCACTTGCTAGGTACGTCAATACAACAACGGGCGAGTCAATACATGTATTACACATTCACTTGCTAGGTACGTCACTACAACAAGAGGTGAGTCAATACATGTATTACCACATTCACTTGCTAGATTACGTCACTTACAACTACGGGGCCTGGGAGTTTAAACAACTATGTCATTACACATTCACTTGTGGTACGTCACTAAACAAAATGGCCGAGTCAATACATATTTATTACACTTCACTTGCTAGGTACAGTCACTACACAACTGGGGCGAGTCAATACATGTATTACACATTCATTGCTAGATACGTCACTACAACCAAACGGGGTGAGGTCAATCATGATTACACATTTCACTTGCTAGATACGCAACTTACAAACGAATGTGCAGGTCAATTTCATGTATTACACATTCACTGCTAGAATACGTCACTACAACAACGTTGAGGTCAATACATGTATTACACATTCACTTGCTAGTTATAGTCCACATTCAACAAGGTAAGTGAGTCAATACATGTATTACACATTCACTTGTAGATACGTCACTACAACAACCGGGAGGGTCAATAGTTTATTACACATTCACCTTACTAGTAGTCACAACAACAAAGGGCGAGTCAATAATGTATTACACTTCACTTGCTTAGGTACGTCAACTAACAAAAACGGGCGAGTAATACATGTATTACAACATTCACTTGGTAGGTTACGTACAACAACGGGGTGAGTCAATACATGCATTACTTACATTCACTTGAAATAGTTACGGTCACTACATACAACGGGTGAGGGTCAATACATGTATTACCACATTCACTGGCAGGTATGCAAATTACATCAACGCTGTGAGTCAATTACAATGATTCACAAATTCACATTGCTAGGTAACGTCACTACAACAACGGAGAGGAGATAATTACATGTATTACACATTAACAAATAATAGGTAAGGGTCACTACAAACGTAGGCGAGTTCAATACATGTATTAACATTCACTTTGCCTAGGTAAATTCACTACAACAAGGGCGAGGTCAATACATGAATTACACAATTCAACTTGCTAGTAACGGGTCACTAAAAAGGGTGAGTTAATACATGTATTACACAAATTCAAATACTTGGTTACGTTACAACAACATTACGGGCGAGTCAATAATTGTATTACACATTATCTGATAGGTACATCACTCACCCTTGCCTAGGTACGTCACTACAACAAAAACGGGCGATGTCTAATACATTGTATTACAACATTCCACTTACTAGGTATGTCACTACAACAACGGGCGAGTCAATGCATGTATTACACATTCACTTGCTAGGTACGTCATTACAACAACGGGTGAGTCAATACATGTATTGCACATTCACTTGCTAGGTACGTCACTACAACAACGGGTGAGTCGATACATGTATTACACATTCACTTGCTAGGTACGTCATTACAACAACGGGTGAGTCAATACATGTATTACACATTCACTTGCTAGGTACGTCATTACAACAACGGGTGAGTCAATACATGTATTACACATTCACTTGCTAGGTACGTCATTACAACAAACTGGGCGAGTCAATACATGTATTACACATTCACTTGCTAGGTACGTCACTACAACAATGGGGGTGGGCGAGTCAATACATGTATTACACATTCACTTGCTAGGTACGTCATTACAACAACGGGCGAGTCAATACATGTATTACACATTCACTTGCTAGGTACGTCACTACAACAAGAGGTGAGTCAATACATGTATTACACATTCACTTGCTAGGTACGTCATTACCAAAAACAACGGTGAGTCAAACATGTATTACACATTCACTTGCTAGGTACATCACTGCAAGAACGGGCGAGTCAATACATGTATTACACATTCACTTGCTAGGTACGTCATTACAACAACGGGTGAGTCAATACATGTATTACACATTTATTTGCTAGGTACGTCACTACAACAACAAGTGAGTCAATACATGTATTACACATTCACTTACTAGGTACGTTACTACAACAACGGGCGAGTCAATACATGTATTACACATTCACTTACTAGGTACGTCACTACAACAACGGGTGAGTCAATACATGTATTACACATTTATTTGCTAGGTACGTCACTACAACAACAGGTGAGTCAATACATGTATTACACATTCACTTGCTAGGTACGTCACTACAACAATGGGCGAGTCAATACATGTATTACACATTCACTTACTAGGTACGTCACTACAACAACGGGTGAGTCAATACATGTATTACACATTTATTTGCTAGGTACGTCACTACAACAATGGGTGAGTCAATACATGTATTACACATTTATTTGCTAGGTACGTCACTGCAACAACGGGCGAGTCAATACATGTATTAAACATTCACTTGCTAGGTACATCACTACAACAACGGGCGAGTCAATACATGTATTACACATTCACTTACTAGGTATGTCACTACAACAACGGGCGAGTCAATACATGTATTACACATTCACTTGCTAGGTACGTCACTACAACAACGGGCGAGTCAATACATGTATTACACATTCACTTGCTAGGTACGTCATTTACAACATCGGGTGAGTCAATATGTATTGGCACATGCACTTGTAGGTACGTCCACTACAACAACGGTGTGAGAGTCGATATGTATTACACATTCACTTGCTAGGTACGTCTTTACAACATCGGGTGAGTCAATACATGTATTACATATTCACTTGCTAGGTACGTCATTACAACAACGGGTGAGTCAATACATGTATTACACATTCACTTGCTAGGTACGTCATTACAACAACGGGCGAGTCAATACATGTATTACACATTCACTTGCTAGGTACGTCACTACAACAATGGGCGAGTCAATACATGTATTACACATTCACTTGCTAGGTACGTCCATTAAACACAAGGGCGAGTCAATACATGTATTACACATTCACTTTGCTAGGTACGTCACTACAACAAGAGGTGAGTCAATACATGTATTACACATTCACTTGCTAGGTACGTCATTACAACAACAGGTGAGTCAATACATGTATTACACATTCACTTGCTAGGTACATCACTGCAAGAACGGGCGAGTCAATACATGTATTACACATTCACTTGCTAGGTACGTCATTACAACAACGGGTGAGTCAATACATGTATTACACATTTATTTGCTAGGTACGTCACTACAACAACAAGTGAGTCAATACATGTATTACACATTCACTTACTAGGTACGTTACTACAACAACGGGCGAGTCAATACATGTATTACACATTCACTTACTAGGTACGTCACTACAACAACGGGTGAGTCAATACATGTATTACACATTTATTTGCTAGGTACGTCACTACAACAATGGGTGAGTCAATACATGATTACACATTCACTTGCTAGGTACGTCACTACAACAATGGGCGAGTCATACATGTATTACACAAATTTTTTTTTTTTTTTTCACTTACCTAGGTACGTCACTACAACACGGGTGAGTCAATACAATGTATTACACATTTATTTGCTAGGTACGTCACTACAACAATGGGTGAGTCAATACATGTATTACACATTTATTTGCTAGGTACGTCACTGCAACAACGGGCGAGTCAATACATGTATTAAACATTCACTTGCTAGGTACATCACTACAACAACGGGAGAGGGTGTTACTCTGTGAAAAATTAAAATACAAACTTTAATGCATAAATGGTGGGCTATAGAATTAAGACTGGATGACGACAAATAAGTATATAAAGTTTAAAGCCAATCAGACTTATCACGTTTGCGGAGATATAACGGATAGAAATTTGCATTAACGTAATTTGGCAATGTTAGGGGCCACATGGATGGGCTATAGAATGAAAATATGGATGATGACAAATAAGGAGGTAAATGAAGTTTCAAGCCAATCCGACTGAGGGTTGTAGAGTTATAATCGATAATAAAACACTTTTTGCAAAACTTGTAACACAAATTTAAAAGTAATTTGACGT
Organism: Conchocele bisecta; assembly: GCA_029237695.1. NCBI lineage: Eukaryota > Metazoa > Mollusca > Bivalvia > Lucinida > Thyasiridae > Conchocele > Conchocele bisecta. Next base: position 36,190,435 of record CM055281.1, read on the forward strand.
TCAATGGGAGCTATGGAATGAAAATATACATGCTGATATACAGGAATATGAAGTTCCCAGTCAATCGGACTTGGGGTTGCAGAAACAACTACAAACTTTAACACAAACTTCCAAGTAATTTTACCTAAACCTTGGGCATGTGAGCCGCATGGATGGGCTATGGAATTAAAATATAGATGAAGATAAACAAGTAGGTATATGAAGTCTCAAGTCATTCGGTTGTAAAGATAATAGGTACCCGAAAACTTTAACGAAAAGAAAATGAGTAAGACGGACAGACGGCGATATAATGATAATTTTTAATTATAGTTTATACACTATATTGGAGACTGTCATGCAGTTCTCCCAGTTTTGACAGATGTGGTTTTGTGGTGGCAGGCCTGATCTACATGTAGGTCAGTGTCCCAGCTAGCGAGAGTGCATGATCATTTTAGATATGCTAATTTTGACAATGGAATTATTGGTTAAATTATATAGTTCAAAGGTCGCGGGAGCAGGGAGTGACATCCGCTGTCCCGAGAATTCAGTTTTGCACAATGCGTAGTCGGCGTGGATGTTGCTGAGGATTCTTGACATAATTATATAATAGCGACTGGCTGGAATACTTCTGACTTGGATAATTACTCATTATTAGATTTATCATTATAATATAGACCATGTGATCTAGGAATTATTATTATTGTGAATGCTCAATGGATATCGTTATAATTTAATGATCGAGAATTATTTGATTTAATTATGCCGTGTGAAAGGCTTAGGCATCCGCAGCATCATCCGGATAAGAACTTCACTAACTATTTAATAGACGGATTTTCAGAGGGATTTGAGACTGGTTTTAAGCATTTACCTGCATTACCGTATGAGTGTAAAAACTTGTTATCTGCAATTAAACAGCCTGACATTACTTCACAGTTGATTCAGTCAGAATTAGTTCAAGGATATTTGATCGGCCCTTTTGATAGCATTCCATATCCACATTATCATCGTATCAGCCCAATTGGCATTGCTGAGGGGAAGTACTCTGGGAAAAAGAGGTTAATTGTGGACTTCTCAGCACCTCATGATAATTTATTACATCCCAGTTTAAATGACCTTATTGATAGGGATGAATACTCCTTGACATACGTCACCATTGACCATGCGATTAGAATAACTCAGCGATTGGGAAAGGGGAGTAGATATTGTAAAGCTGACATTCAAGATGCCTTTAAACAGGTTCCTGTCAAGAGGGAGTTGTGGCCCTTTCAGGGTATCAAGTGGAACGATAAATATTAATTCTACACCAGATTAGTGTTTGGCAGTCGATCTAGTCCTAAAATTTTTGATTGTTTGTCTCAAGTTATTTGTTGGATCCTGCAAAACAATTATGGAATCAGTCATTGTTTACATTTGCTGGACGATTTTCTCATAATCAATTCTCCATCCGATGATGCCGAGAAACTTGGTATACCGTTATCACCCACAAAAACTATGGGGCCAGTTACGGTTATTGAGTACTTAGGAATTATATTAGACAGTGTGAAGATGGAGGCACGGTTGCCGCTACAGAAAGTGCAGAGAATCGCGAATTTGTTACAAACATTCTCAAAAAGGAAATCATGTACAAAGAGGGAATTATTAAGCCTTCTAGGACATCTCAATTTTGCATGCCGCGTGATTTATCCAGGTCGTGCATTTGTGTCATACTTGATAACGCTGTCTTCTTCTGTCAGTAAATTGCACCATTATGTTAAAATCACGACAGACTGTAGATTAGACATTAGTATGTGGTCTAAATTTCTTCATGAATGGAACGGTATTTCAATGTTCATGAATGATGAACTTACAATGGCTGATGATATGCAGTTTTTCACGGATGCTACACCGCGAGCATATGCAGGGTATTATTGTGGGAAGTGGTTTCAAGGGGAATTTCCTGCTTTTATTTCATCGGAAGTCGTGGCATCTATGGCTCTGTATGAACTCTATCCGATAGTCATGGCAGCCGTGCTGTGGGGTGAAAAATGGACAAAGAAGAGAATTGTGGTGAATTGTGACAATTCAGCCACTGTGGACATCATCTAAGTCAATATTCCATTCACCTTCATTCAAAAGTTTGTTCGTAGGTTGATCTGGTGCGCGCAAAAGGTCAGTTTGTTATTATCGCAAGACATATAGCCGGTAAATCAAATGTTATTGCTGACGCGTTATCACGTTTTAACATGTTGCAGTTCAGACGTCTTGCACCAGAGGCAGACACTGTTCCAGAGCGGTGCCTTTCGGTTTCCAAGCTGCAGCTGAATTAGACCTGGAAGTCACAAATCTTTGGTCAGCATCTATTGCTCCAAATATTAAATCAGCCTATCAGACAGGCATGCAGTGTTTCACGCAGTTTCTAACAATGTCCGGTTGTATTACGCGTCCAGGTACGTTACCCATTCTAACGGAGGATGTTCTCATTTATTTTGTGACATTCTGTTACAAGCCACTGCAGCTGCAGCTGGCTACTATTAAACTATATCTGGCAGGTATTCGTTTTCACTATCTGCAAGCAGGCATGAGCAATCCTATGTCTTCCATGGATAGACTACAATGTGTTCTACGTGGTGTTAAACGTAGTCAAGGTTCGAAGACGAGGTTGAGACTGCCTATAACTTTTTCAATTCTGAAGCAGATGTGTGACTTATTACATGCGGGAGTTTTTACCCCAAACTTAGATTTGACGTTACAATGTATGTGTTCATTAGCCTATTTCGGCTTTCTTCGCTGCGGTGAGTTCACTGTTAAAGCTCGGAATGATGATGTTCATTTATATTTGAAATGTCAGGATGTGTCGTTCTTGACAGATCATTCTATGTTTTGTCTTACGCTACCTACTTCCAAGACTGATCCGTTCAGTGTAGGCGTTGATATACCGATATACAGAAATAACTCCCTTCATTGCTGTCCAGTGTATTTGATGGAACATTATTTGTGTCTACGCAGAGAGCAGCTTACATCTACTGCGTTTTGTTATGATATCTCGCCACTATTCATAGACGTGGATGGCAAACCGTTCACTAGGACGAAGTTTCTTTATTATGTGAAGCAAGTTTTATGCAGACTCAGTTATGACGAGAATAAATATAGTGGCCATTCATTTCGGATTGGTGCTGCAAGCAGTGCAGCAAAAGCTAACATTGCAGATCACATGATACAAACTCTCGGTCGATGGTCTTCATCATGCTATACCAGGTACATCAGAGTTGCACACAGTGCTATACAAGCTGCACAGGCCCGGATGTGTCATTGACTTCGTACAAGGTAAACAATACTGTGGATGTGATAGTTCGTGCACTTTATTTAACAGCAGGTTACACACAGATGTCATATTTGTCTACATGTTCTTGTTGGGTACAACAAACTATTAATTAAGTTTGTTATGAGTACACGCATACCTAATTAATTTCTCCTCTTGGGGGCACTCATTGCTATTTTTAGTTTAAAAATATCAATTCGTTTTGGACTATTTTGCCCCCTTTTCGATAAATTAATTCATATGTACATTTATGTGCGCATCAGTTGAAACATTTGCCAGACTTGTTGATACATCATTCACTCGCCTGAAGCGACTCGTCCCAGTACGTACGCTCGACACGACATTCTGTACGCTCATCTCACCTCATTATCGGCTAGCCAGTTGGTACACTCGACTACCCTGGACGACCCACCTCTTTATAGTCCCGAGTACGCTCGACTCGCCAGTCGGTTACGCTCGACTACCCTGCACCACTTTCCTCATCATAGTCGGTACGTTCGACTCGCCAGTCGGTACGCTCGACTAATTTTGACGACTCACCTCTTTATAGTCGGTACGCTTGACTTGCCAGTCGGTACGCTCGACTCGCATTCGAGTTGTTAACTCAACTCAGATCTTTCTAGTCGTCCACTTGATGCACATCCTAGTTGTTAACTCAACTCAGCTCTTTCTAGTCGTATGCTCGACTCACCTCTTTCTAGTCTTTCACTCAACTCGTCACCCTCTAGTCGTTTCACGCGAGTTATTAGCTCTACACATTCACTCCGCCATAGTCGTGCAAGAGAATAGCTACTGCATACGTCTCACCTCTTGCTCAGAGAAATCTGGACTGGCACATGCGAGTCTGTTGAAGCACAACACCAAATAGCAGGTAGCCCCCAATGAGGAGCCAAATATGTTAGATATGTGGTCATGTAATATATATGATAGTACCGGTACTATGTTAGCTTAATAAGATATTTCATGTTTTCTATATACAGTTGCATGATGTGGGGATTGGTGGGTCAGAGGGATGGAGTGGGGTTATTGAGTATTTCAGATAACTGATAAAGGAAGGACAAGACAAGTTACAGCATAATGATGATCTTCCTGCAAGTTTAGTTAATAGTCAATCGAGTAATCTGGTAATAGTGTATACACCATAGTAATTCCCGTTATCAAACAGGCGTATTAAAGTCCTATTTCTTGCATATCACGTGATGTATACATGTGTAAATTATTATCAAATCAACAAGGTCAACATTGTTTGACGAACGTACAGATAGACGGACAATGTCGGGGACAGACAAGGCTAAAACATAATCCACCCCAATAAACTGATGAAACATCAAAAGCAAAATCTGTACATTTTTGTTACTATGTAACTGGTTCATACCTGAAGCTCTTTGCTCAGACAAACGGTCATCCATTTGGGCATGCTTGGTACACAGCACGGTATCCGGCGGGGTGTCATACTGCAGCTTATATCCCGCACCACAAGTTGACAGCAGTTTCAAAATGGCCACCATATTTGCACACACTAGTGAATACGTCAAATCCGGCTTGCCGATATTGTGCTGTATAACCAGCAGCTCGTAAGGAGTTATCACCCGAAATTTAGACATGTCACTCCATTTAAAATGATGCACGCTCTTTTGCTTTAGTGTCATAATCGTCAACCCATCTTGCGAAATTCTTACCAACCCAAGATTCCTGTTGTTACCTTTGCCCATTTCTAGTCTAGCATACAGAAGTTCTGTTTCAAACATCTCAGGAATGTCAGATTTGTTAATGACAACCGGGTCGCTTGTCACATATTTCTCTGGCAGTCGCCACCTGCCCACCCATGTCCCTAAGTCATCGACTAAACGTTCAGCAACGTCTAAGTCATTGTGTAAATCAGACATCGTGCATATAGCGTGATCAATCTGATGTCCCTGATCGTGTAACTGTACAGCCGCCTTAGATAGCGTGCCTTCGGAATCATGCACAAGTCCTAACAGCTTACGCCCCATTTCTGTCTGCGTTCCACCACCAATTATTTTGCCATCACCTTCTTTGACGAGTTGCGACCTCCAGAAATGCTGCAGGGCACCGTACACCCCTTCTCTATCCTCCAAGGATGAAAACCAGAGTTTTTGTTGTGTTCGCTTAACAATATAAACAGCTCCAAACACAAGTCCCGTTTTTGCTTTCTTCACATCAATAAAATCAGAAAATGGCAAACACAATCCCTTTGTTGCATTGTTCTCATCAGTTGGTTTGAATTCTATGGCATCAGCGCGGATGGCGAGTGACCCGTGAATCCATCGGCGATTTTTCTCCTCATACAAACATGCCGACCATTCACAGATGGTGACATCTGGCTTTGCCATGCTCCGTAGTGCCATCTTGCCGTTGTTACTCTCTGCAAATATATAATTGTAATTTCAGATATTGCATTCCTAACCTGCCCAGCACCGCAGCGTACATGTGAAAGTACTTTTTACTGGACCAGTGACACATACAATTTAATTTATAACCACTTTTGGTGTAATTTCACATTAAAATTGTGGGAGTGACTTTAGAAAATGTCCCCTACTTTGTTGACAACACTTACCCTAACCTTACCTAAGGCCTTTATTTTTTAATTGTTTGTTTTACGAACGATCAAATCTCTGAAGTGCCATAGGAGGAGGGGAAAAAACAGAAAGAAAAAAAAGAATTTGCAATTTTATTTTTTCGTCGGGAGTTATAAACTGTACAAAGAAAAATAAAAGGATATTTTATTAATTATTAAAATATATGTTTGTACATCTATATAGATTATATGTAGTCTTATGTTATTTTAAACATTAATTAATACGACATTATACAATGAATACAAGACTTACATGTGCAACACTAGCTTCTAAACAATATATTACAGGGTGTGGGATCACATGGTTTCTGAACGGTGTGATGTTATGATTTTAGATATGTTTACAATAATTTTTTCCTTAATACTAATGGAATGATGATTTTTTATGAAACATAGTGCAAGAAATTCGAAACTGTTTATCCATTATTGCACAGTTTGCTGTAATCTCATACCTGTTGTTTTGAAGAAGAATTGGTTACCGTCAACAAAAATAAAAATCGAGAGCATGTGAATTTAAGAAATACCCAGTACTTGATTCTTAATGAAAGTTTTTAGATTTTGTTAAGAACGTTTAGTGCAACCATAAAACACAGAAGTCATTGTCTTTGGTGCGCTATATATCATCAAAATTCATCCTGTTTTGGCACCACATCAGAATCGTCGCCACAAGAAAAATGTTGAAGAAATAAAATCTCAACAAAAATGGACAAGAGAGTTTTCAGATGTTACTCTATGTTGGCACATTTACACATTAAGTTTCAATTGTACTATAGATTCCACATTACACAACGTCCAATACAAATACCCGATGCGAATTCTTGGAATAAATAAATTACTTTATCGCTGTAATATAGTAAGTAGTAGTCTATGTGATTTGTGCTCTATGTATGTTGAACGTATAAAACACTCACCGGTATTCTGGGAATGTACCCATGTGCAACATTTTTGGTCACATGCATAATGAATGAACGTTAAAAACATTTCTATAGGAATAAATGATAATGCACTTTTGGCACAACTTAATTTCACCGTTACTCTAGGAAAATATTACATATAAAAATGTAAATACGAAAAACTTTCAAATCATTCATAAATTACTTGATGAACAGAAATCAGATCAGAAAATAACCACATAAAAACTTGAAGGATAAACGATAACAACACATTGTCAAGTGGGGTATGTTTAATATTCAGTTAAACAGGTCTATTTGATAGGAACACAAATGGAAATATTTCTTTCCTTCTTTTTCTCATGATTATTTCCCATGGGGGGTGTGTTCTTAGAGAATAGCACATGCTTATGATAAATGGTGAATGTCACATCATAATATTAGTATAGAGTGTTAGGATCCTTTTTAGCAGCATGTATTACTAGTAAAAGTGTTTAAACACTATATAGATGGCTTGTTGCCGGTGTGTCAAAACTATACTGTATCCATAATTGTCTGGAGTTTCATTCACATGATGAATTTAGGTCACAATTGGACAGGAAAATAATGAAGTATAAAACCTAATTTCCCGATCTGATAGAACATTGCATAAACAATTGTCATTCTAATAAGCAGATCATATAATTATCACACATACTACGCCTGGTGAAAATGTCTTCTCTTCAATGCATGAAGTGGCTTCCGCATATCATGCACAGTTCGTGTTAGGGAACGCTCTAGTCGAACGAAGCATTAGCTGTAATATCAGTTACACGTAAACTGTAATACAGTGAGGCTAATCCGTATATGTAAGATATCAATTTAAATTATGTGGATCACACCGAATGATACAACTGGCAATGTATTACGCTCACAAATCCTTGAAATGCATGCTCAAAACGGGAAACAAGCCATATCTACACGCAAGAATGACTCTCCATCAGCATGTAACCTTGACGGTGATGCTGTTAATCGATATATGTTTCAATGATTCATTATCTTCTGTATCACAATGCAGTAATTTGCAGTTAATTCAGCATGATCTTTGTTTTGATATTGAAAACATCATTGTGTTCTTTGTTGGGAATAATTGTGTGAGATATAATTGCAAAATTCTCTGCTAAATCAACATGACTTGATTTTAATCACAAGTTTAATAATGTTTGTTGGACAGTACAAATATTGTAATATATGAGAATGAATCGACATGCGAATGGTATAAGCCATGGCGAGAGTATATTGTTGAGAAAATCTACATGGTAATGTATTTACCACCTATGAAATTAGAGGTGCGGCCTACATGCAATTAGAATTAAATTGTGTGCCCGTGTTCCAAAATTATATTTGACCAATCCAGGAGTGTGGTAACAAGTGTTTGTTTCTATACATATGTCATATAGGGCATATGGCTATCTAATACTGCCCTGATCATTCTGGTGGTGAACACATTGGTAGGTGAATGACTGTATTGTTGTTAGCAAATGATTCAAGATTTTTCAAATGGGTCTGACAACCATATGCAAGATATATGCAAATTTCTCTAACCATAGCTGTGAAAATGACTCACTGTGTTTGCTTCTTTGAAAATCAAATGTAGTCTGGGGTACTACCTCATGGGCAGATTCACTGATCAAACACAATGACCCATATTGTCTGATAGTAGTACACACAACTTGAACAAAACCTATTTCACTTTATATGTACTGTACATGTACATCCCAGGAAATATCACAATTAAACATTTAACCATTTAAACACTGTGAATTTGTGTCTAACGGCGGCCATCTTTGATTTAAAATTAGTAAATGACATGTCATTGTATAATAGTAAATGACATATCATACATTTACCATGCATAAATGGTATAAAATACATAAATAACATATTTACAACTGGTTATTCTATGTAGGAAGATTACATTTAACATTTTATTGCATATTTGGCAGTTTGGTGGCCATTTTGAATATTTATTTCTACATTACCTGGCTGATTTACTAAATATATAGTATAGCCAATTAATAGCAGGCCATGCTCGACACTGTATTTTACATGTATGAGTTATGTATGCCTTAAAATAGCGAAATACAGAAAAACTGAGCTCTTTGTCTTGATTTGACCATGAATGACCTTGGAACTGCCCCCCAAACAGCCCAACTTGAGTGTAGATCCATATCTAAACGTATAGTTTTGAAACGTATAACCCACTTTGAGCACTCGTTTGTAAACAAAAATGTTGAAATGATAATCCCCCGAGTCTGGAGTGGAGTCGTGGCAATTTACAAGTTATTGGCGGCCATCTTGGAATTTAAGTTAGTAAATGGTCTAATATGCTATTTTATTAAATGTCATACCATGATACAAATTGATTTTGAGAAGACATTCAGTAACATACACAGAGCAAGTGTACATGTATGTTGCATATGCACGAAAATGTCGGTATTTCCATGTAGTGTCACAATTTGGGTGGCCAGTTTGATTTGTTATTCTTTATTTTTCATTTTTTATTACTAACAATAATAGTATTACCAGCATTTAACTTGTTTCCATCTTCAACATTGATTTAATGAGTGATGGTTACCTATACATGGCAAACATTAAGACACCTATGATTTTTCTTGATTTAACCCCTAAATGACCTTGAAATTACCTTCAAAGGTCAAATTTGAGGAGGTACCCACACCGAAGCTTACTCATCATAGATATAAACTAGCATGGGTACCCATTTGTAACAAAAAATACCAGATTTCGGACGGATGCACGGATAGACACACGGACGGACGCACAGACGTCATTGTGATCACTATGTCTCGCTTTCCGCAAGCGGGCTCGACAAAAAGTAACACAATTTTGTCGAATTCACCTGGCATAGTGTGATAATCCATGCATCGGTGTAGAAGATATAGAGAGGAAGGGAATTTCAATAGGTTTGACCTTTGAACTTCAACTGTGACCTTGACCTTGGACGTAGGTGCGTGGTTATTGATCGCGACACACCTTTTCATCATGAGAAACATTTGTGCCAAGCCATTTGATAATCCATGCATCGGTGTAGAAGATATAGAGCGGAAGGGAATTTCAATAGGTTTGACATTTGACCTTCAACTGTGACCTTGAACGTAGGTGCGTGGTTATTGATCGCGACACACCTTCTCATCATGAGAAACATTTGTGCCAATCCATTTGATAATCCATGCATCCGTGTAGAAGATATAGAGCGGAAGGGAATTTCGATAGGTTTGACCTTTGACCTTCAACTGTGACCTTGACCTTGGACGTAGGTACGTGGTTATTGATCGCGACACACCTTCTCATCATGAGAAACATTTGTGCCAAGCCATTTGATAATCCATGTATCGGTGTAGAAGATATAGAGCGGAAGGGAATTTCGATAGGTTTGACCTTTGACCTTCAACTATGACCTTGACCTTGGACGTAGGTGCGTGGTTATTGATCGCAACACACCTTCTCATCATGAGAAACATTTGTGCCAAGCCATTTGATAATCCATGCATCAGTGTAGAAGATATAGAGCGGAAGGGAATTTCCAACAGACCGACCGACAGACCGACCGACCGACCGACCGACCGACCGACAAGCTGACTCATATATACCCCCAACAAACTTTGTTTGTGGGGGTATAATAAAATATATTCCCTACCCAATGACCCAAATTTATTTTATTTCTGATAATTTTGGTGGGTAGGTAGCGGGAGGGGAACAATTTAAATATTATGTTTGGCCCAACAAAGCAAACCACAATACAATGGTAGGAATTTAAAGAAGGTGAAAGTCTATGTAACACAATCATCACACATTGGCCTCATTTGGCAATTGCTGTGCATGTGTATGTCCTGTGACACCAATTACCACCGGTGGGTTAAAGAAATGAAAGTCTTTTACAAAATATGATGTAATCTTATGAGCACCTGTTAACAAGTTTAGAGCAAATTCAGATTGTTGAACAAAACAGTATTTTGGTAGAAAATAAACGCTTTTGCACAACATGTTGTGTACATTTTTGTATGTTTCAGCTATGATGTCAATAATCTATGATGTAAGACTAAGACTCAACTTTTTAATTTTCCAACTTTTCGGAAGTCATCGGTATTTTGTATACACCTGTAATTGGGGATATGTCTTGTTATACCCACTTTTTTGGGAAAAAATGGGTATATTGTTTTCGTCATGAGTGTCCGTCCGTCCGTACGTCCGTCACGTTTCTTGTAACTCGAAAAACTTTTTCACCTTCATACCTACGCGCCTGATATTTGCTATGTAGCTTCATTATCATGTGCACATGCGCAAAGTGCATTCGGATTTTTCATCCGACCCTCCATCATGGATTATCTCCCCCTTTCGAACTCAGAATTTCCCACTTTTTCCTTGTAACTCGAAAAACTTTTTCACCTTCATACCTACGCGCCTGATATTTGGTATATAGCTTCGATATCATGTGCAGATGCGCAAAGTGAATTAGGATTTTGATCCAACCCTCCATCATCGATTATCTCCCCCTTTCGGACTCAGAATTTCCCTATTTTTCATTGTAAGTCGAAAAACTTTCTCACCTTAATACCTACATTTCTGATATTTGATATGTAGCTTCGCTATGATGCGCAAAGTGAATTCGGATTTTTGATCCGACCTTTCATCATGTATTATCTCCACCTTTCGGACTTAGAATTTCACTATTTTTCCTCGTAGGTCGAAAAACTTTTTCACCTTAATACCTACGCGTCTGATATTTGCTTCGTAGCTTCGTTTTGATGTGCTGATGCGCAAAGTGAATTTGGATTTTTTATCCGACCCTCCATTATGGATTACCTCCCCCTTTTGGACTTAGCATTCGGGGAAAGTGGGTATATTGCGATGGCGCGCCATCAACTTTTTTTCTAGTTTGTACATGTTTTTGTGTGAAAATAAAAACAAGAGGGCCATGATGGCCCTAATTTGCTCACCTGACTCCATGAACACCAGAGGAGAATGTGACATTGAGTTAATTTGTGTTTTAAAAAAATTGTACTATTTTTAGATGGCAGTCATCTTGGATTAAGCGATGACTCTCATTTTACCAAATCTGAAAATGCTTCACCCAAGGATCTTAACTTACTATGAAGTTTGGTCAGCATCGGCCATGTGATTCCTGAGAAAAAGACGTTCAAAATCCCAAATAAATGGACCTTTTGGCGGCCATCATGGATGACATAATCATCCGATTCCGACAAATATTGCACCAGAGCAATCGCCTCATCGATACCTTCAATTTCATATATGACATGAGCATATTCGGTCAAAAATAAAATTTGACCCCAATTTGACCCCACGGGCCACGCCCATTTTTGACCCCGGGGTCACCATTTTAACAACGTTGAAAGAGCAATGTACATCAATAATTCCTACCAAGTTTCGTCGAAATCCGGCTAGCAGTTCATGAGAAGAAGATTTGTTTAAGAATTTATGCTATTTTTAGATGGCGGCCATCTTGGATTAGCGATGACCTCCATTTTAACAAATCTGAAAAGGCTTCACCCATGGACCATAACTTTTAAGTTTTGCTACCATGGGCCAAGCGGTTCATGTGAAGAAGAATTTTGAAATCTCTAATAAAAGAACGACCTTTTGACCTTTGGGCGGCCATCTTGGATGACATAACCATCCGCTTTCGACAAAAAATGCCTCGATGATACCTTCAATTTGATATATGACATGACCATATTTGGTCTAAAATTTGACGCAAATTTGACCCCACGGGCCACGCCCATTTTTGACCCCGGGGTCACCATTTTAACAACTTTGAAAAAGCATTGTACATCGATCATTCCTACCAAGTTTTGTCGAAATCCGGTTGGCGGTTCTTGAGAAGAATATTTTTGAAGAATTTGTGCAATTTTTAGACGGCGGCCATCTTGGATTACGAACGACGTCATTTTAACGAATATTCGAATACCATTTTTACCATTCGATGCCATCCCTACTAAATTATTATATCTGTATAGCGGGCACTTGTAATTTTTAGAACTTGTGGAATATTGACACAATTATAAACTTATTTAATTCCTAGAAAGAACATTTTGTGCCTACTCAGTGGACATGCACCTTTAAGTTCATGAAAGCAGCTTGACCCTGTGGTTAGCGGGGGTCTGAGGGTCGTGGATTTGGCACGGCATGAAAAGAATCATTAGAGGAAGGCAAGTGTGAACTATCAAGAAGTTGAGTGAAATGATGACGGACGTCCCAGGTTATAATATAGGGAGACATCTTTTTTTGTCAATTTCTTAGATATATTTTTCGGCAAAATAAACATTCATTAAACCGGACGTGTTTATTGGCATTATAATGCTTCTTACATCAAACGTGAATTGCTTCTGTTGAGATCAGGGGCGGTAACCATGTTTACTTAAAAAGGTTAACGGGAAGAACTATTGATTATCTCTATTTATTTTGGGATGTGCCATGATCGTACTTTATAATCTGTTGATTAAAATATTTTGTCAGGTCACACATTTAATTGATATAAAGAAATTAAAAATGTCCTGCCTCATTTTCATATCAAAATAGTTGGATACAACCTAACCGCACATGATAACTGTATAGCGGGCACTCGCAATGTTTAAAACTGATGGAGTAGTTACACACTTATTTAATTCCTATAAAGAACATTGTGTGCCTTATCAATGGGACCGGAGCTTTAAAGTTTAAGTTGCAATGAAGTTTTGTCACAATTAGTAGAAACTTGCACACTGAAGTAAAGCAGATTGACAGCTGATTGAACTATCAAGTCACTATGCCAAAGTCACTCAATGGCAACAACACGTCATTACAACACATACCCATTCAGTAACTTGAGTATTAAAGCGAAACCGAGAAAAAAATATGGCGGAATAACGTTTAGTCCGATAACTGGTTAGTAGTAACTTACAATATCGTCAACCAATGTGAAATGGAACACATTGTGTTTCGGAACACCACCGGATATAACGCATTGTACCGCAGTTTTCGATGGGGTAACTCTGGAAAACACAGAAGTTCATTCACCACAGAAAAAACTTGGAAAATGAACATCCAAAATGTGATTTATCCTTTGTTTTTGTTCTTGGGGGTTAAATATGACCAAAAACGTATTACCTTTTGTCATCACCCTTATAATGTCAGCTGCTGCTGCAGTAAACATTACATGACCTAGTTTCGATATAGGGTTAAATTTGATCGGTTTGTATGCTACTCAAGTTAGTTAGTTTCTAAAAACAAATCAACTGGGATGTGTAAAATTTGAGCATACAAAGTTTATGGCATAATGGTGTTTTAAAGTAAATTTGTCTGAATAATATATGCAATATACAACTGTTTATGTAAGAAACAATGTGACAAACACTTGTAGTCAACACTAACTAAAAAGAGGAACGTGTATCGGCTGTATTCACATACCAGCATGACCAGGGCAGACACGAATGTAATGAGCAAAGGAATGGATGAAAATAATTATAGAAACATATTTATAAGAATACACTGTTATATTTAAATACACCCATTAACATGTTTAAGGCGATTTGATATGTTGAATAACATCTGCAGTATGAGAATGCATGATTTCGACGACATCAGGTCTGGTACACGGGAGTAATACTTGAGTAGCCAAATCGTTTAGAAACCCATTAGACTGGGTAACGTAACGAGTTAGTGACGTCCATATTACTTGAGTGTCTGGAAAAAAATGTCAATAATCGGAAATTTGTAATTCCTATGGTAAGGTTTTATCTTAATTGAATAGTTTTCCTTCTTTATTGATTTACTTTGTTTGAAATTTGCTGTTCCATTGAATGAAGGAAGCACATGTCATTATGTGTTCCGAAACTAATTGATTGAGGCTACATCTTACTTCTTATCTATCTATCTATTGATACTGCCACACCCCCTCGCGGAGATTATGGGCAGGCCTGCGCGTCAGAGCAGTTATTAACAAGAGTTGTCAGAAGACAACGAAACTCGCCTGTTGGCAGCCTTCACTCAAACTTGGCACAGTTGCATAAAAAAACATGAATATTATATAACTTGACCTTGGGTTAAGGGGCGTGCGGTGGACATTGACATTGGGGTCAGTGGTGCAAGGTGGGTTTGCTATAGCATAATATAGAATATTAAGATGAATGCATGTATGAAATATTATTGCGCTCCCTGAAAACAGAAGTAAAACAAAATTTAACCCAACTTTAAGTTTATGAACGCACTAAGTTGGTGATTTTCTACAGCATGATAGCTATTCAAATGAGGAATGCATGTATGAAGGTGCTAAGTTTGTGTCCTTCACCTTGGGGAAAGAGGTGGGGGGGTCATGGATTTGCTGTAGCATGATAGAGTATCATCAAATGAATCCATGTATGAAATATCAAGGCATTCCCTGTAAAGAAACAGAAGTTATAAAAAGACATTTACTCCAAAGTTAAGTTTATGATGTTGATCTTGGGGAAAGGGGTGGGGGGGGGGGGGGTCATGGATTTGCTGTAGCACAATAGAGGATCATCAGATGAATGCATGTATGAAATATCAAAGCGTTCCCTGTAACGAAACAGAAGTTACAAAACATTTACCCCAACGTTAAGTTTATGAACATGCTAAGTTTGTGACCTTGACCTTTGGGTAAGGGTTGGGTCGTGGGTTGTGGATTTGCTACAGCATGATAGAGGGTCATCTGAGGAATGCATGTATGAAATATCAAGGTGTTCCATGAAAGGAAACAGAAGTTATAAGACATTTACCCCAACGTTAAGTTTGTGGACGACGCCGACGACGCCGGGGGTATGCCAAAAGCTCTTCTGCACTTCGTGCAGGCGAGCTAGTAGTATATAGGGAGTCAGTTCGTTACCGCGAAGTGTGGGGGACGAATTGAAAGCAGTGGGTACCAAAAATAGTAAAATTTGTGTTAATCTAAAGCGAAATAAATACAACCCACAGTAAAAATAAAATATCATACTGTAGTATAAGGGAATGGCGGTTCTGGACCACTTTTTATATTCCCTTATATAGAGTGCGTGAGCCCTTGTTAGTCATTAGGTATATAAATATCTGGAATCGTGTCATCGTTATAAGTGGTCTATGGTGTTTAGTATTTTCATAACCAGTTTATAACGTACACCTACAGGGTCCTTATTTTAACCTAGGTGGGTACGCATGGATTAAATAATAGTTAACAATTGGGGGACCTAGATGGGTGGGTACGCATGTGTTTGGCTCAAGTAGTCAAAACCTCATCCATTTGGGGACCAGTGTTATGCCTCCAGTTGCATGTCAAGGTAAATAGCGGTTCTGGCTCAAATCAAAAGTAGTTGAAAACCTCATCCAAATTGCCACCAGTGTTATGTAGTTGAATTAATTTTGTAGAAATTAGATCCGTTTTGGGCTCAGGTTAAAGCCGGTTCTGGCTCAAATCGAAAATAACCCTAACCAATGACTTTAGTTTGGTTTAATGCTCTCTAAACGTGTCAGTTCGTTACCGCGAAGTGTGGGGGAAAGCAGTGGGTAGCCCCATAGGTACCAAAAATAGTAACATTTTATGTTAATTTAAAGCGAAATAAATACAACCCACAGTAAAAAATAAAATGTCATACAAAATGTTGCAGCGGTTTCGGCTACCCATCACAATCGTATGTGGAGCTGCTATAGTCTGGTAGTTGAAATAGGGTAGTTGAAACCAGTACAGATTTGCCACGGATTTTAACACGAGAAAACTAGCAGAAAGCCCCCTAGCCCCGACAAAATATGTGTCTTCTATATGAGGTGTTATAATTAATTAATTGTCAAACATGAAAAAACACCCTATTGTACATAAGCCATACAGGTATTTATATAAAACAATAAATTTCCATGATTAGAAAAATGACAGATATACGTAAAAAGGTTACGAGAGCGCCTCGCCCTAAGTTAACTCGCACAAGGATTAGCGATAAAAGGGATGTAAAACCATCTAAAAGTTCTTCTCCTATGATTCGGGAATTAAGGTCAGAATTAATAAGAATGGGTACACCTTTTTCAAACAGGTTAAGGGAAAGGGGGTTAACTACACTAATAAATAAGGAAAAAAATGATGAATTTATGAAAAGAATGGCTCGTGCAATGTCTCGGGGAGTATTTAAGGGGGTGGAAAAAAAGAATATAGAAAAGATAACACAGAATATAGCTGATGAGGCTTCCCTCAGTCTTAGAAGCAGGAACATCGGCAAACCTCAAAAACGAGTGCAGAAAGTGCGTTTATTACAACAGTTAATAGAGGAAGGTAGCGAAACATTAGAAGATTATAAACAAAAAGAAAAAGAAATAGTAAAAGGGCGTAGGATAACTACAATAACCCTGAAAAGAAAACTTCAAATAAATAACAGCAAAAGGATAATGGGCGAGTTAGAGCCTTTGTTAACCGACAATTTTTACCTAAGATTCTCTTTTTCTTACAAATTAATTCACCAAGAGGAGAGAGACGCGAGAGGAAAGCCGACAACGTTGGTATTTTATAAAAATTTATCCGGAAGTCCGTGGTTTAGGGGTTACGATGAGGTTGAAGAGTGGATTAATAAACAAGAAGAGCATAGATTAAACATAGATAAAATAGATAGGCCAAGTACAAAATGGAGGTTTGTAAGATGGACGGGTGTCAGCGTTAAAATAGTATATGGAACAGCTTTAAATAAAATCCCCAAAGGAGATACCGGAATGAAATCTGGAAAAGTGGCAGGAGGTCGAATGCCAGAGTGGTTGCGTTATAAGAAAGGGATGAAGCCCCTGGATAGTTTCAATGATCATCTTTGTTTATTTAGATGCTTGGCCCTCCACACTTCGAAGCTTAGGGCCGATAGGTGCTTGACATTGACCAAAGAACTCCAGCAAAAGTATTTGCAGTTTTGTAAAACCCATAAATTACCGAAACCCGAAGGCCCCGTACTATTTGAAGATATCAAGAAAATAGAAGAGTGTTTTAAAATAGGTATTGATGTATACGAACCTACAGAAGAGGGAACATGGTATTTAAGAAAAGTAGCAACTCATTACGACAAGATTGGTAATAAAAAGATGAAAATAGGCATCTATAACGATCACGCCTTCCTTATTACAGATATGAATAAAGCCGCTGAAAATAATTATTGCTTCGACTGCAAATAACGCTTTACAAAGGTCAGTAATTTAACCCGGCACGCAATAACCTGCATGAAGGGATTAACAAAAGTATTGTGTAAAGGAGAAAAAATTGATCGCCACTATCAGCGTTCGAAAAAGCTTTCCACCCAAAACCCGGTTGTAGTAAGAAATCGATCAGTTGGATAAAATCTTTGCCAGGACCCCACATTCACACTGCAGTATGTGGCCACGGTGGAGAAAGAATAATTGCGGGAGCCCCAGTGGATGGGTATTGCCCTATGACTGATACGGTTTATCAATTTCACGGCTGTTATTGGCACGGGTGTCCCAAACATTGTAAAGATTATAAAAATAAGCTTAGAAGATCCAACGAGAGAGACAAAGCAATTGAGGGTAAGTGTAAATTAGTAACTATTTTTGAATGCGAGTATGATGCAATTTGTAAACCTGAGGATGTAAAGGAACTCGAAAAGCCTCCCAAAGTGATTTACCCATATCATATAGTATACGATTTTGAGGCATATTTAGACGGAAGTAAAGAAAAGCGTAACCCAACTAAAGATCTAGAGTTTATAAACGAACATGTCCCAATAAGTGTTAGTATAGGAGATACTCTATCCAACAGTATAACTCACATATGCGATACTTCTCCAAAACAATTAGTAACCCTATTTATGGAAGATGTAAAGAGGAGGGGAGACACTATCCGAGAGGCCGTGGGGAGTAGCAATACATATGGGTACCCTGCAGACATGGAGTATCTTTACACTTCTCAGCAGCGAGAAATCACCCGATGGATTTCCCAAGTCCCAGTAATTGGGTTCAATTCCAGTAATTACGATCTTAATTTAATAAAGAAGCATTTAGTTGACGTTTTAACGGATAAAACCACTAAGGTACAAGTAGGAAAGAAAGCCAATACAACCATTTTTCTTTTATTTACACCAGAATTTAGGTTTTTAGATGTAAAATTATATCTTGCTCCTGGTATCGATTACGATAGATGGGTTAAGGCTTATGGATGCGAAGGTGAAAAATCCTTCTTCCCATACGAATGGTTCGATTCTCCCGATAAACTAGCGTATGAGGGTTTACCACCACTTAAAAATTGGACAAATAAATTAACTCCAAATAAAACGATAACCAAACAGCAGTTGGAAGAGTGCAACAACATTTATAACAGATTAAATATGAAGTCTTTCAAAGACTGGTTAAAATACTATAACAACTTGGATGTTGGCCCCTTTTTAGAAGCTATCGGAAAAATGACAAAATTTTATCAAACAAAAGGTATAGATATGTTTAAAGATGCAGTTACCCTACCAGGAGTTGCTTTACAATACATTCTCAGAGGAACGATAAAAAACCATATAAAACCTTACCAAACCAAAGAGAGTAAGATAGCAGACGCGATATGTCCGCCACTGTATGCCCCCACTGAGGAAATATATGAAATGTTAAAAGGAGCATTAGTTGGAGGTCCGTCAATTGTGTTTACAAGATATATAGAAGCAGGTGTTACGAGAATTAGGTCAGCCCCAGATGGAAATGGAAAGCTTTGCGAAGCCATACTTGGTTTTGATGCAAACGCCCTATATTTATCAACATTAAGCAAACAAATGCCATGTAGCGAAGGGAAACTACACGAGGAAAGCAGCCCTCACGACCCTATTAAAATAAATAAGTTTTCCAAGGCGGTTTTAAATGGTAAGTGGTTTGGCTTTGCTGAAGTAGATATAGAGGTTCCCAGCAGTTTAAAAGAGAAGTTTTCGGAAATGTCCCCAATATTTATAAATAGGATTGTAGAGGAGGAGGAAGTTCCAGAGAAGATGTTACAATATTTACAAGAAACTAACCGTGCAAGAGGAGATGGCAGAAAACTAGTAGGTGCAATGTCTGCTAAAAAAAGTATTACTATTTGCCCCATTATTAAAATGGTATTTGAAGCATGGTTTAGAAATTACAGGGATTTACAGAGTAATAAATTATACAGCAGGTAAGCCCTTTGAATGGTTTGTTAAAGAAGTTACTTCAGCCAGGAGATCCGGAGATGTTGATAGCTCCAAGTCCCCAATTGCGGATATAATGAAACTATTAGGTAACTCATGTTGCGGGAAAATGATAGAATCCCCCGAAAAACACCTCAACACAACGTATACAAAATGATGAAAAATGTGTGGACAAAGCTTTAAGATCAGCGTATTTCGATGATTTAGAGGAAATAGGAGATTCTTACGAAATATCCTCAAGAAAAGTAAATGCCATATGACTCGTCCATTTCACTGTGGGATTGCTGTATACCAATACGCAAAACTAAGAATGTTAGAATTTTATTACGATTTTATGGATAAATACGTAGATAGAGCAGATTTTGAACTAATACAGATGGATACTGATAGTTTGTATATGGGGGTTAGCATGAAGGGTGGAGAGCTGGATGGAATGATAAAACCAGAAATGGTGGAGGATTTAAAAAAATATAAAAAAGAATGGTTAGCTTGGGATAAATGGAGTAATAGAGAACCAGGGCTATTCAAAACAGAGTTCCAAGGAGATCGTGCAATCGCACTATGCAGCAAGTGTTATGTGGTTGAAAAAGTAGACACAACCCAAGTTAAACATTCAGCGAAGGGGTTATCTGCCAGGCAAAATCCTCTCACATGGAGAAGGTATATGGAGGCCCTACACCAGGTTGGAACGGATAGAGGAACAAACAGAGGGTTTAGAATGAGAAATGGTGTTATGAAAACATATACCCAAAACAAATTAAGACTGTCCGCTTACTACGATAAGAGGAGGGTTTCAGAAGATGGGATACATACAGAACCCCTTTAAACTTTCATGAAATAAAATTATGCAGCCTGTTCAATTTTTGAAGGTATCTTACACACCTTAGGTCTTCCAACGGGGGGCTTATCACGGGTTTCCGGGGTTTTTGGCCAATTATCTCTAGAAAGTCCCATGATAAATTTATCATATTTCCACAGATCTGTAAGGCGTTTGGGACCAATATGGTGCTTCTTTCTAACTTCATAGGCAGGAACAATTCCATGGGACTGCAAAATATCTATCAGCGCTTCCTGCGTAATAACCGATTTAGGCAGGTATATATATATATATAAATGTCTAACATTAATTCACAATTGGAAATAAATAATTATAATATTAAATATATTTAATGGAAACCGTGAAAGCAAAACCTGTTGAAATTTGTAAAGATTCAATGATGAGCCCACTTGTTGAAAGCATTAATAAAACAGTTCGAAAAGATGGCGAATTAATCCATATCTCCGGCAGTACGAGGGGTTAATTATATCTGGTTGAATTACAGGGGGGCTTTCTATTAGGATAATTTGAACACAGCACCAAGCAAACCTGCTAGAGCCACAGTCGAATAAATCTAATACATATTTGAAGAACGCGCATATTTTTATTTTCAACACCTATATACAATGTAGAAACCGGTGGTGCAGCTACTAAAAAAGGTAGCCGAAACCTTGGTAGCGCTTTCTATAGGTTTTGGCCAATTTTCTCTAGATAATCCAGTTATAAATTTTGAATCTAACTTAGGGCTAACCTAGTTGTGGTACTGGTATGCCTGGGCGTGGTACGAGTACGCCTAGGCCTGGTAACGAGTAAGCCTAGATGTGGTACTAGTATGCCTAGGTGTGGTGCTGGTATGCCTGGGCGTGGTGCTGGTATGCCTGGGCGTGGTGCTGGTATGCCTAGGTGTGGTGCTGGTATTCCTGGGCGTGGTGCTCGTACGCCTAGTTGTGGTGCTAGTATGCCTGGTTTTACCTAAGCAAATCATGTTGAACATTGGGCAAAATATATTTATATACCTGTTGCCTACAAAACAATATGCCACCAAAAACGAGATTTGTCCGAACAAGATATAGAAGATATCCGTAATCTTCGGGGTATAGAGTCTGCAGACAATACGAAGAAGAAATTTGGGATCGGTACCACTCGCCTTCGAAGAATATGGGACGCCGTCGATGCGGAACGCAGTACAAAACCCGAAGAAACCAAATTTAGAAATATGTACCCCCGTAGTACACAGGGTAACCACCCCTGGCCCTCTCACCAAGTTCCCCACGGATCTACTAGAAGATATACGAAACGTAAGCTCGTTCGAAGAGTCGACGCACCTGTCCGACATGGAGAGACGTTTGGAGAACCGGTTGGACGCGCTGGAACGCAGACTGTTGGACGCAATTTTCAACGATGTCCGCACGACCGATTCCGAGTGTCCGAAGAAAGACGAGCTGGAGGTGCACGACATCTGGAGAACCATAGAGAATGCAAAGTGGTGGTTTGGGTTGTTTTTTGTGGCGTACGCGGTATGCAGACCACTGTTCCCATTCGTGACTCTAGAGACCTGCAGACTCTGGAAGAGCAAACCAGATTCCGACACCCAGTTTGTGCACTCCGTAAAACAGTCCGGTACGCCGAATGGGAAAAACGAAACTAGCGACTCTGTACACCAGCACTCTGGCAGTCGCGACCCGTTCTACATGCAGTAGCCATTTTTTGTCGCTGCTCGTTGGGTAGCCGAAACCGCTGCAACATTTTGTATGACATTTTATTTTTTACTGTGGGTTGTATTTATTTCGCTTTAAATTAACATAAAATGTTACTATTTTTGGTACCTATGGGGCTACCCACTGCTTTCCCCCACACTTCGCGGTAACGAACTGACACGTTTAGAGAGCATTAAACCAAACTAAAGTCATTGGTTAGGGTTATTTTCGATTTGAGCCAGAACCGGCTTTAACCTGAGCCCAAAACGGATCTAATTTCTACAAAATTAATTCAACTACATAACACTGGTGGCAATTTGGATGAGGTTTTCAACTACTTTTGATTTGAGCCAGAACCGCTATTTACCTTGACATGCAACTGGAGGCTAAAATCCATCCCCAAATTACAATTAATTCAACTACATAACACTGGTCCTCAAATGGATGAGGTTTTCGACTACTTGAGCCAAACACATGCGTACCCACCCATCTAGGTCCCCCAATTGTTAACTATTATTTAATCCATGCGTACCCACCTAGGTTAAAATAAGGACCCTGTAGGTGTACGTTATAAACTGGTTATGAAAATACTAAACACCATAGACCGCTTATAACGATGACACGATTCCAGATATTTATATACCTAATGACTAACAAGGGCTCACGCACTTTATATGAGGGAATATTAAAAGTGGTCCAGAACCGCCATTCCCTTATACTACAGTATGATATTTTATTTTTACTATGGGTTGTATTTATTTCGCTTTAAATTAACACGAATTTTACTATTTTTGGTACCTATGGGGCTACCCACTGCTTTCAATTCGTCCCCCACACTTCGCGGTAACGAACTGACTCCCTATATACTACTGAGCTAAAATGGGAGTGTGCAAAAGTAAGAAAGTAGTGGAGTGGAATGTACAGGTGATAGTGTTATATAGGTTAAGAGATCGATAAGATATCGATAAGATCAAAGTGAGATTAAAAACGGATAAAAACAGTGGTTCCAAATTAAGGGCTGTAGTGGAGTATGTTACCGACTCCCTTTTTAAAGGAGTCAATGGATGGTAACATAACAATGCTATGTGGGAGTCTATTCCACTCCACAACAGCCAGGGGAAAGAATGAAAATGTGTAGTAGTCTGCAGTGGCCTGTATCTGTCTATATGCAAGGGGGTGAGACTGTCGAGTCGGTCTTATCGGGTGCTGGAGTTGTGGTGGCACTGGAACGGCAACAATCTCATGGATAATCTTATAAAAAAGACATAGTCGAGCATCAGCTCGCCTATTTTCGAGAGTGCGCCATCCCAGTGCACACAGCATGAGTGAGACACTCGTGTATGTGGAGTAGTTATTTGTGGCCCATCTTGCTGCTCTATGCTGCACGATTACAGGGGATGCATATTCCAATATTGGACGGACAAGTGACTTATAAGCAGTCTGGCGTATACCCTGGTGTTTAGGTTTAATGTTCCTTTTAATGAAACCTATTGCCTTATTTGCAGATGTGGTAACCTTATCAATGTGATGGTTAAATGATGTTTTCTTACTCTTAGTCTTACTCTTAGTCATTTATTTTTTTCGTGAAACAAATTGAACTCCATGTTTTTTTTCTATTCTAGTTTTCACATTGTCAATTTATTAAATTGTGAAATTTGAATCAAGAAACACTATTAATACAAGTACCTCTACTTTTTATAAGAGCTTCGCTGTTCAAAAATGATCTTGTTTCAAGTTTTGACAGGCTTCCGCATCCACAAAAACCGAAAGTACATTTGTTGTTGTTGTTATAATTCAGGCGCTTATTTTTCGCCTCAATCTCTCTACAGCGACAAATACTGCGGGAGCATGGTTTCGTCACATTCCAGTTGATCTGTACCTGGTCTAAAAATACCCAAGTAGAAAACGTGGATTGCTATGTACACACGACCAGCATTCTGGTACAGAGTCAACCGGGCGGCCGCGGCCTATTTTCAATGTGGAGGAAAACCGGAAAGCCCGGAGAAAAACCACAGCGAGCTTGCACGGAACAGACAAAACCGTACAGAAGATTTCCCAAAATCGGCTGCTAATGCGAATGTTGTTGTACCTTTTAGTTTTGCATTTACAAGCTTCTCAGTCATACAAAGTGTGTGAGCCACAACTGCCACAAGACTAGCTACTAATGTACTGGCCCATTTTTTCAGTCACAGAGCAGGAGTTAGACTGGTACTTACCAGTTAGATCTAATCAGGAGATAAACTGATCACAACGGCCGTGACCCCAGTATATCTAGACTGGCCGGATATGCCATGAGATTTACCAGTAACATCCAGGTTAGGAGCAGGACTTGCAATAATTCCCAGTCCTCAAGACACAGACCAGAAGCTGACTGGCCACACACGTGACTGCTTCGGGAGATATGGGTACTATGGATTGTGTCACCAATATAGATCCAGATTAGTTTGGAGCTATACAGATGTATTTTACTATTTCATATGTCTGCCATATCATGTGTATCCTTCTGGCTGAGATCCGGCCATTGTAAAATATGGTCACAATAACAGCCCATTCTGTCCTTGCATTTGCAAATAAAACGGGAATAAAAGGATAATCCAGATCAGAGTAGGTATATTACATTATTTTTATTATTTTTTTAACAGAACTGTGAAGTATTAAACCGCTCGCTCGTCACAAAACGCTCAGACAGAATGGGCTGTTATTGTGAAAAAGAATTTACAATGGGCAGGTCTCAGCTTGGATTAACATAAAAGACAGATGAAATAGTAAAATACATCCGTATAGTTTAGATTATCTAAGCTAGATCCAGACCAGCCTGTGTGCATCCACACAGTCTGTTCAGGATCTGTACTGTTGGGCCAATGGCCATTCCATCAATGAAACATCTGGCATGCTTCTAGCAAGCAATATAGATCATTATCAGGCTACATGAGTGAGCTATTTGACACAGATGAGGAGGTAATTGGCCACAAACATTCACATTGGTTTAGTCACACTTGTCATAAGCCCAATTTCACCAGTCACAGATGAGGAGTTAAATTCATAACAACATGATAAATCCCATTTCTAAAGTCACAGATCATGAGCTAATTGGCATAATATCATAAGCATTATTTCTGTGGCCACATACTGCAGCTGGACTTGCGACAAATTTTGTAAGCCCCATTTCATCACCAGCAACAAACAGATAAGGAGCTGGCCTGGCCACAGATATATCGGGACACCATTGCTCCAGTGACAACAACAGATTAGGAGCTAGTCTCGTCACAAGTATCAGACGCAGCCTTCCTTATCAAAAGCAAATATCAGGCGCTAGACTGGTCACACATGTCATAAGACCCATTCTTCCCATCACACATCAGGAGCTAGTATCACCATGAATGCCATAAGCCCCACATCTCCAGTCACACAAGCCGTATTTGGGACCCGGCTTAGCTTAGGCACCTTATGGCATCTGCAACCAGTATAACTCCAAATCAAGATATACACTGGTCGCCATTCTCTCAATTGCACATGGTATATGTATTTGGTTACCCCTTTCAATACAACATATTCTATCATAACAGTGTTGATCCATATATTACGAGCTGATTCTCGTCGTCTGTTTATTTGGATTTCATAAGTATTCTTCATTGGTTTGTCTTTTTGTTGTACATGTATATGGGGAATTAGCTCATTCTGTCCAAATAATTAATTTAACACATAACCACGTTTAACAGTTTTATTTTGTATGTTTCTTGATTGTTGTCATGTCAATTCATTACCAAATACAAATGTAACATGTTTAAGATGTATCTCCAAATCCACTGCCAGCGCGCCAAACGGCGGCTGTATATGCGTTTATTACTTTTACATGATGTTTCCTTGAGAACAACTATTTTGCAACTCCCGGAATATATTTTCAATTTTCGGATGACAAGTAATCTCATTCCAGAGATAGCAACAATACTCTTTGTCCACCGTGAGACCCGGGACCCTAAACCAACGTCACATAACCAATATGTAAATGAGATAATACATTCTGATATCACGTGGTGCATAATAAACAATTTCATTAGTTAATCTAGTGTATCCAGTATGTTTTCAATTTTCGGATGAAAATTGGAAATATATTCCGGGGAATGAGATTACTTATCAAACCTGTGTGTACTTATCGGTTATCAGCTTTGACGGTTTATGGCTTAATCTTGACAGCGTTGCATAACATACAGACGAATTAATGACCATGTGATATGCAGATTTTCCATTTTAATATCTGTAAAAATGAAAAGAACTTTCGCAATTCTTCGAATAAAAGTTCAATATTATTCCCGACTTGAAATAAATACGATATTTAGAATCCATGTAAAATAATAAACATTCTGATATGAATATTGACCGAAATCAACCAATAATTATAAAGTTGACATCTTTGTTAAATTATTGTCTCTTAAATAACACAATTGTTTTGCAACCTGTGCAGACCCAGATCAGCCTGCACATCCGCGCAGTCGCATCATGACCTACACCGCTCGCTACTGTATGGGGCGGACCAAATTCCAATTCATAACACATATGAGCCATCTCGCAACATATCATCCATTTCTTCTAAAGAAATGGATAAATGAAAGTCTGGAAAAAAAGAGAGAAAATATGGCCCGTCGGCACGAAAAGGGGGGGGGCACACAAATTCCCCGCTGGGAGATTAGAGAAACTCCGAAAAACTTAACCCACAGACGGACAGTCCAAACGCTGATCAGGATCTACATTGCAGGCCACTGCAGGCCACTGGTGTCCATTTCCCAGTTGGCAGCCCAAGTCCGCCTGGTTGTAAACTATAGTTCTGACGTTCCGCTGGCCGGTGTTGAACTCAAACTCAGGCAGCTTGTCAGTCATCACCCTATCCGTCCGTCCATCGAGATTTGTGTTAAATACTACATGTATCTCTGTAACCGTAAGTCGGCTTATGCTTGAAACTTCATGTGCTCATTAGTCATTATCCATATTTTCATTCTGTGGCCCACTCATGCGGCCCCGGTGTTCAAGGTAAAATTACTGTAAAAGTTGCGTTAAACGTTTTTGAGGGGTACGTCCATCAGACTCAGTGCTACTGATTTCTTGTTTATCAGCTAACGGGCTTTGTATTGGCCCAATACGTATCAATACAACTGAAATAACATAATGTCGTATCGGATCAAGAGATATTCAACAGTTGGATGCACGTCCAACATTATTGACATGAAGGTCAAGATGGAGATCAATGTCACTAGATGGATAGCTATGAATGTGAGAACTATTTACATAGAAATCAAAATATATTCAGCCCTGAAATTAGAATAACCCGACATGGGGCTGCCGGGTCCATACCACACCAAAGTCACTTGGTCCCTTCCCCCAAAAGTAATGGGATTAGGAATAATCATATTACTCATAGAATGGGTATAACCATATTCAACGTACATGAGGGCAAAACCAGGTCGGGATTCCGGTAAGGATGAATCCTGATAGTTAAATTACCCATCGCATTCTCCCAACTAACCACCACCACCAAGGTGAAGATCAAGGTCACCCAAATGACACTGGATGGATAGCTATCAATGTGAGGAAGCTAACGGATCAAGAGATTTACGAAATTTGGACCATGTCCAAATGTTACGACCCACAAAGGTCAAGGTCACCAAGGTGAAGGTCACGGTTACCCAAAAACAAGACATTATGTTTGTAAAACATGGATATGCTCCCATGGCATGGTGAAATTACAAACGACTAAATGTTTATCAAAACATTTTATTAGGAATATGGTGTACACAAATCCAAAATGGCCACCATTTTACATGAATTCTAATAATTATTTAAAGAACACAGGCACGCACATACAATTAAATGTTGACATCACACACACATATGAAACTAACACAGTCCCAAGATGTTTAGCATATTGGTATTAATAATAATACGCAACAAAAACATAACATATGTGGTATAAACGTGTTATATTGCATATATGATATGGCCGACCTTATGAAATGCATATCCAGTTTCTGGGATATATATATGCAACGTCGTATGCAAACACAATTATGATATGTGATAACTGACATGCTATACACTGCTCATAAACCAATGGTATGATACAAAGAGAAGAGTGTACGACTTTCGTAAATTATTCTTATAACTTTGTTATCAATGTCGGTACCACATAACCCGTTCAAAACTGCAATGGACCCACACATTTTATGAACTTTTTTCGACAGCTTAATAAAAGGATAAAAACATAGACGTACTGCTTTGCATATTTATGATATCTATCACTGTAAAATTGGAACAGCCATTTTCTGGAATTCAGACATATTCACGTATTACACAAAACATATCAGATGAGAGCAAAGCGATCAGATTCAACGATTTAATAATTCGCATGCCGCAGATTATTTCTCAATTTGAGGCAACTATTACGAGCTGATTCTCGTCGTCTGTTTATTTGGATTTCATAAGTATTCTTCATTGGTTTGTCTTTTTGTTGTATATGGGGAATTAGCTCATTCTGTCCAAATAATTAATTTAACACATAACCACGTTTAACAGTTTTATTGTGTATGTTTCTTGTTTGTTGTCATGTCCATACATTACCAAATACAAATGTAACATGTTTAAGATGTATCTCCAAATCCACTGCCAGCGCGCCAAACGGCGGCTGTATATGCGTTTATTACTTTTACATGATGTTTCATTGAGAACAACTATTTTGCAACTCCCGGAATATATTTTCACTTTTCATCCGAAAATTGAAAACATACTGGATACACTAGATTAACCAATGAAATTGTTTATTATGCACCACGTGATATCAGAATGTATTATCTCATTTACATATTGGTCATGTGACGTTGGTTTAGGGTCCCGGGTCTCACGGTGGACAAAGAGTATTGTTGCAATCTCTGGAATGAGATTACTTATCAAACATGTGTGTACTTATCGGTTCTCAGCTTTGACGGTTTATGGCTTAATCTTGACAGCGTTGCATAACATACAGACGAATTAATGACCATGTGATATGCAGATTTTCCACTTTAATATCTGTAAAAATGAAAGGAACTTTCGCAATTCTTCGAATAAAAGTTCAATATTATTCCCGACTTGAAATAAATACGATATTTAGAATCCATGTAAAATAACAAACATTCTGATATGAATATTGACCGAAATCAACCAATAATTATAAAGATGACATCTTTGTTAAATTATTGTCTCTTAAATAACACAATTGTTTTGCGACCTGTGCAGACCCAGATCAGCCTGCACATCCGCGCAGTCGTATCATGACCTACACCAGTCGCTACTGTATGGGGCGGACCAAATTCCAATTCATAACAATTTCCCCCGTCTTCTTTTAAATGCGACCCCGCATTTATCTAAATACACATGCAATTGACGGATATTGTTAAATGTACATACATTGAGGCTAAATCTATTGTTCTTGTAACATCATGATACAGCCATTGTTAGATGGTTTGATAGGCAATTTTTCATTTTGTAATTGTTGTGAGTGTTATCCCTGTATTGATTATAATAATTCACATACATCCGCGGAACATACATATATTTGATATATATTTATAGTGATTGTTATCAATTTATTTGATTTATCTCACCCATAGTTCAGACGCAGTGACATTATCAGTAACCAGACTGCAGTTTGCCTAATATTGATGACAAGGGCAATACATGTATATGTTGTGTAGCCGATTGAATACAGAGACAACGCTCAACAGACATACACTCTGGTGCATTTGGGATACCGTATTTCCCCGATATATGCAGACAGCAATTACAGAATGATTGTGTGGCCAATACATGTACATGAATCCTATATTGGCATGAATCCTATACTGCCATTGACAGAGCTATGTTCTATTTATTGAATGGTGTTTTTTTTCTGCCAAGGACGAAATAATTACCTCTACAAACTGTAATGGGAAATATTTGGTGAACACATGACTTGTTTGCAAATACACAAATATGATAATGCATGATATACAAAGTGTGAGAATCATGTTCATGGTGGCATTGAAAATGCAAACAAAACATAAGGAGTAGCATCAGCGTGACCAGTTTCGGAACCGTCAGCAGTCCAGGCACTAACAAAAATAGAAAGTAAAAGACGAAAAGTACTATTAATCAACCAAATAATATCTTGCATCAATTTAAAGACTTAAAATGACAAGAGACTATTTTGTTTAAATGTTTGGCCAACCGCATTACATTTTTGCCTAACACCCAACCAACCATACCCTCTCCCCAGCAAGGACTAGCATGCGGACTGTTCCAATTTTGGGCACACTGTACTTTGCTATCGAAAATTTAGATGTAATTGAATTGCAGTAAAATAAATTAATGCTGAATACAGTAATATAAATATAAAACATGATTGGAATTTTAGACATACCACATGAAATGAGTTCTCACCTGGTTTGTTTTCACAGAACAACCAACATGGGTAATGTTTAGACACACAATTCCAATTCTCGTGCAAGTTCATCAATGTTAGTTTTCGTCATCTTCTGTTGGGTTTCGAAAGTTTATAATATTGTTCCATCCGGCGTCGTCATCTGGAATGTACCGACCATTGGCAGCGCCCGTATTCGCCGAAACATCTGCGGTATTCCCGTATTCTTTATATTTTTGTATGTGTAGTATGGCGTCGTTAATCGTGAAAGTTCCATCTTCAGTAACGTAAAATTGTAATGAATCCGTTCGAAATTTCTTCGAACAGCAGGAACAAGGTGTCCATCAAACCGTGGTAAGCTGTATATCCGTAGAAATATGTATATTCGCACGTTCGTGCAAATTCGTCTGTAAATCCATCCTCCGCATAGGTAGAGCCCACTCGCTTCCATCTTCTTCGACGAGAGGTACCGTTGTTGAATTTTACCCGGATTATGTTCCACCAATTATTACGAGCTGATTCTCGTCGTCTGTTTATTTGGATTTCATAAGTATTCTTCATTGGTTTGTCTTTTTGTTGTATATGGGGAATTAGCTCATTCTGTCCAAATA
Source organism: Conchocele bisecta (assembly GCA_029237695.1). Taxonomy (NCBI): domain Eukaryota; kingdom Metazoa; phylum Mollusca; class Bivalvia; order Lucinida; family Thyasiridae; genus Conchocele; species Conchocele bisecta. Next base: position 36,221,920 of record CM055281.1, read on the forward strand.
ATTAATTTAACACATAACCATGTTTAACAGTTTTATTTTGTATGTTTCTTGTTTGTTGTCATGTCAATACATTACCAAATACAAATGTAACATGTTTAAGATGTATCTCCAAATCCACTGCCAGCGCGCCAAACGGCGGCTGTATATGCGTTTATTACTTTTACATGATGTTTCCTTGAGAACAACTATTTTGCAACTCCCGGAATATATTTTCAATTTTCATCCGAAAATTGAAAACATACTGGATACATTAGATTAACCAATGAAATTGTTTATTATGCACCACGTGATACCAGAATGTATTATCTCACTTACATATTGGTCATGTGACGTTGGTTTAGGGTCCCGGGTCTCACGGTGGACAAAGAGTATTGTTGCAATCTCTGGAATGAGATTACTTATCAAACCTGTGTGTACTTATCGGTTCTCAGCTTTGACGGTTTATGGCTTAATCTTGACAGCGTTGCATAACATACAGACGAATTAATGACCATGTGATATGCAGATTTTCCACTTTAATATCTGTAAAAATGAAAAGAACTTTCGCAATTCTTCGAATAAAAGTTCAATATTATTCCCGACTTGAAATAAATACGATATTTAGAATCCATGTAAAATAACAAACATTCTGATATGAATATTGACCGAAATCAACCAATAATTATAAAGTTGACATCTTTGTTAAATTATTGTCTCTTAAATAACACAATTGTTTTGCGACCTGTGCAGACCCAGATCAGCCTGCACATCCGCGCAGTCGCATCATGACCTACACCGCTCGCTACTGTATGGGGCGGACCAAATTCCAATTCATAACACAACTATGATTCGCATACCTTGAAGATGGCCCATTTCGTACAATAGTTGTAGTAATGAAACTAAATCATCATACACATTACATCAGTAGTGACGGAATAAAAATGATAATTGTTTATTATACAATGTATATCTGTTTTGGTATGACTAGAAACTCTAATACACACCCTATGTTATCGTTAACATGCATTGTACGTTGTGCTTATCATGCAATTTGGGGACTGTACAGGTGTTTGTTTGATTATTAAATATGTAATGTCCTCTACCAATGCCCATTAGCAATAATATATCTGGCTTAAGATTGAAACATATTGTATCACGTTTTATTCTATTGTATGTTGTCACAAGCATTATCATGCACGGCATACTGTGCAAGACGATATGTCTACATGAGGAACAAAATTAATATGACAAATATCAAGTTTAAGCAAAATTATATAGTCAATTAATATAATTTAACATACATCATGCATGCACGTTCAGTGGCAATTTAATCTATACGCGATGTTACCGCCATATGAGACTAAACTATATAAGTTACAAGAATTCCAATACGGAAGCGGTGTCGCGCCTGTCCAAGCATTTGACCGTAACATGATAATGGGCATGTGCTAAAGTAAGCATCACAAAAACCGTCAGAGAAGTGCATGTTTAATATACGAAAAAGATAAAGGTTTAAGAAACATGTTTAAATAAAAAAATGGCTAAGTGTTTCCACAAACATGTGAAGGTCAAAATGGCCAATGATGTCATGTTAATGACGGCAGTGTGTTCCGAATGCTTACATGTATCAAGTGTCCAAATATTGAAGCAATACATCAAGTAATATTAATGTTATACGATGATGAAGGATCTTGTACAAACTTTTTTTACGCAAACAATGGCTGAGTGTTTCCGCAAAAATATGAAGGTACAAGAGGTCAATGGTGTTTTCGCAAAAATGTGAGAAAGGTAAGGTCATGTTAATGGCGGCATGAGTGTGTTCCAAATGCTCACATATATCAAGTGTCCAAATATTAAAGCAGTGTCAAGTAACATTAAAGCTATACCGCGATGACGAAGCTTGTACAAACTTTATGACGTAAAACAAAATGGCTAAGTGTTTCCGCAAAATATGAAGGTGGAAAAGGTCATGGTCATGTTCATGGCAGCATGAGTGTGTTACAAATGCTCACAAGTATCAAATATCCAACTATTGTAAGTAATATTAAAGGTACATGCCCACTCAGTAGGCACAAACTATTTTTATATCGGATACATCATCTGAGACATTTTCTAGCAAAATAAACATTCATTCACCATTACCCCACGTATTTATTGGCATTATTATACATTTTATATCAGATGTAAATTTCCACACTGATATCAGGGTCGATAACCGTGTTTCTTTAAAATGTTAACGGACATTACTATTTATTATCTGTATTTACTGTTTGATGTGCATACTTTATAATCTGTCGAAATTATTATTTTTTCAGGTAGTATAACTATTTAAAATAGATCATGCCTCATTTGGATATGAAAATAGCCTGATAACAACGCGAGTCACTATCAGTAAAATAAATGATTATATCTGTATAGAGGGCACTCATAATTTTAAGAACTGGTGGAATAGTGACACAATTATACACTTATTTAATTCCTATAAAGAACAGTGTGTGCCTACTGAGTTGGCATGTACCTTTAAAGTTATACCATGATGAAGGAGCTTGTACAACATTTTTGACACAAAAAATGGCTAAGTGTTTCCGCAAAAATATGAAGGTAAACAAGGTCAAGGTCATGTTAATGACGGCATGAGTGTGTTCACAATGCTCATATGTATCAAGTGTCCAAATATTTAAGCAATCCGTCCAGCAATATTAAAGTTATACCATGATGACGAAGCTTGAACAAACTTGTTGACATTTCGGACGACGACGGAAAAAGCGGCGACTATCGCGACTTCGGCTATAGCAGGCGCGACAAAAATTGTCAACATTACATTAATGTTGTACATTGTTCTTTTATTACCACATTGTGTATGTAAACAAGTAATATAAGATGGTAGTCCATGCAGCCAACATATGAAAAGAATATCATACTTATACGAGTATGACATACCTGTTTGAAGATGTAGAGAACATTATATAATTATCACTTCATTAATTTAATTGTTTCTCCTTACTCATTGCTTACTTTATGTTACTGACCCCAGGGAAACATGACGGAAAAGTAAGCAAGAGGATTATCATGCGTGCTTTGATCTGTAACATGAAGGACAATGTCAAGATACCCACGACCCAAACACAACTACTAAAATCAAAGTACTGAAAGTACTGAGCTGCGAGCCCAACTGAAATGGGTGGTAAACAGTGTTTTAGTATTCTTTAAATATTTAAAATAGAGTAATTGTAGCAAATGGTGTTATGGGAAACTGTATAACATTCGACATATTTTGTATGTGGAGAGGAGAAGGAGCTGTATAGAAACAGGAAGAATCTAGTAAGGCTTAGCATTTGTTTTTTATGCATTACATACACATCCGCATAAGCTCTGAAATTTTTATCAATTTTCGAAATCAATATCGGCGAAATACGGCGATGCGATAAGGGTGGTAATTCCATATCCGGATTCACTCTTCAAACACCTGTGGCTATAGTGTTGTTTTATGCAAATTTGTACACGCCGTAGTTGTGAATGAAAAAATCCAGACAGGTGCCAGACAAGTGTGATTCGGGTTTACACAACATTAATGCGCGACCAAAATAGCCCGTTTTATTTGTGGAAAATGAGCGGCTAATGGGTTTTCTTCAATTAATTATGTACCAAAGATATATATTCTAATAAATGTGAAATGTAAAATAGCATACAACGAGTTGTTAACCTAGATACAAGATGTATACATACGCGCCACAAGAAAAAATAGCGCCGTATTATTTGACTGTATTTTGAGAACCGGTTACATAAGCTGCGAGAGGCTCGCAGCTAACAACGTTCACGTTGTATTCTAGCTGATTGCCCGAGTGTGCATTTGCGGGACCGCGTGCCTAAAACCATGGCCTACCCGCACGTATTTGGTATTTTATCCCTATTTTCCAGGCCAGGCAGTGGTCTCCGATCTATCACATTAAATTAATACTGCAATCGCTGGTCATGGAATGCATGTTGTGCCACGTGAAAGCTCCTCGACCACCGCTGTGTACGTGTCATTTGTTTAGCCTAATGAAATACATGGGTTCATGTATCTCATTTTGGTATATTGTCCATAACATACCACACACAAAATGAATATAATGGGATATGACAAAACATTTATGAAATGGCCACAGAACAAATTTCTTCACATGTGTTGTTTATCAATCTCAAACGGTAATAAATAGAACTAACAATATAAACGTCGATCATGAAACATGAAAACGAATATGCCAATGCATAATGATGCTGGATACACTACAAAGTTGACGTACATGTGCCACCTGCTTTCTCGTAACACTGTATGGTAGATGCTGACGTGTTGTAGATAGAATATGTCACCATGATTTGGTTTTCCACATGCACAGCTTGTCATACAGTGCATCTCGGTTCCTGTTGACGATTCTGTTACTACACTGTACGCTGATCTATTATATGTCGTCTCATTTCGGTATATTATCAATATTCTGAATAAAACAAGCAGTATAGTGGCTGACTTTGGACAGGTATAAAGTAGAAGTATAATTATATGTTCAGCTTTATCATTTTTTTGGATAATGTTAAATTTCAAAATTTAAGAATGAGCCTTCTTTTTATTTTATGAAATTTGGTCTAATATTTATTTTATTACCAAAAACAATTTCGCAATATTAAATCCCCATAGACCATGTTAAATCCCCATAGACGATTATGGGGATTTAACATGGGGACATTTTTCTGATTTCAGAAATAGAGGACCGTAATTTTCCAAAATTGTTCGTCAAGTTTTCGTAATAAAATAAATATTTTACCAAATGCAGGGCTCCAGGTATTTTAACTCCATCATTTCTGAAGCAATTGGGTATTTCAAATTTCAGCATGAGTAGGGTATACAATGAACTATGGATGGTGATCAATGCGTATATGAAGTTTCAAGTTGATGTCACAAGCGGTCACAGAGATATAGCAATCTGTAAAAATTTAACGTAAGCTTTAACAAACAAAATTCTATGTCATTTGACCCTGACATTGGGCTCCTGGGCAGCATGGGCAGGGTATACAATGAAAATATGTTTTACGGCATAAAAACACCAAGGTGCACATCTTCAATATGTGTAGAAGACGTGTGTATAGTTTCAGATCGATCGACTGACCGGTTTCGGAGGAGTTGTGTACACAAACTCTGTACCGTATATAGAACTGTATAGAAAACTGAAGAAAAGATGGCGAAGTTAAAAAGGTGATATTTTTGTTAAAACATATTTTTTCCACATAAATGCACGAAGGTGCACATCTTCAATATGTGTAGAAGACGTGTGTATAGTTTCAGAACGCTCTACTCAACGGTTTCGGAGGAGTTGTGTACACAAACTATGTACCGTATATATAATTGTATAGAAAAATATAGAAAAGATGTCTAAGTTAAAAAGGTGATATTTTTGTTACAAAATATTTTTTCGACATAAAAATACAAAGGTGCACATCTTCAATATGTGTAGAAGACGTGTGTATAGTTTCAGAACGATCGACAGAACGGTTTCGGAGGAGTTGTGTACACAAACTCTGTACCGTATATAGAATTGTATAGAAAAATGTAGAACCAATTTCTAAGTTAAAAAGGTGATATCTTTGTTAAAAAATATGTTTTACGGCATAAAACCACCACGGTGCACATCTTCAATATGTATAGAAGACGTGTGTATAGTTTCAGAACGATCGACTAAACAGTTTCGGAGGAGTTGTGTACACAAACTCTGTACCGTATATATAATTGTATAGACAAATGTAGAGAAGATGGCCAAGTTAAAAAGGTGATATTTTTGTTAACAAATATTTTTTCCACATAAAAACACCAAGGTGCACATCTTCAATATGTGTAGAAGACGTGTGTATAGTTTCAGAACGCTCTACTCAACGGTTTCGGAGGAGTTGTGTACACAATCTCTGTACCGTATATAGAATTGTATAGCAAAATGTAGAAAAAATGGCTAAGTTAAAAAGGTGATATTATTGTTAAAATATATTTGTTCGGCATAAAAACACCAAGGTGCACATCTTCAATATGTTTAGAACACGTGTGTATAGTTTCAGAACGATCGACTGAACGGTTTCGGAGGAGTTGTGTACACAAACTCTGTACCGTATACAGAATTGTATATAAAAATGAAGAAAAAAAGGGTAAGTTAAAAAGGTGATATTTTGTTAAAACATATTTTGTCCACATAAAAACACCAAGGTGCACATCTTCAATATGTGTAGAAGACGTGTGTATAGTTTCAGAACGATCGGACCTGAAGGTTTCGGAGGAGTTGTGTACACAAAATCTGTACCGTATATAGAATGGTATAGAAAATGTATAGAACAAATGTCTAAGTTCAAAGGTGATTATTTTTGGTTAAAAATATTTTTTCCACATAAAAACACCAAGGGGCACATCTTCATTATGGGTGATGACGTTGGCATTTGTTTCAGATCGATCGACTGACCGGTTTCGGAGGATGTTGTGTACACAAAAATCTGCTAGTATATAGAACTGTATTAGAAAACTGAAGAGGAAAAGATGGCTAAGTTAAAAAGATGATATTTTTGTTTTAAAACAATTTTTTTCCAATATTAAATGACGAAGGTGCACATCTTCCAATATGTGTAGAAGACGTGTTGTATCGTTTAGAACGCTTACTCACGGTTTTCGGAGGAGTTGGTGTACACAAACTCTGTCCGTATATTGATAACGATATAGAAAAATGAAGAAAAGATGGCCAAGGTTAAAAAGGTGATATTTTGTTTTTAAAAAATATTTTTTCCACACAAAAGCACGAAGGTGCACATCTTCAATATGTGTAGAAGACGTGTGTATAGTTTCAGAACGCTTCACTCAACGGTTTCGGAGGAGTTGTGTACACAAACTCTGTACCGTATATATAATTGTATAGAAACATGTAGAAAATATGTCTAAGTTAAAAAGGTGATATTTTTGTTACAAATATTTTTTCAACATAAAAACACCAAGGTGCACATCTTCAATATGTGTAGAAGACGTGTGTATAGTTTCAGAACGATCGACTGAACGGTTTCGGAGGAGCTGTGTACACAACTCTGTACCGTATATAGAATTGTATAGAAAAATGTAGAAAAAATGGCTAAGTTACAAAGGTGATATTTTTGTTAAAAAATATGTTTTACGGCATAAAAACACCAAGGTGCACATCTTCAATATGTGTAGAAGATGTGTGTATAGTTTCAGAACGATCGACTGAACGGTTTCGGAGGAGTTGTGTACACAAACTCTGTACCCTATATAGAATTGTATAGACAAATGTAGAAAAAATTTCTAAGTTAAAAAGGTGATATCTTTGTTAAAAAATATGTTTTACGGCATAAAACCACCACGGTGCACATCTTCAATATGTGTAGAAGACGTGTGTATAGTTTCAGAACGATCGACTGAACAGTTTCGGAGGAGTTGTGTACACAAACTCTGTACCGTATATATAATTGTATAGACAAATGTAGAGAAGATGGCCAAGTTAAAAAGGTGATATTTTTGTTAACAAATATTTTTTCCACATAAAAACACCAAGGTGCACATCTTCAATATGTGTAGAAGACGTGTGTATAGTTTCAGAACGCTCTACTCAACGGTTTCGGAGGAGTTGTGTACACAATCTCTGTACCGTATATAGAATTGTATAGAAAAATGTAGAAAAAATGGCTAAGTTAAAAAGGTGATATTATTGTTAAAATATATTTGTTCGGCATAAAAACACAAGGTGCACATCTTCAATATGTTTAGAACACGTGTGTATAGTTTCAGAACGATCGACTGAACGGTTTCGGAGGAGTTGTGTACACAAACTCTGTACCGTATATAGAATTGTATATAAAAATGAAGAAAAAAAGGGTAAGTTAAAAAGGTGATATTTTGTTAAAACATATTTTGTCCACATAAAAACACCAAGGTGCACATCTTCAATATGTGTAGAAGACGTGTGTATAGTTTCAGAACGATCTACTGAACGGTTTCGGAGGAGTTGTGTACACAATCTCTGTACCGTATATAGAATTGTATAGAAAAATGTAGAAAAAATGTCTAAGTTAAAAAGGTGATATTTTTGTTAAATAATATTGTTTCGGCATAAAAACACCAAGGTGCACATCTTCAATATATGTAGAAGACGTGTGCATAGTTTCAGATCGATCGACTGACCGGTTTCGGAGGAGTTGTGTACACAAACTCTGTACCGTATATGGAACTGTATAGAAAACTAAAGAAAAGATGGCTAAGTTAAAAAGGTGATATTTTTGTTAAAACATATTTTTTCCACATAAATGCACGAAGGTGCACATCTTCAATATGTGTAGAAGACGTGTGTATAGTTTCAGAACGCTCTACTCAACGGTTTCGGAGGAGTTGTGTACACAAACTCTGTACCGTATATATAATTGTATAGAAACATGTAGAAAATATGTCTAAGTTAAAAAGGTGATATTTTTGTTACAAAATATTTTTTCAACATAAAAACACCAAGGTGCACATCTTCAATATGTGTAGAAGACGTGTGTATAGTTTCAGAACGATCGACTAAACGGTTTCGGAGGAGTTGTGTACACAAACTCTGTACCGTATATAGAATTGTATAGAAACATGTAGAAAATATGTCTAAGTTAAAAAGGTGATATTTTTGTTACAAAATATTTTTTCAACATAAAAACACAAAGGTGCACATCTTCAATATGTGTAGAAGACGTGTGTATAGTTTCAGAACGATCGACTGAACGGTTTCGGAGGAGTTGTGTACACAAACTCTGTACCGTATATAGAATTGTATAGAAAAATGTAGAAAAAATGGCTAAGTTACAAAGGTGATATTTTTGTTAAAAAATATGTTTTACGGCATAAAAACACCAAGGTGCACATCTTCAATATGTGTAGAAGATGTGTGTATAGTTTCAGAACGATCGACTGAACGGTTTCGGAGGAGTTGTGTACACAAACTCTGTACCGTATATAGAATTGTATAGACAAATGTAGAAAAAATTTCTAAGTTAAAAAGGTGATATCTTTGTTAAAAAATATGTTTTACGGCATAAAACCACCACGGTGCACATCTTCAATATGTGTAGAAGACGTGTGTATAGTTTCAGAACGATCGACTGAACAGTTTCGGAGGAGTTGTGTACACAAACTCTGTACCGTATATATAATTGTATAGACAAATGTAGAGAAGATGGCCAAGCCTTAAGGTTAAAAAGGTGATATTTTTGTTAACAAATATTTTTTCCACATAAAAACACCAAGGTGCACATCTTCAATATGTGTAGAAGACGTGTGTATAGTTTCAGAACGCTCTACTCAACGGTTTCGGAGGAGTTGTGTACACAATCTCTGTACCGTATATTATAGAATTGTATAGAAAAATGTAGAAAAAATGGCTAAGTTAAAAAGGTGATATTATTGTTAAAATATATTTGTTCGGCATAAAAACACCAAGGTGCACATCTTCAATATGTTTAGAACACGTGTGTATAGTTTCAGAACGATCGACTGAACGGTTTCGGAGGAGTTGTGTACACAAACTCTGTACCGTATATAGAACTGTATAGAACAAGAAACGAGACAAAGCCACGAAGGCCAGGTTTTTTTCCAAGCATAGACACTTGGATAACATAATTATACCCACTTTTTGTAAACTAGATGGCCGTGGCCTGCTTGTCGCGTCTTGGGGCGAGGCATGGACACTACAAAAATAGATATAGTAGATGGAAAACTTTAACCAAAGAACTTTAACCAGACACACGGACGAACGGACGTACGGACGGACGTATGCCAAAATGCCGACGATATCGCGCTGACAATGATGATAAACACCCATGTGAAGTATCAAGGTAATGGGTGAAGCAGTTGCAGAGATATAGGAAAAAACTTTAACAAAAAAATTAAAAGTAATTTGACCTTGACATTGGGCATAGGGGCCGCACGGTTGGGGGGTAGAATGAAAATATGGATGATGATAAACCCCCATGTGAAGTTTCAAGGTAATGGGCGAAGCAGTTGCAGAGATATAGTATAACGAAAAACTTTTAATCAAAAAGCTTAACCAGACGTACGTTAAAAAGTTAACGTTGAAAATGGCTAAGACAATTACGTAGAAATAATAGGTGAAGGTAAAAAAAATGGTCACATGTTGGATAGTTGTATGTGGTAGGCACCCCTTGGTTATGAAGCTGTGAAGTTTGGTGGTCCTAGGTGGTACAGTACCAAAGAAATGGACTTAAACACGAAAACTTAACATTGTAAACGCGAAAACTTAACATTGAAAATGGCTAAGTCGACTGCGCGGAAAAAATGGGTCAAGTTAAAAAAAAGGTAACAGGTTGGATAGTGATATGTGGTGGGCACCCCTTGATTATGAAGCTGTGAAAGTTTGGTGGTCCTAGGTGGTACAGTAACAAAGAAATGGACGCAAACACGAAAACTTAACATTGATTGTGGATGCCGCCCGCCGCCCGCCCGCCCGGCTTTCGCCAATCGAATAGCCTGGATTTTTAAAAAAAAAAACCTGGCTAAAAATGTAGAACAAATGGCTAAGATAAAAAGGTGATATTTTTTGTTAAAAAAATAAATTTCGGCATAAAAACACCAAGGTGCACATCTTCAATATGTGTAGAAGACGTGTGTATAGTTTCAGATCGATCGACTGAACGGTTTCGGAGGAGTTGTGTACACAAACTATGCGCTTTTTCTTCAGCCGCCCGCCCGCCCGCCGTGCGGTAAAACAACACGTACCGTTTTTTTAAAAACGGTCATATAAAAATCAGCAATTTACACTACGTCAAGGGCCATAACTCCGCAAAAGGAAACTCTGAATCCGCATCATAATCAACAGATGCACAACTCTACATGTTGATAAACATTCCTATAATGTTTCATGTGACAAACCACGTGAAGGGTTTTCCAGCTTCGTAGTCTAGGATCCTGTGGAGGCCTGTTATCACTAGCCCGTGCTCTAGATACCACTTCAACAGCGGGGCGTACAGCAGCATCTTTTTTGCCGACAGCGTGCCCACTAATTTTGTTCTGTCTCCTCGATTCCTGCCTGTGTTTTTCAGATACTGGAGCATGTGCTCTGGAACCTTCTCCTCTTCAACTACCCTGTTTATGAACAGCGGAGACATCTCTTCAAACTTTTCTCTCAGGCTCTTTGGGACTTCTATATCCACCTCGGCGAACCCGAACCAGTAATCGCTTCCCCTGTGTACCCGTTGGCAGAACTTGTCTATGATATGTTGGTTGTGGAGTGTCTTATTATGGTGTATAGTTTCCTTACCGCACGGCATCTCTTTTTCGAGTGTCGACAGGTACAGGGCGTTGAATATATCTACTCCTCTATGTTTGTAAAAGTCACACATCTTACCTAATGCCTCCAGAAAAGGTGATACGTCGAGATCGTTGTAGTATCTCACCCAGTCCTTAAATGTTCTCATTCCTTTCTCCTCGAAAATTCTCCTGCACTCCTCCAGCTGCTCCTCGGTTACCAGCATCTCACATCTGAGTTTGGAATACCAGTGCTCTATGTCAGGGAGCCCTTGATAGTCTAGCTTGTCTACAGAACCAAACCACTCATACAAGAAGGACTTTTGAGATGAGCAGTCGTATGCCTTAATCCACTTATCGTAACTGACTCCCGGACCAAGGTACAGGAGAATGTCCATGAATCTGAATTCCGGAGTGAATAGAAATATGGTGTCGTTAGTCCGCTTGCCTACCATAACTTTCGTGGTCCTGTCTGCCAGCTTGCCCACCAGATGTTTCTTGATGAGGTTGATGTCATACCTACTGCAGTTCAAGATCTCAGGTGTTCCGTGTCCTCGAACCTGTACCGGCGACCCACTTCTTCGCGAATGTCCCTACCCCTCTCCTGCAGATCTTCTATGAACTTACTTACCAGTTTGGCAGGATCCGTGTCACAGATGTGAGATACGGTTCCGGACAGGCTGTCCCCTATGCTAACGCTTACGGGCACGTGCTCTGTCTCGTACGATACGTCTGGCGTTTGGTCGGTCCTCCCTTCCTTACTCAGATACGCTTCAAAATCGTATACTATCCGATACGGGTACAGTGTGGTGGGACATCCTGTCTTAATCTTAGCGCCGGTTCCATTATACTTACACATTATCACTAGGTTGAATCCTGCGTTACGGATCTCTTTATACCGCTTGTTGCTGGTGCGTAACTCGTAGGATCTCACCGGGTGATGTTTCGGACAGCCGTGCCAGAAACACCCGTGACACTGGTACACCGTGTTATTTTCCTTGCAGTATCCATCTACTGGAGATCCACAGATCCACCTCTCCCCGCCGTGCCCACACTGCTTGTGGTGGATGTGCACGTTTTCCTCACTCTCAACAGACGCCATCCAATCAAGTACCCCTAGGCTTCCAGCACTCTTTGGCTAGAAGGCCTTCTCGAACGCGGAGCGAGGGCACTCGATAACTTTCCCTTCGCATACGGCGTGCGTCTCGCCATTCATGCACTTGGGTCCATGCCGAGTAACGCTACTAGCCTGCGTGAACCTGTTTGCAAGTGTTGCAGGCGTACGTTTTCGACAGACCTTTTAGGTTGGTTATCAGGAACGCGTGGTTTTTGTAGATGCCTATCGTCATGTGCTTCGTACCTACCTCATAATAGTGGGCTGGGGCCTTCCTCAACCACCAGATTCCTTTCTCGGTTGGCTCATATACTTCTATACCCACCTTAAACCTCTCCTCAACCTTTTTCAGCTCGTCTAGCGGAATAGGCCCAGGCTCTCTCTTACCGAAATACTTAGCACTCATCTCTCTGGCTTGGGCGGTACACTTGTCTGGTCGCGCCCCGCCTTGATGCTCATCGTTGTATTTGTCTAACGAGTACGTACCTTTCTTATTCCTCAACCAGTCTGGGAGACGTCCACCAGCCACGTGTTTGGAAGTCAGCCCGAGATCTACTCGTGTTCCCTGCACTAGTTTTATATAAACCTGCTCCCACCTCACGAACGTCCATTTCGTGTTGGGCCTCTCGACTTTATCTATATCCATCCTCTTTTTCTCGTTATCTTTCACCCATTTCTCTACTTCACCTAAGGAGTCCATCCACCGACTCCCCCCAAGATTCTTATTAAATATTATCGTCTTCGCGCGACCTCGGTGATATTTTTCCTCGATGTGTTGTAGTTTGTAGGAGTACGAATATCTTAGGTGGAAGTTTGTTGTCAGATGAGAAGTTAATTTCTCTACTATCCTATCAGATATTTCCATTTCTACGTGCTTCCTAAATGAGAATGTGCGTCTACCCTGCTCGACTTTCTCCATCTCTTCGTCTCTAACCCCTAGAATAGCCTCGCCCTCGTCAGCTATTGCGTGTAGGAGGGCTTTTTTAAGTTTACGCTTTGGTTTAATTACGGTGGGAGAATCCTGCATGGCGGCCGTTCTCAGTCCAACTATACTCTCTACTTGTAGTCTTTTTCCTATTTGAGCGGTTAACTCCTGAAACCACAAGACGGGTTTTGTGAAGACACCTCTGGAGTATGCCCTACCTACTCGACGTGTAAAAGCCTCATTCTTTGTGGCGTTTATCAGCTTGTTTAACCCAGGAACACGCAGACGGTTACCATAGACAATACCGAGAGACGTTTCAATATTACCCCCCTTCTTTGTTGCGTTTATCAGCTTATTTAACCCAGGAACGCGCAGACGATTGCTATAGATAATGCCAAGAGATTTAGCCTCGGCTCTCAACGTTTCAATTTTAACCTTATTAATTGTGGTAATCATTTTTTATTTCAGTATATTTTTGGTATATATACTTTGGTGCGATATAACCTATGATATTTTTATGTTCAATTGGATGTCACACTTATCTATGTAATTATGACATCCAATTGAACATATATATACATATACGTATATATACATATATACATTATGGAGTGTGTTACATGTTATAAAACTTTTGCGCAACCAGACTACCTGCGAAGGCATCTAGCAAGGCAGCGGAAAGCTCCTTGTGTCGCTCCACATTTCCAATGCTCCAGATGCCCTTGTAAATTTGTTAGTGCCCAAACTCTTTGTAGACACAAACAACTGCGCTGCCAGGTGGCTAAAGGTGAACGTGGTAGACTAGAGCTGGTAGAATTAGTTGCTGATCTACGGAATAAATTAGCTATATTGGAGGAGGAAAATGCGGTGTTGGAATATAAACTATCACGCGCGGACGCGCCGTCTCTTAATTGAAATGAGTATGTTAGCAAATATACGGTACTTTTTTTAAAATTAATTAATTGGCTCTGACCAAATGGTATAAGAGATAAACTCTGACAAGGAACCCCGCTTTAGAAGTACACAGTTGTCTAACTTGGCTCTGACAAAATAGGCTGGACTCTTATTCTTTAGGTGGTCCGCACTTAAATTATCACGCGCGGACGCGCCGTCTCTTACTTGAAATATAATTTTTTGGAAGAGTTTTCCTCATTTATTGCCAGAGTTTTACTATAGATTATAGAGCGGGTATCATTTTGACCCCCTTTATACTTTTTTCAAAAAATCCCAATCTCCAATCTAATTGGGACTACAAGACTTTTTCTCATTCAATACCACCACCAACTTTTGTTGGTGGTGGGAGCTACAATACCGCTCAATAACGACACAATGGTTGCGGGTATCATTTTGATACCCTCTATACTACTTCTGGCTTTAAGTCGCCCTGTGCTATAGACAGAAGTTTCGAGTTAATATACATCTAGAGAATTTTGTTATAAAATATATGTAATTTTCAACAAATAACGCCATCTTGTTTGTGGAACTTAACAAGTGTACACGACTGCAATGATGCCTTTAACACATGTAACGTTCAGGATACATATATCTGAACAACGTGTAGCCATATTACTTCAGAACACGTGTTTGGTACCAACACTGATTTGCGCAACCAGACTACCTGCGAAGGCATCTAGCAAGGCAGCGGAAAGCTCCTTGTGTCGCTCCACATTTCCAATGCTCCAGATGCCCTTGTAAATTTGTTAGTGCCCAAACTCTTTGTAGACACAAACAACTGCGCTGCCAGGTGGCTAAAGGTGAACGTGGTCAATTTATTTACATACTTTATGAAATTCCAATAAAATGGCAGCCATCTTGGATTTGCACAAGCTTGGTTCAGGCTGAAAGTGATTGTTATATGTTCGGTAATGTATTAGCTATTAAATACATTAAGATACGCCAAATTGTCCCTTCTAATATTGGTTCCACAATATATATCCGACGGTAGCCGATGCTTTTTCAATGGCCATCTTGTTTATGCAAATTAGTGGGCTTAAATTACTACTTTGAAACATCTATCATACAGTATATATGTCTAAACACATTGGCACCAGAAAACTTTGATGCGCTCGGATAGTACCGACAACCCTATCGTGCCCAGGGCCTATATATATTCAGCCTTGCAATTCAAATAGCCTGATCTGGTGCCAGGTCCTCACCACACCAGAATCACTTAGCACAAAGCCATACAAGTCATAGGATTAGCATTAATCATACTACTCATCCCATCCCATCATTAAATTACCAGGATTATCGCTTCCTCCCATCCTGCCACCCGCTGTAGGTGATGGAAAAACAAAACACAAATAAGCTACACATAAATTAGTGGTATACACCAATATATTTCACACATAAAAATAAAACACAATACAACTAGCCTATTATAGTGTACAATGATATATCTGAACTATTGCATCTACAGTACTCTTTCATGGGGGGCAACGTATCTCACATGCACCTACAATTCAATCGACTAACATTTTCCTCTAAATTCATATATATTCACGGCAACGGCTCGAGTAATGTTGATGTGTTAAAGCACAGATACGCAAGGAAATTAATTGCATAATATAACAGTTTGGAAATACTGCTTTGCAAAGGTTAGAGTGTCTCGTAACTCAAAACTGGCTGGCCCTTTGAATGGGGTGACATTATACTAAACCCTTTAATATCATTTTCAGTTTCGCCGTCCTATGCATATACTTCCATCACATCAATGGCGCCAGTCACGGAGATACTGAGGAAAGAGTACCGTAGGTCGAAGCAGGCCAAAATAGCCGGTACATGTGAAACACATTCCCCACCATGTCTCCACAAGGCTTTATAATTGCTATTTTACATGCCGAAGACACACCATTTAATTTGGGACAATTCTAAATATTTTTCTTATTTAACCTCAAATGTACGTGTATATGTTGTGCCCACAATTTGAACCGTCTTGCCGAGACGGTTCAAATGAGTGGTCACATCATATACATGTACTTTCAACGAAAAATAAGATAAGCAGAAAATAAAATCTGTCAAAATTTAAATACAGCTAAAAGTATAATCCGAATGCAATGAGGTAACATACATATTTATACTTGAAGGTGTTTGCTGGATGCATTTATGATGTTTTTGCCAATTAAAATGCACTGCAGTCGGTGAATAGGGAATTCAGATTTTATGCAATTTTTGGCAAAGAAACATTTCATAGTCTAGCATAAAAAATAGTCAAATTCATGACATTATATAGCCCATGTATGACAAGATATGTGGCCGTGACTGGAGAAATCGGGCTTAAGGGATTTGTGACTAGCTCCTGATCAAATAGCACACTCCTGTAGCCTGATAACAATCAATATTGCTCGATAGCATGTGTAGACCCGGATCAGACTACACGGATGTGCAGGCAGACATAGGTGTACATTGGTCATAAGCACCATTTCTTCAGACAGCTACAAATGACCACCAATGACATTGATTGGATTGAATGGGGGTTTACATCCATTCAACGACAAGGTCATACAGAAGGAATGCCCAAAATTTCTAAAAAGTTGAACTTCTGAATTATTGATATAATGCAAAATAAAAAACATTTATTAAAAGTGCGATAATGTTATTATTGAATTTGTGACCCAACTTACACTATGCATACTGTTTATTCAACAGGCAGTGATTATCATGAATAATACACAAATTATTAGGTTCTTCCACTAAACAAACGAGTGAGCATAGTGCAGGGGCAGACCCGATATTAACTAACATTGCAACCAGTGAAGACCCTGATCTGGGTCATCGCTGATTGCAAACGCAATAAGCCTGGTTTTGTTGTATCACGGCCTATTTCTGAAATGCATTGCTAAGTATTAAGCAGTGGTTCAGATTAAACAATAACATTGATTGATTGATCTATTGGTGTTTAATGGCCTATCAACAGATATGGTCATTAAGGCCAGGGCAAAGGGTTTGATCCCGCATTTAACCTACTGATTGGGGGGGGGGGGGGGGGAGGGGGGGGGCGGGGGAGGGGAGGGGAGGCCCAACATCAGAAATGAATATTTACATCAAAACAATACATTCCATATTCAGCCCTGAAATTAGAATAACCCGAGCTGGTGCAAGGTCCATACATCACCAGTCACTTGGCACCTACCCCTAAAAGTAAGGCACTATGATACGGTAGGTAAACATTGAATGACAGAATGGGGTTTTATGTCCCTTCAACAGTAAGAATGTGTACAGGCATGAATACCCCTGTATGGTGGGTTGGGGGGGGGTGAATAACAATATCCATCCAGCACTGTAACAACACTTTTGTCATCTTGTGCCAGGGATCCTTACTACACCAGGCTGAATCCTGGTAAACGTCACTGGTAGTGTATGAAACCTGGGAAGGATGCAGGGTGAATCCTGGTAAACGTCACTGGTAGTGTATGAAACCCGGGAAGGATGCAGGGTGAATCCTGGTAAACGTCACTGGTAGTGTATGAAACTCGGGAAGGATGCAGGGTGAATTCTGGTAAACGTCACTGGCAGTATATGAAACCCAGGAAGGATGCAGGGTGAATCCTGGTAAACGTCACTGGTAGTGTATGAAACCTGGGAAGGATGCAGGGTGAATCCTGGTAAACGTCACTGGCAGTATATGAAACCCAGAAAGGATGCAGGGTGAATCCTGGTAAACGTCACTGGTAGTGTATGAAACCCAGGAAGGATGCAGGGTGAATCCTGGTAAACGTCACTGGTAGTGTATGAAACTCGGGAAGGATGCAGGGTGAATCCTGGTAAACGTCACTGGCAGTATATGAAACCCGGGAAGGATGCAGGGTGAAACCTGGTAAACGTCACTGGTAGTATATGAAACCCGGGAAGGATGCAGGGTGAATCCTGGTAAACGTCACTGGTAGTGTATGAAACCCGGGAAAGATGTAGGGTGAATCTTGGTAAAAGTCACTGGTAGTGTATGAAACTCGGGAAGGATGCAGGGTGAATCCTGGTAAACGTCACTGGCAGTATATGAAACCCGGGAAGGATGCAGGGTGAAACCTGGTAAACGTCACTGGTAGTATATGAAACCCGGGAAGGATGCAGGGTGAATCCTGGTAAACGTCACTGGTAGTGTATGAAACCCGGGAAAGATGTAGGGTGAATCTTGGTAAAAGTCACTGGTAGTGTATGAAACTCGGGAAGGATGCAGGGTGAATCCTGGTAAACGTCACTGGTAGTGTATGAAACTCGGGAAGGATACAGGGTGAATCCTGGTAAACGTTACTGGTAGTGTATGAAACTCGGGAAGGATGCAGGGTGAATCCTGGTAAACGTCACTGGTAGTACATGAAACCCGGGAAGGATGCAGGCTGAATTCTGGTAAACGTCACTGGTAGTGTATGAAACCCGGGAAGGATGCAGGGTGAATCCTGGTAAACGTCACTGGTAGTACATGTATATGAAACCCGGGAAGGATGCAGGGTGAATCCTGGTAAACGTCACTGGTAGTGTATGAAACCCAGGAAGGATACAGGGTGAATCCTGGTAAACGTCACTGGTAGTGTATGAAACTCGGGAAGGATGCAGGGTGAATCCTGGTAAACGTCACTGGTAGTGTATGAAACCCGGGAAGGATGCAGGGTGAATCCTGGTAAACGTCACTGGTAGTGTATGAAACTCGGGAAGGTTGCAGGGTGAATCCTGGTAAACATCACTGGTAGTGTATGCAACCCGGGAAGGATACAGGGTGAATCCTGGTAAACGTCACTGCTAGTACATGTATATGAAACCCGGGAAGGATGCAGGGTGAATCCTGGTAAACGTAACTGGTAGTGTATGAAACCTGGGAAGGATACAGGGTGAATCCTGGTAAACGTCACTGGTAGTGTATGAAACCCGGGAAGGATACAGGGTGAATCCTGGTAAACGTCACTGGTAGTGTATGAAACCCGGGAAGGATGGAGGGTGAATCCTGGTAAACGTCACTGGTAGTGTATGAAACTCAGGAAGGATGCAGGGTGAATCCTGGTAAACGTCACTGGTAGTGTATGAAACCCGGGAAGGATGGAGGGTGAATCCTGGTAAACGTCACTGGTAGTGTATGAAACTCAGGAAGGATGCAGGGTGAATCCTGGTAAACGTCACTGGTAGTATATGAAACCCGGGAAGGATGCAGGGTGAATCCTGGTAAACGTCACTGGTAGTGTATGAAACCCGGGAAGGATGGAGGGTGAATCCTGGTAAACGTCACTGGTAGTGTATGAAACCCGGGAAGGATGCAGGGTGAATCCTGGTAAACGTCACTGGTAGTATATGAAACCCTGGAAGGATGCAGGGTGAATCCTGGTAAACGTCACTGGTAGTGTATGAAACCTGGGAAGGATGCAGGGTGAATCCTGGTAAACGTCACTGGTAGTGTATGAAACTCGGGAAGGATGCAGGGTGAATCCTGGTAAACGTCACTGGTAGTGTATGAAACCCGGGAAGGATGCAGGGTGAAACCTGGTAAACGTCACTGGCAGTGTATGAAACTCGGGAAGGATGCAGAGTGAATCCTGGTAAACGTCACTGGCAGTATATGAAACCCGGGAAGGATGCAGGGTGAATCCTGGTAAACGTCACTGGTAGTGTATGAAACTCGGGAAGGATGCAGGGTGAATCCTGGTAAACGTCACTGGCAGTATATGAAACCCGGGAAGGATGCAGGGTGAATCCTGGTAAACGTCACTGGTAGTGTATGAAACCCGGGAAAGATGTAGGGTGAATCTTGGTAAACGTCACTGGTAGTGTATGAAACCCGGGAAGGATGTAGGGAGAATCTTGGTAAACGTCACTGGTAGTGTATGAAACTCGGGAAGGATGCAGGGTGAATGCTGGTAAACGTCACTGGTAGTGTATGAAACTCGGGAAGGATACAGGGTGAATCCTGGTAAACGTCACTGGTAGTGTATGAAACTCGGGACGGATGCAGGGTGAATCCTGGTAAACGTCACTGGTAGTATATGAAACTCGGGAAGGATGCAGGCTGAATTCTGGTAAACGTCACTGGTAGTGTATGAAACCCGGGAAGGATACAGGGTGAATCCTGGTAAACGTCACTGGTAGTGTATGAAACCCGGGAAGGATACAGGGTGAATCCTGGTAAACGTCACTGGTAGTGTATGAAACCCGGGCAGGACACAGGGTGAATCCTGGTAAACGTCACTGGTAGTGTATGAAACTCAGGACGGATACAGGGTGAATCCTGGTAAACGTCACTGGTAGTACATGTATATGACGGGATGTAGGGTGAATCCTGGTAACGTCCAGGTAGTATATGAAACACGGGGAAGGATGCAGGGTGAATCCTGGTAAACGTCACTGGCGTATATGAAACCCGGGAGGATGCAGGGGTGAATCCCTGGTAAACGTCACTGGTAGATATGAAACCCGGGAAGATCAGGGTGAATCCTGGTAAACGTCACTGGTTGTATGAAACCGGGAAGGATAAGGGTGAATGGTAAACGTCACTATTGTGTGAAACCGGGAATGACATGATCCTGGTAAACGTCACTGGTTAGTGTATGAAACCCAGGAGATACAGGTGAAATCCTGGTAAACGTCACTGGTGTATGTATATGAAAAACCCGGGAAGGATGCTGGGTGAATCCTGGTAAACGTCACTGGGTAGTATATGAAACCCGGGAAGATGCAGGGTGAACCTGGTAAACTCATGGCAGTATGAAAAACCCGGGGAAGGAGCATGGGTGAATCCTGGTAAACGTCACTGGTAGTATGAAACCCCGGAAGGAGTGTGATCTGTAAAACTCATGGTTGTATGAAACCCGGGGAAGGATACAGGGTGGGAATCGTAACTCATAGTAGTGTATGAAACCCGGGAAGTAATATAATGGTAAACGTAACTGGTAGTGTATGAAACCCGGGAAGGTACAGTGAATCCCTTGGTAAACGTCACGGTAGTGTATGAAACCCGGGAAGGATAGGGTGAATCCTGGTAAATTCTGGTAGTACATGTAATATGAAAACCCGGGAAGGATGCAGGTGATCTGGTAAATCAACTGGTATGTATGAAACTCGGGAAGGATGCAGGGTGAATTCTGGTAAAGTCAATGGTTGTATGAAACCTGGGAAGGTGCAGTGATCTGTAAACCCGGTTTCTCCTGCAGGTATATGAAACCCGGGAAGGATGCAGGGTGAACCTGGTAAACGTCACTGGTAGTGTATAAACTCGGGTGGATGCAGGGTGAATCTGGGTAAACGTCACTAGTAGGTGGGTATGAAACTCCCGGGTAAGGATGCAGGGTGAATCATGGTAAACGTGCACTGGGTAGTATATGAAATCCCGGGAAGGATGCAGGGTGAATCCTGGTAAACGTCACTAGTAGTGTATGAAACCCGGGAAGGATACAGGGTGAATCTTGGTAAACGTCACTGGTAGTGTATGAAACCCGGGAAGGATACAGGGTGAATCCTGGTAAACGTCACTGCTAGTACATGTATATGAAACCCGGGAAGGATGCAGGGTGAATCCTGGTAAATGTCACTGCTAGTACATGTATATGAAACCCGGGAAGGATGCAGGGTGAATCCTGGTAAACGTCACTGGTACATGTAGTATATGAAACCCGGGAAGGATACAGGGTGAATCCTGGTAAACGTCACTGGTACATGTAGTATATGAAACCCGGGAAGGATGCAGGGTGAATCCTGGTAAACGTCACTGGTACATGTAGTATATGAAACCCGGGAAGGATACAGGGTGAATCCTGGTAAACGTCACTGGTACATGTAGTATATGAAACCCGGGAAGGATACAGGGTGAATCCTGGTAAACGTCACTGGTACATGTAGTATATGAAACCCGGGAAGGATGCAGGGTGAATCCTGGTAAACGTCACTGGTAGTGTATGCAACCGGGGAAGGATACAGGGTGAATCCTGGTAAACGTCACTGGTAGTATATGAAACCTGGGAAGGATGCAGGGTGAATCGGTAAACGTAACTGGTAGTGTATGAAACCTGGGAAGGATACAGGGTGAATCCTGGTAAACGTCACTGGTAGTATATGAAACCTGGGAAGGATACAGGGTGAATCCTGGTAAACGTCACTGGTAGTGTATGAAACTCAGGAAGGATGCAGGGTGAATCCTGGTAAACGTCACTGGTAGTATATGAAACCCGGGAAGGATGCAGGGTGAATCCTGGTAAACGTCACTGGTAGTGTATGAAACCCGGGAAGGATGGAGGGTGAATCCTGGTAAACGTCACTGGTAGTGTATGAAACTCGGGAAGGATGCAGGGTGAATCCTGGTAAACGTCACTGGTAGTGTATGAAACCCGGGAAGGATGCAGGGTGAAACCTGGTAAACGTCACTGGTAGTGTATGAAACTCGGGAAGGATGCAGGGTGAATCCTGGTAAACGTCACTGGTAGTATGATGGTGGGTCTAGTTCATCAACTAGCGGTTTTTATAAAACATAACATATGAGCTAAATTGTCAGTTCAATAGAATGATAAACATTTCTTTCAATGTTTCTTGCCTTCAAAATCAGATTGTTGTTAGATTAAAACTCGCGTTAGCGCGATTAACAACACATGAGTCAGCAATTTTGAATATTGACTTATGGTTGGAGTTTTCGGGGTATGTTCCGAAAGTGTCAATAAATTTGCTAATTCGTCCCGAGTTTTCATTGGCTATAAGATCATCTCGCAGATGAATGAAGCACAGTGAAGGAACAATTGAAACTTTTTTATTTAATCTGATTTTAACAATATTAATGAGCAGATTAATGGCGGACGCAGAAAATCACGAAAATCACGGTAGGTTCGTGAAAAAAATTACATAATTGGCAACAATTACCAATATTTGGTCCAACCACTGGATTTGGTGGCATTTTTTAAGAACTTACTATAGGTAATGTCATACTTATTGTAATTACCTGACATAAAGCACATCGCGGCTGCACACATGTCTACACATTACAAAATATGTGAATACCCCGAAAACTCCGACTACCCCGAAAACTGGCGTCATGACCATATATGAAACCCGGGAAGGATGCAGGGTGAATCTTGGTAAACATCACTGGTAGTGTATGAAACCTGGGAAGGATGGATTCATTGCTTACATGTGCACCCTTCCTATAAATAACAAACAGTGCAGATTAAATCTGATCAGACTGTGCAGGATCTATGCTGATCACAAATACAATAAGATGAATTTCATCACGACACATCATATAAGGAGAAAAAGCACATACTAGTGTATACCATGTTCCCGTGAGGCTTTAATACACACAGGTCATTGACTGACAAAGGGATTCTGGCAATGTTTGAGCAACAGTGTAGCCCCAGGTCAGTCTGCATGTCTACATGGTCTGATCACAGCCTAGAATGTTTGCCTTTAGTTACTGAAGCATGCATAATCAAGGGCTCGTTATCACTGAGCTAATCCCCTCACTGGCAGCCTTGATAGTAAAATGAACACAATTCCTCAGTGACCTTGACCTTGGATGTTTAGATATGGGGTGTGTGCGAAACAAAGCACCATCCCTGGACATACATTGTGGCCAAATATTATTGAAATATGTGAAGGGATTCATTAGTTATTAAGAAATGAAAGGTGTTACTAACGTACACACACATGAATGTACGCACGCACATTGACTACGCTATATTCCCCCTGGCTATTGGCGAGAGGATAATTAGTAACCAGAGATTTGCCAATGTCAGCTACGACCAAAATAAAATTAAGTAAAAGTACATGTATTATTTTATACAATTTACATACAAAGATTGCTGTGCTTTTGATCCTAAAACTATAAAATTTCAAATTGAAGAGTCTGAATGGACAACTGTCAGCACAGTTTAACCAATCAAAGTGCTTGAGTTTCAATATAAAATCAGTGTAACTACTCAGCAAGTCTAATCATGGACTACACTGGCCACAAGGTCATTTGTATCAGTCGTCGTCACATCTGTGGCTGTGACTGGAGAAATGGGGCAATCACAAAGTCTGATCAGGATCTGCACTGTTTGCCATTCTATAAATGAAACAACCGTCATGCTTCTAATACGGGCAATTAATTTCAAGAGGGCAGTAGAAGGCACTTTTGTGAAAAACCCTACTACCCATGTAATTAAAGTAACTGCCTGATGCATTTTAAGGACTTTTTATTTGTTCGACCCCACGACCCGTCACATTAAAATTCAGGTAGGTGCCTTCTACTCCCCCATACGATTAATTCTGGAATTGCTCTAAGCAATATAGCTCGTTATCAAGTGATAGGGGTGTGCTATTTGATCAGGAGCTAGACTGGCCACAAATCACATACGCCCCTTTTCTCCAGTCACAGCCATATTTTACAATAACTGAAGAAAACTACATACAGTCAAACCTGTCTTAAGCAGCCACCCAAGGGAAGTGACAAAACTGGCTGCTTAACAGAGGTGACCTCTTAATAGAGGGTTGTGTTTTCAGGTACATTTCAGGTAAATTGTGAAAATTGAAATGAAGATAAAGATAACATAGACATGTACATGTATGTTGACTTGATAATACAAATGTAATAAATAATATTAATGATTAATTTAGAGTACCATATTGATTAAATATGTATGTTTTAATGCAATATAAATGTGTATCTTTATATTTATTTAATATTTTCAAAATTGAACCTGAACATGTAATGAGTGGATTATATCATTTAATGAAATAAAAAATCTGTCAACAAATAAAAACACCAATGTTCACGTTTTTGTTGTTATTTTACTGCCTACTGCAACTGCTAATCTGCAAGATTCATATTGTAGACAACTTATTGTACTAGATAATAGGGCATAATGTGGTATAATCGGAAATGGTGTAGGATAAGTTGTGTGTTTTTTTTTTTTTGTCGGGTATAGGTCAAGTCGAATTTGGATTCATTTTCAATTGTGTATGTAAATAATGCATAGGCGATGTCAGCAAAAGCAGTCAATAAGTGCGACATTCGGCTCATATTTGACATATGAGGCCATTTGCTTAAATTATATTTGAGCCGGTTACACTCGGTCCTGTGCAATACACACCAATTATATCAGCTATTCGTGTTTTGTCAATTTGGTAACTGGCAATGGGCTGTTCCTTTTTACAACATTTGTGTCGGTAACCTATAGAAATTACGAATCGACGGACAAGGGTGCAAGAACCCGGATGCGATAGGCTGTTCTTTCAATAATGAGCCGACAATTCGGGCAACACAATTTGCACCTGTGAAACATACCCTCTCAATATCGCTGACGCGCGACGTTTTAATTACCCGCATTGACTGCTGACATCATTGTTAATTCGCGCTTCGGTAACGACCGCCGCAGGGTACATTGAAATCGAGATTAGCGGTGACCGTTTAATGAAATTGGATCAATAGTTTGGGACGATAATTAATGACCGCTGGCCGCGTTAGACGAGTGACCGTTGAATGAAAGCGTTTTATATAGCAAAAATGCGTGGGAGGAATTTGAAGTGGCCGCTTAACGGCGGTGACCGCCCGAGCAGGTTCGACTGTATGTGGCATGTCGGCACACGAATTACCCCGCTTGCAGCCAAAGAAAACGAGGTAAAATTGAAAAGACAGAGAAGCGTGGATTTGACACAGCATGAAAGCAGACCATCAGAGCAATGGGTGTGTGAAATATCAAGCAGATCCATGCAAGGAAAGAGCGACATTATACGACACTTACCCGAGTTTCAAATGCACCAAGTATGTGACCTTAACCCTGGGCTTAGTGGGGGCAGGACGATCGTGGATTTTTCAAAGGGCGGTAGAGGACCATTAGAGCAATGCGTGTGTGAAATATCACGCAGATCGGTGTAAGGAAACAGAAATTATAAGACATTTACCAGAGCATTAAGGTTTCGAATGCACCAAGTATGTGACCTTGACCCTGGGCTTAGCGGGGGCGGTACAATCGTGAATTTCTCACAGGACGGTAGAGGACCATTAAATCAATGCGTGTGTGAAATATCAAGCAGATGACTGCAAGGAATTATAAGACATTTATCCGAGCGTTAAGGTTTCAAATGCCCCAAGTACAGTATGTAAACTTGACCCTTGACTTAGCAGGGGGCGGGACGATCGTGGATTTGTCACAGGGCAGTAGAGGACCATTAGAGCAATGCGTGTGTGAAATATCAAGCAGATCCGTGTAAGGAAACATAAATTATAAGAAATTTACCCGAGAGTTAAGGTTTCGGGATGGACGGGATGAACGGATGACGGTACAACATTATGCTCCCTCACCATTCGGTCATGGGGGCATAAAGATACACATCTATTCATGCCCTTTGTTAAGTGCTCCACCCAATATCGACATTCTCTGCCCCAGCATTAATCGTGCCTTCTCCGCTTTAGCTGAAATAGAAATAATGAATTATTTGTAAAAGACAGACGGACGATGTAAGACAACAAGCATTGCTTCAAGGGGAAAGAATGAAATAATGTTTAATGGCCTATCAACTCAGAAGAGTATCATTTAGGGCCAAACATTGTAGATGACATAAACGTACACAAGTATGATCAAATATTCAGATGATTAGATGGGTGTAAAAAATTGTTCAATCAATTAAAATATACCGTACGACAAATTAAAACAAGGTGATCGCCGGGGAGTGTCTAGTGTGCTAAATGAGGCGATCGCTACAAAGGTAAGATCAAGGTCACAATATGAGGAAATCCAAGATTATTGATCCGTAGGTCACGGTCACCAAGGTCAAGGTCACACAAATGACACTGGGTGGATAGGAATCAAAGAGAGGAAGGAAGCAATTGGTGAAGTTTGGTAATGATCCAACTACAGGATCAAGTGATATTCATCATTTGGACGTACATAACGCGAATGCCCCCGCTGGCAGCCAAAGAAAATGAGGCACATGTGACCTTAACCCTGGGCTTAGCGGGGGCGGGACGATCGTGGATTTGTCACAGGGTAGTAGAGGACCATTAAAGCAATGCGTGTGTGAAATATCAAGCAGATCCAATCAAGGAAACAGACATTATAAGACATTTACCCGAGCGTTACAGGTTTTAAACGCACCAAGTATGTGACCTTGACCCTGTGCTTAGCAGGCGCGGGATGATCGTGGATTTGTCGCAGGACGGTAGAGGATCATTAGAGCAATGTGTGTGTAAAATATCAAGCAGATCCATGGAAAAAAACAATTATAAGACATTTACCCGAGCATTAAAGGTACATGCCCACTCAGTAGGCACAATATGTTCTTTATATCAGGGACATCATTGGAGACATTTTCTGGCTAAATAAATTTTCATTTACCATTACCCCACGTATTGATTGGCACTATTATACATTGTATATCGGACACAACTTTCCACAGTGATATCAGGGGCGATAACCGTGTTTCCTTAACATGTTGACGGACATTACTATTTATACTCTGTATTTTATTTTTGATGTGTAATGATCATACTTCTGTCGAAAATATTATTTTTTCAGGTGATTAGTATAAATAATTAAACATGAGGGCCATGATGGCCCTAATTCGCTCACCTGACTCCATGAACACCAGAGGAGAATGTGACATTGAGTTCATGTGTTATAAAAAAATTGTGCTATTTTTAGATGGCGGTCATCTTGGATTAAGCGATGACTCTCATTTTACAAAATCTGAAAATGCTTCACCCAGCATCGGCCATGTGGTTCCTGAGAAAAAGACGTTCAAAATCTTGAATAAATGGACCTTTTGGTGGCCATCATGGATGACATAATCATCCGATTCCGACAAATATTGCACCAGAGTGATCGCCTCATTGATACCTTCAATTTGATATATGACATGACCATATTCAGCCAAAAATAAAATTTGACCCCAATTTGACCCCACGGGCCACGCCCATTTTTGACCCCGGGGTCACCAATTTAACAACTTTCAAAGAGCAATGTACATCAATCATTCCTACCAAGTTTCGTCGAAATCCGGCCAGCGGTTCATGAGAAGAAGATTTTTTAAGAATTTATGCTATTTTTAGACGGCGGCCATCTTGGATTAGCGATGACCTCCATTTTAACAAATCTGAAAAGGCTTCACATATGGACAATAACGTTTTAAGTTTGGCTACCATGGGCCAAGCGGTTCATGTGAAGAAGAATTTTGAAATCTCTAATAAAAGAACGACCTTTTGACCTTTCGGCGGCCATCTTGGATGACATAACAATCCGATTTCGACAGAAAATGCACCAGAGTGATCGCCTCATTGATACCTTCAATTTGATATATGACATGACCATATTCGGTCAAAAATAAAATTTGACCCCAATTTGACCCCATGGGCCACGCTCATTTTTGACCCCGGGGTCACCATTTTAACAACTTTGAAAGAGCAATGTACATCGATCATTCCTACCAAGTTTCGTCGAAATCCGGCCAGCGGTTCATGAGAAGAAGATTTTATGCTATTGATACCTTCAATTTGATATATGACATGACCATATTCGGTCAAAAATAAAATTTGACCCCACGGGCCACGCCCATTTTTGACCCCGGGGTCACCATTTTAACAACTTTGAAAGAGCAATGCACATCGATCATTCCTACCAAGTTTTGTCGAAATCCGGCAAGCGGTTCATGAGAAGAAGATTTTTTAAGAATTTATGCTATTTTTAGACGGCGGCCATCTTGGATTAGCGATGACCTCCATTTTAACAAATCTGAAAAGGCTTCACCCATGGACCATAAAGTTTTAAGTTTGGCTACCATGGGCAAAGCGGTTCATGTGAAGAAGAATTTTGAAATCTCTAATAAAAGAACGACCTTTTGACCTTTCGGCGGCCATCTTGGATGACATAACAATCAGATTTCGACAAAAAATGCACCAGAGTGATCGCCTCATTGATACCTTCAATTTGATATATGCAATGACCATATTCAGTCAAAAATAAAATTTGACCCCAATTTGACCATTTTAACAACTTTGAAAGAGCAATGTACATCGATCATTCCTACCAAGTTTTGTCGAAATCCAGTTGGCGGTTCTTGAGAAGAAGATTTTTGAAGAATTTGTGCTATTTTTAGACGGCGGCCATCTTGGATTACGTAATGACTTCATTTTAACAATTTTGTAATCCCCCTACCTAAGGACCATGACCATGAAGTTTGGTGACTATAGGCCCAATGGTTACCGAGGAGAAGACGTTTGAAAATGTTCACGGACGACGACGACGACGACGGACGACGACGGACGACGACGGACACATTGCGGTAACAATAGCTCACATGAGCTTCGCTCAGGTGAGCTAAAAATACCATGCCTCATTTGCATATGAAAATAGACTGATACCAACGCGCGTCACTATCAGTAAAACTAGAAATGGACGCTTGTCGACAAGCGCATGTGTATCCCCCTCCCCAGATACACAAGTAGTTTGAAAAAAGGGTGTTCGAGTTATGCTCCGGAGACAAAATCAGTGACGGAAAAACAAAGGGAGATAACTAAAAAATTAGTGATGCAAGAGTTGTCATTCTTGCGTGACATACCTTTAGGGTCGTGGTCTATGCATGTGTGAAGTTTCATGAAAATATTCCAAAGGGTGTTCGAGTTATGCTCCGGACACGAAATCAGTGCACAAAACAACAAAGGGAGATAACTAAGAAATTAACCACGCAAGAGTTGTCATTCTTACGTGCGACACACCTTTGGGTCGTCTTCAATGCATGTGTGATGTTTAATAAACTAGAAAATGTGTTCATAGAACACGGATGTCCCACATATCGCTTTGATAATAAATGAGGCCAAATTCCAAGTCAAAATTTTCTTTTACCTGAGCTTTAAAGTTTTTGAAGCACCAAGTATGTGACCTTGACCCTGGGCTTGGCGGGGGCAGGACGAACGTGGATTTGACACAGGGCGGTAGAGGACCATTAGAGCAATGCATATATGAAATATGAAGCTGATCCGTGAAAGAAAACAGAAATTATAAGATATTTACCTGAGCGTTAAAGTTTTTGAAGCACTAAGTGAGTGAGTGAGTGAGTGAATAGGGTTTAACGTCCGCTTTTCTGACATAGAGGTACAAGCCTCAGGGAGTCTACACGCAGACGGGTCAACGGGGTCGTGTCCCGTATCCACCTGTCCGAGGGGGGTAAATCCCAACTTCAGAACTCAATATTTACAATCA
Organism: Conchocele bisecta; assembly: GCA_029237695.1. Lineage (NCBI taxonomy): Eukaryota > Metazoa > Mollusca > Bivalvia > Lucinida > Thyasiridae > Conchocele > Conchocele bisecta. The sequence goes on from CM055281.1 coordinate 36,252,381, forward strand.
AAATATATATTCAGTCCTGAAATTAGAACAACCTGATCTGGTGCCAGGCCCTCGCCACACCAGCATCATTTATCCCATCCCCTAAAAGTAATAGGATTAGCGCTAATCTTACTTTTATATATGGGGCATAGCCTGACTCAACTCTCACATACAAAAAATGTACATGAGGGCCAAATCCGGTATAGTGGGTTCCGGAAAGTATGAACCAAATCGTTAAGCCAGTTTAGTCGCCTTTTACGACAAGCAATGGCTACTGCAGCACTATCAAGCACTAAGTATAAGCACTATGTATGTGATCTTGACCCTGGGCTTGGCGGGAGCAGGACGAACGTGGATTTGGCACAGGCCGGTAGAGGACCATTAGAGCAACACGTATATGAAATATGAAGTTGATCCGTGAATGGAAAGAAAAATTATAAGATATTTACCTGAGCGTTAAAGTTTTTGAAGCACCAATTATGTGACCTTGACCCTGGGCTTGGCGGGGGCAGGACAAACGTTGATTTGGCACAGGGCGGTAGTGAACCATCAGAGCAATGTGTATATGAAATATGAAGCAGATCAGTCGAAGGATGAAGAAATTATGAGACATTTACCCGAGTGTTAAAGTTTTGTGACGGACGGACGGACGGGAGGACGGGACGCACGTTCCTACGAATTAATACTTGTTGGGTTTTTACTGTATAAAAATACCCAACAAGAGTACCCAACACTATCCTAACCCTACCCAATAAGATCCCCGTACGCTTACAACAAGTACCCATTCGTGTGTGCGGACGGACGGACAAGGGTAATACTAAATGCCCCCTCCACTATCGTGGTGGGGCATAACAATATTACAAAGGGTGTTCGAGTTATGATCTGGATACGAAATCAGAGCATGAAACAACAAAGGGAGATAAGTAAACAAGAATTCCGCGGAATCAAATGCCTCGACTTGTCCCGCCTTGACCTCGAGCCTGGGCACGAAAGCAATTTTCACTGGCCCGAACATATTATACAATTATTGACTAGTGAGCCATGGAATATCAGATTATATTCTATGGCTCACTAGTCAATAATTGTTTTATTATATGATAAGTCTGTATATAGCACTTACGACCTTATGCTACTAGACAAAAATCTAAAAAGAATTTGAAGAAAACAAAAATGGAAAAAAAAAGTTTAAAAAGCTAGCACATGCACAGGTGAATGGTTATTGTTCTCTCTACAGGTAAGGTGTATAGAGCACACGAGAAAACGGGTCTTCATGCATTATTGTCCAGTTTGTAGAGTGCGCAAAACAAAAAAGGGAGATAACTCAAAAATTAGCTACGCAAGAGTTGTCATTCTTGTGCGCGACACACCTCCGGGTCGTGGTCTATGCATGTGTGAAGTTTCATGAAAATATTCCAAAGGGTGGTCGAGTTATGTTCCGGACAGGAAATCAATGCGCGAAAACAAAAAAGGGAGATAACTCAAAAGATAGCTATGCAAGAGTTGTCATTCTTGTGCACGACACACCTTCGGTTCGTGGTCTAATTGAATGTGTGAAGTCTCATAAAAATATTTCAAAGGGTGGTCGAGTTATGGTCAATCAGTGCGCGAAACAAAAAAGGGAGATAACTAAAAAATTAGATATGCAAGAGTTGTCATTCTTGTGCGCGACACACCTTCGGGTCGTGGTCTATGCAAGTGTGAAGTTTCATGAAAATATTCCAAAGGGTGGTCGAGTTATGCTCCGGACACGAAATCAGTGCGCGAAACAAAAAATGGAGATAACTAAAAAATTAGCTATGCAAGAGTTGTTGTGCGCGACACACCTTGAGTGGGCATACATGTACACCTTTAAGGTTTCGGGACAGACGGACGCCGGTAACACTATACCCCCTCACCATTCGGTGGCGGAGGCATAACAAATGTCAAGGTCACCAAGGTGACGGTCAAGGTCACCGGAATGACACTGGATGGATAGCTATCAATGTAAGGAAGCTATTTATGAAATTTGGTAATGATATGACTAAACAATGTGAAGAAGCTATAGATGAAGTTTCGAGATGATCTGCCTAATGGATTAAGAGATATTCAACGTTTGGATGTACGTCAAAATTACTGACATGAAGGTCAAGGTCACCATGGTCACGGTCACCCGAATGAGACACTGGGTGGATAGCCATCGAAGCTATTGATGAAGTTTGGTAAAGGATCCGACTAACGGATCAGGAGGTATTCAACATTTGGATGTATGTACAAAATTATTGACACACAGGTTACGGTCACCAAGGCGAAGGTCAATGTCAATGTGAGAAAGCTATTGATGAAATTTGGTAATGATCCGACTAACGGATCAAGAGACATGGGAAATTAGGCTACGTCCAAAATTTAAGTCCCACAAAGGTTAAGGTCACCAAGGTAAATGTCAAGGTCACCCGAATGACATTGGATGGATAGCTATCAATGTGAGGAAGGTATTGAAGTTTCGAAATGATCCGACTAATGGATCAAGAGATACGGGAAATTAGTATGTCCAAAATTGTTGACGACGGTGCTGTAATTGTGACCGCTATGTCTTACATTCCACTATCGTGGGTGAGACAAAAATGTATGAATATCTTATATCTGTGTTGCGACAAAATGAGTTTCATGGAATGGAGAAAGCTAAGTAGCTCCTGATCAAATATCACACTCCTGTAGCCCGATAACGATCTATATTGCTTGTTAGAATCATGGTGAGTGTTTCATTGATGGAATGGCGAACAGTGCAGATCGTGGTCACACAATGCAGATGCACAGGCTGATCTGTATCTACACTGGACACAACACCCATAAGCCCCATTTCTCCAGTCACAGCCACAAATTAGAGCAAATGAACAAGGGCTCACGGAAACCCTGGTCCGACAAACAAATATTTTCTAAGCCATTTGCCCTTGGGCATGAAAGCTGCATGGGTGGTTTGTAGAATGAAAATATGGATGATGATAAAAAAAAAAAAACTATATTGCATAAGAAGTTTCAAGTCAATTTGACTTACGGTTGCAGAGATAACAGGCTTCTTGGTGGACATATGAAAACTATATACCCCTCGACTTCATATAATTAGAAAATGTGGCCCTATTTGAAAACTGTTACAAAAACTTTCAAATACATAAACAGACAGACGAACGGATGTACGATCAGTAGTGAGGGTAATTATATTAATGTGGAAGGATGTATCGTTACTAAGGAATGCATGTGTGCAATATGAAGATATCAGCTGAAGGCAAACAGAAATTATAGGTAATTTGAGAAACTCTTACAAAAACATTCAAATAAATAAACTGACAGACGGACGGACGTACAATCAGTAGCGAGGGTAATTGTATGAATGTGGAATGATGTATAGTTAGCTAGTAATACATGTGTGTAATATGAAAATGTTAGCTGAAGGCCAACAGAAAGTATAAGTGCTTTGAAAAACTGTTACACAAACTTTCAAATAAATAAACGGACAGACGGACAGACGGACGTATGATCAGTAGCGAGGGTAATTGTATTAATGTGGAATGATGTATAATTACTTAGTAATGCATGTGTGCAATATGAAGATGTTAACTGAAGGCAAACAGAAATTATAGGCGACAGGGCTTCTAAAATTTTCAGTTTGTCGGTTCTAGACCGATTTTTTGAAATCTCAGACCGATTGAGATTTGCAAACTATCCTTAAAATTTAGTCCGAAAATAATGAAATCCGGCTGCTATTTCTCAATCCGAATGCCCAAAATAATACACAACATGTCACTGGTTTATTGATGCGACGTGTGAAGTTACACACCTCGATAACCATGATCCCGATTAGCGGCGCAATACACAGCTGCCACGTGCCTCGTGTTACCAGAGATTGATTTTCTAGCCACACACGCCAATGTGACGTATTGTGTGGGTCAATTAGGGTCTTGCGTCACCAAATATTTATGACAATGGCCATCGATCGATCGTATTTAAAAAGGCACAAACAAAGCGAAACAAAATAACATGATGTGTTATGTAAAAATAACACTGTTTAGTTTGGTTATACATGTATACAACCAAGAGCTATACTGATCACAATTCCTATAAGCCTATTTCTCCAGTCACAGCCGCAAATAAGACAAGAATTCCGCCATGGAAGCGGGGTTGCGCCTGCCGAGGCATTTGACCGTGAACATTACAAGTAAACAAATTACCTTGACCATCAGAATTTGGATGTGGGGGTGTGCATAATGAAGCATCATCCGTAGACAAACATTGATGTGAAATATTATCAATGTCTGGAAAGGGGTTAAAGAGATATTGTGAAAAAACAATAACTTTAACGCATTTCTGTTACAAATCCGGTGAACATTACAAGTAAATAAATGACCTTGACCTTCAAAATTTGGATGTGGGGGTATGCGTAATGAAGCATCATTCCTAGATAAAGATTGATGTGAAATATTATCAAAGTCTGGCAAGAGGTTAAAGAGATATTGTGAAAAAACAATAACTTTAACGCATTTACTGTTACTTAAAAAACCGGTGAACATTACAAGTAAATAAATGACCTTGACCTTCAGACTTTGGATGTTGGGGTGTGCGTAATGAAGCATCATCCCTAGACAAACATTGATATGAAATATTATCAATGTCTGGCAAGGGGTTAAAGAGATATAGTGAAAAAACAATAACTTTAACGCATTTCTGTTACAAAACCGGTGAACATTACAAGTAAATAAATGACCTTGACCTTGAGAATTTGGATGTGGGCGTGTGCGTAATGAAGCATCATCCCTAGACAAACATTGATGTGAAATATTATCAAAGTCTGGCAAGGGGTTAAAGAGATATTGTGAAAAAACAATAACTTTAACGTATTTCTGTTAGAAAACCGGTGAACATTACAAGTAAATAAATGACCTTAACCTTGATAATTTTGATGTGGGGGTGTGCGTAATGAAGCATCATCCCTAGACGAACATTGATGTGAAATATTATCAATGTCTGGCAAGAGGTTAAAGAGATATTATGAAAAAACAATAACTTTAACGCATTGCTGTTACAAAACTGGTGAACATTACAAGGAAATAAATGACCTTGACCTTCAAAATTTGGATGTGGGGGTGTGCATAATGAAGTATCATCCCTAGACAAACATTGATGTGAAATATTATCAATGTCTGGCAAGGGGTTAAAGAGATATTGTGAAAAAACAATAACTTTAACGCATTTGCCTTACAACAAAAAAAACGGACGACGCGGACGAAAAAAGCAGGCGCGACAAAAAGCACTGCACACATTACCAGTCAATTTAGACTCCCAAAATCAAACATTGTCCGGTCATTCACCTGACCAGCTGGCAATTGCCAGGTAACGGCTGTTCCATTTACCTCTTTATAGTTGTGGCTAGTTGATATTATCGTTATTTACTTGAAAGAAATACAATTATCTTGCTTCCCTAACAGTTAATAATTGTTTGTGTATGCTGGTACACCAGAATTATGGTAAAACATTACCATTTTAAACCTTGATTAACTATTTTATCTTGTGTGTCCAATTGATGTAACAGCCGATTTATGACATCACATCGAAGAGCCCGTATGTATTAAATGTTTCAAACACGACTTTTACATTACAAAAATCAATAAATATAGTACATGAGATTATAGTACATGAGAAATATAGTACATAAAAGATATATTTTCTATGTTTACACGAAGTGTCTTTGCTTCAGATAAACTGCAGAAAGCACAAAACTTAGCCAAGCTATGGAGGCGAGATGTAACCTAATTTCGTCTGCACTCTATAGCCGACAAATGTTCAGTTTCTGAAGACGGGGAGTCGTATAAAACATGAGGGGGGGGGGGGGGGGGGGGGGGGGGGGGGGGGGGGGGGGGGGGGGGGGGGGGGGTGGGGGGGGGGGGGGGGGGGGGGAGGGGGGGGGGGGGGGGGGGGGGGGGGGGGGGGGGGGGGGGGGGGGGTGGGTGGTATCTAGTAGCACTAATTGTACCGGCTCCTTCGGGACGACAATTACGTCTGGACCGTTTGGCATTCTACAATTTTAGAAGCCCCGATAGGTGATTTGAGAAACTCTTACAAATTTTTTAAAATAAACTAGAAATGTGGCCTGTTGGCACACGAATGCCCCCGCTGGCAGCCAAAGAAAACGAGGCATATTTGATTATAAGCCATTTCCCGAGCGTTAAGGTTTTGAACGCACCAAGTCTGTGACCTTGACCCTGGGCTTAGTGGGGGCGGGACGAATGTGGATTTGTCACAGGGCGGTAGAGGACTATTGTAGCAATGCGTGTGTGAAATGTGAAGCAGATCCGAGCAAGGAAACACAAATTATAAGCCTTTTAACTGAATGTTAAGGTTTCAAACGCACCAAGTCTGTGACCTTGACCCTGTGCTTAGCGGGGGCAGGACGAATGTGGATTTGTCACAGAGCGGTAGAGGACCATTGGAGCAATGCGTGTGTGAAATGTGAAGCAGATCCGAGCAAAGACACAGAAATTACAAGTCATTTACCCGAGCGTTAAGGTTTCAAACGCACCAAGTCTGTGACCTTGACCCTGGGCTTAGCGGTGGTGGGACGAATGTGGATTTGTCACAGAGCAGTAGAGGACCATTGGAGCAATGCATATGTGAAATGTGAAGCAGATCTAAGCAAGGAAACAGAAATTATAAGCCATTTACCCGAGCGTTAAGGTTTCGAACGCACCAAGTCTGTGACCTTGACCACGAGTTTAGCGGGGGCGGGACGAATGTGGATTTTTCACAGGATGGTAGAGGACCATTGGAGCACTGTGTGTGTGAAATGTGAAGCAGATCCGAGCAAAGAAACAGAAATTATAAGCCATTTACCCGGGCGTTAAGGTTTCGAACGCACCAAGTATTTGACCTTGACCCTGGGCTTAGCGGGGACGGGACGAATGTGGATTTGTGACAGGACGGTAGAGGAGCATTGGAGCAATGTGTGTGTGAAATGTGAAGGAGATCTGAGCAAGGAAACAGAAATTAGGAAACAGAAATTATAAGCCATTTAACCGAGTGTTAAGGTTTCGAACGCACCAAGTCTGTGACCTTGACCTTGGGCTTAGCGGGGGCGGGACGAATGTGGATTTGTCACAGGGTGGTAGAGGACCATTGGAGCAATGCATGTGAGAAATGTGACGCAGATCCGAGCAAGGACACATACATTATAAGCCATTTACCCAAGTTTTAAGGTTTCGAACAAACCAAGTCTGTGGCCTTGACCCTGGACTTAGCGGTGGTGGGACGAATGTGGATTTGTCACAGAGCAGCAGAGGACCATTGGAGCAATGCATATGTGAAATGTGAAGCAGATCTAAGCAAGGAAACAGAAATTATAAGCCATTTACCCGAGCGTTAAGGTTTCGAACGCACCAAGTATTTGACCTTGACCCTGGGCTTAGCGGGGGCGGGACGAATGTGGATTTGTGACAGGACGGTAGAGGAGCATTGGAGCAATGTGTGTGTGAAATGTGAAGCAGATCCGAGCAAGAAAACAGAAATTATAAGCCATTTAACCGAGTGTTAAGGTTTCGAACGCACCAAGTATGTGACCTTGACCCTGTGCTTAGCGGGGGCAGGACGAATGTGGATTTGTCACGAGGGCGGTTAGAGGACCATTGGAGCAATGCGTGTGTGAAATGTGAAGCAGATCCGAGCAAAGACACAGAAATTACAAGTCATTTACCCGAGCGTTAAGGTTTCAAACGCACCAAGTCGTGACCTTGACCCTGGGCTTAGCGGTGGTGGGACGAATGTGGATTTGTCCACAGAGCAGTAGAGGACCATTGGATGCAATGCATAGTGAAATGTGAAGCAGAATCTAAGCAAGGAAACAGAAAAATTATAAGTCATTTACCGAGCGTTAGGTTATTTCGAACGCACCAAGTCTGTGACCTTGACCGAGTTTAGCTTTGGGGGCGGGACGAATGTGGATTTTTCACAGGATCGGTAGAGGACCATTGGAGCAACTGTTGTGTGTGAAATGTGAAGCAGATCCCGAGCAAAGAAACAGAAATTATAAGCCATTTACCCGGGCGTTAAGGTTTCGAACGACCAAGTATTTGACCTTGACCCTTTGGGCTAGCGGGGGACGGGACGAATGTGGATTTGTGACAGGACGGTAGAGGAGCATTGGAGCAATGGTGTGTGTGAAATGTGAAGAAGATCTGAGCAAGGTAAACAGAAATTAGGAAACAGAAATTATAAGCCATTTAATCGAGTGTTAAGGTTTCGAACGCACCAAAGTCTGTGACCTTGACCTTGGGCTTAGCGGGGGCGACGAATGTGGATTTGTCACAGGGTGGTAGAGGACCATTGGAGCAATGCATGTGAGAAATGTGACGCAGATCCGAGCAAGGACACACAATTATAAGCATTTACCCAAGTTTTAAGGTTTCGAACAAACCAAGTCTGTGGCCTTGACCCTGGACTTAGCGGTGGTGGGACGATGTGGATTTGTCACAGAGCAGCAGAGGACCATTGGGAGCAATGCATAATGTGAAATGTGAAGCAGATCTAAGCAAGGGAAACAGAAATTATAAGCCATTACCCAGAGCGTTAAGGTTTCTTGGAAGCACCAAGTAATTTGACCTTGACCCTGGGCTTAGCGGGGCGTGAATGTGGATTTGTGACAGACGGTAGAGGAGCATTGGAGCAAGTGTGTGTGAAATGTGAAGCAGAATCCGAGCAAGAAAACAGAAATTATAAGCCATTTAACCGAGTGTTAAGGTTTCGAACGCACCAAGTCTGTGACCTGGACCTGGGCTTAGCGGGGGCGGGACGAATGTGGATTGTCACAGGGTGGTAGAGGACCATTGGAGCATGCTGTGGAATGTGAAGCACCTCCGAACAAGGACACAGACATTATAAGCATTTACCCAAGTTTTAAAGGTTTCGAACGCACCAAGTCTGTGACCTTGACCCATGGGCTTAGCGGGGCGGGACGAATTGTGGATTTGTCACAGGGCGGTAGAGGACCATTGAGCAATGCGTGTGTGAAATGTGAAGGGCAGATCCGAGCAAGGACACAGAAAATTATAAGCCATTTACCGAGCGTTAATGTTTTGAACGCACCAAGTCTCGTGACCTTGACCCTGGACTTAGCGGGGAGGGACGAAGTGTGTGGATTTGGTCACAGGGCTTAGAGGACCATTGGAGCAATGCTGTGATGTGAAATGTGAAGCAGATCCGAGCAAGGAAAGAGAAATTATAAGCCATTTACCCAGCGTTAAGGTTTCAAAAGCACCAAGTCTGTGACCTTGACCCTGGGCTTAGCAGGGGCTGGACGAATGTGGATTTGTCACAGGGCGGTAGAGGACCATTGGAGCAATGCGTGTGTGAAATGTGAAGCAGATCCGAGCAAGGAAACAGAAATTATAAGCCATTTACCCAGCGTTAAGGTTTCGAACACACCAAGTCTGTGACCTTGACCCTGGGCTTAGCAGGGGCGGGACGAATGTATTGTTTCAAGTCGAGATAAATCCACATCCAAGAGTTGTCTTTTTTATACGCAACATGGCTTTAGGTTGTGATGTACACATATAATATATTCCAAGAGGTGTACGACTGCTCCGGAAAAGGACAAGGACCTAAACTAGCAAGATGAACATCAGAATTTTTCAATGTAAAATTAGTTTCTGTGAATACTTACCTGTTATATGTTGCTATATAGCTTCTATTGGGGCTACCCATTCCAAATACAATTTATTGACCCGCACTTACATCTGTCCCATCCCATATCGACCGCGCATGCGCGCACGGGAGACTTCCTCTTTGCGATAGAACAAATCTCTCACCTTGCGGGGTGGGAGGCGGGTGTTAAATACATATAACAGGTAAGTATTCACAGAAACTAATTTTACATTGAAAAATTCTGATTTCTGTATCATACTTCCCTGTTATATGTTGCTAGAATTTGTCTCCTAAGGCGGGAAGGTAAGGTGATACAGAAACCAGAAAAATAACTTAATTCGCTCTGTGAATACTTAACCTAGGATCAATAAATTGACTCACCAAACAACTTGTAGACTAGACCCGCCCGGGCACCGTCTGAGCAGCACCCCCCCTATTCCTGCACCCAGAAGATAACTGAGCCGCCAGCTAAGTCTTCTGGTCTGCTTGAGTACTGTCCCCAGTCGCAGTTTTCACACACACTGAATGTGACTAACTCATATCATGTTAGCGTCATGTCATACACACTGTTGTGCCTCACATTTAAGACTCACAGCATCTACACTGACCCTTGTCCATGTCCACAAGTCTCTTAAAGTTCTAACCCACATTACTCACAAATAGTAATGCTAACATAAAATACCCTATGCATATTGACAACCACATACTATCAATAATTACCAAACATGGCATTCATGACCCTGGATGAATAATTATGTGTTTTCGAGTGTCATGATACCTAGTACCGTTAGCACCCTGGAGCACAGGTAACTCACCTTTACCCTCTCCGGACCTCACAATCATTGGCAGGGTTCAATTTTGAGGGCGAAGTGAGCGACATCGTCGCTTTTTTTTTGTTCACTTCGCTTTTTATTTCCCGTCGGGCGAAGTCGACTTCGCTTTGAAAAAATCCCGTAATTTTCGGTGATTGCAGTCTCCATATAATCGTCATAAATTGAAACAAAATTGTTTAGAATTTCCCATTTCACACCCCGCTAACCTGAAATCGATATTCCCAGGGTTGTCAAATAGTGCTGCAAATGTTGAGTAATGCCTAATGGCCTTGGGCAGCGTTGCTTTAAACCAGATTATTGTGTACACACACTGTGACACCACAACGCAGTTCAGTAGTTTGTTTGATGCAGCACGCGGCAGAAATTGATAGAAATAAACACGGCCTTTGGAATTGACCCTGTCAACCTGTCAATCATATCGCGGCCGTTTAGCACTCCTTGTGTTAACCGCAAGCCGATTTTCAAATACTCCACCCACAAGGTGGGAGTTTGTTTCATTGGATGTTTTTTATCGAGTATTTCCATTCGCCGATGACAGCATTTGCTGATTTTTGCAGGTGCCTATTTGCGGGGTTTACACCTACTATATCACGGAGTGAATTTCCCCAAAATGTATTCCAATAATAGAATGATATCATCTTCATTCCCACAATGCCGTTTTATGACGTTAAGAGAAACGAGTTACACGAAAAGAAAATAAATTTTCGGATTTCCAAAATGGCGGACGATGTGTTTTCCGATTCCGGGAGCGACGCGGAAATGCAAAATAATGCGGATTGTCGGTCAGACTCGGACTTTTCAGGGTTTGAAACGGAAGAATTAATACGCGTAGCACAAGTTGTGCATGAATAATCCTATGGTACAATCGACTCGTGACCGGGAATTCCCAAAATCCAATGAGTTGGGAAAAAGTAGACACCCGAGCAAGTCGCCCCACACAGTTTCGGACCTAAAAAATGAATTTGTGAGATAATAATTTCATTGTTTTATATCATTTTACATATATTAATTGGTTAATATAAAGTAATTATAATAGGGGATAATGTCTGTTGACGGTCTTGAGCAATAAAATATACTGTTTTCAACATTTTCATGAATTTATATACTGGAGTGTTAAAATAAAATTATTGTTAAATAATATGCCTGGTCTTATTTGTATTATCTGTATTATCTGGTGCAGTTAAATTGTCTGCCGATAACCGACAACGACAACATTTAACATACTTTGCAAATTATGGAGAAAAAAACACATTTCTCCCACTTCCCCCTAAATTCCACCACTTCCCCCTAAATTCCCTGGAGGGGGAAGTGACTTCCCCCTAAAATTTGGAGCTAGATTGAACCCTGCATTGGTAACACCAAACACTGCACACATTATAGTAAAATATGTATCCAGACTGGTATAACCAGTCATGTGTAATCAAGAAAACAATCTACTAAAACTTTCCAGGCACAAAACTTAAACTAGCTGATAACTAGAACGTTTTGTAATGCCAATGTGAATATACCAAAACTTTGTTATCCTGGCCTAGATCCACTGGCCCAGAATAACAACAGGCTAGAAAATTGAGCCCTTTACACATGCTTGGCCCCCCGTGACATCCCTGCTAGCCGCGACTAGGGGATCCAATGTGTAAATATCTGCGCTCTGCGCAGTCAGTGTACGTATGTAAAACTGATAAAAGTGGAATGAGACTTCCCTGATGCCACTTCCATTATCTTATCCCCAGGATCACTCCATAGAGGAACTCCGAGGAGGTAAATACTGCTCCGACCTCATGGCATCGATTATAACCTTATGATCCCTTAACCGAATTGGATCGATATGCTCTGCGTGTTGCAAGAGATATCCATATGTAAACTGACGATTTGGATATAAACTGATTATCCACGCATAGAATAAAATCCAGTGCCTACCTCTCATTGGCTAGTCATTGAGATGTAGTGCCTAATTCACCACGCTCTGGCCTTGCACAAAACATTCCGTGCCTTATGGAACTAAGCCTTGGATACTCCCATCTCTGAGCCTCCTTTCCCAAGGCCGAATACTCTATGAGCCAAGTTTATGTAAGCATAACCTAATACTTGAGCCCCTGATGTTCCAGAAAAGTACTGGCTTTAAGAAATCCAACTTAGTTTTGGGGTCAAACACTGTGCCAAATCAATTCCTCTAACAGAGCTCCTACAGTGTGGGTCTGAGGCAGTCTAGGCCTACCCTTGAAAGCAGTAACCTATTCTGCTTCACACAGAGACTTAGCCCTCGGCACCTGCGCAGGTTAAACAGGACCACTATCCTGAGACAGATACTGGTATACCGAAGCTACTGCCTCCGGATAAGAAGGGGCACTGTTCTTCCACAGCTACACTAGCTGCCGAGACCAGTCCCACCTGATGCCATCAGAGGATTTTAACATTCACCCGTACCGTTGAAGTGCCCTTTTCCTCTGACAAGCCTGGTGTATTTTGTCTTATGAAATTCACCATCATCTAGCCAAATGTCTTAACCGATTGCGCCACGAAGCCCACATTATCATCTGATCGTGACCTTGATCTATGTGCCATTGCCAGGGCATTAGCGTGTTTTCGTCTCGGTAAATTTGGTAGGTTCGTGCTGGGCGAGAGATAAACCTATATTCTGGATCAGTGCGAATGAATTTTAATCTATTGACATTGTTGTTGTTATTAACCGGAAGCATGTCTTTTACCAAGTTAAAATACGACAATTGTACATTATAGGAATACGTAAAGTATATAATGTCACATAATAAACCGACTCCGATTTGGCCATGCCTGGGATCACGAAAGGTCGGTTATGCCTAACTGGGACCCCGAGCCGTAGTAAGGAACCCAGCTTCGCAACCATAGTAACGGAATCATTATCCAATCCAGATTCTGGTCGCCCCTGTACAGGCCGCGTAATTCCCGCCGCCTTTTCGTCAAAGCGAAAACGAGGATTAACCCATTATTGACTGATCAATCAATAGGGAAGTTGTCCCATGGGCTCATACTGATTTGTCGTTAAATCCCATCTAACCACTGTTAGATTACCTTAGGTTAACTATTCTAGCTACTGATCTTTCTCTAGTGAAGAATGAAATCAGCGCCTATAACTGGGGTCTGAACCTATGATACATATCGGCACTGAAGTGAAGTTGAAACAGTTGGCCAATGCCTACATGTACCCCGTCCTAATAGACGCTGACGATTTCGTTTCCTCGAACAATTACTTAAGGAAATCGCCCATTTCGCCTACCGCTGGACTGACTGGATTAATTTGCCTTACTTACAGCAATTAACACAGACCTCCCATTCGCGTCTTTGCCTGTGCAATGATTGCCGTAGCTAGCCGCGAAAATTTGTCCTTCCTTATTCCCTTCCTGGTAGACTCCAGACGTGAAGAATCAGAACGAGCGTATTCGCATGAAGTGTTCACCCTGCCTGCTGTGACAGAAGCTTGGGAAACACTGGAATGCCCACCGTATGGGACACTAGACGTTCCAGTATGCTGGAGAACCAACTTGTCATTGGCCAGCATGTTGCCACTAGTGTGACCCGAATTTACTGATTGTGGAATGCTCATCCGTATACTCATTTCCATGATACGGACATGCGCCCACCGCCTATGCCCCCTAGTCCAGAACTGAAGACACATACATTGGGCTCTGATTGTCCATTATGGTCGCAAACAGACACAACCAGGGGTGGCTCTACCTGTTGATAACCGCGTTGGTCACTGTTCTTAACAGTGACCCCTCGGTACGGACTTTCGAGCCCCCCTCGACAGGTAGTCCACAGTACATTGGTAGATGATCTACACCGCATATCTGCCTCTGAATTCAATACCCTAGCAGACACTTAAAATAGCTCCCTGGCTGGTAGTTGAATTGGATACACAGCTTTGACGATCACTCTCAACATGATGTCTACTCTGTACATATCGGCACTGTCCAAGTGTACCCTGACTATCCCCAGTCTTGGTAAGGAAACTCATCCCTACGTATCAGATGTTCTGTTTCGGTACTAGTTCCGACATCTCTATGTTCGGCCTGAGACCTAACCCCGTGATAAGATCCCAGAACAAACGCCGCTTGAGTAGCAGTGTGTCTCTAGACTGATCGTGCAGGAGCCAGTCGTCCAAGTATTGAAGTATGCAATAACACACGGTCTGGACTGTGCCTAGATACCTCTTATTATTTTTGTGAACGCCGTGGCTTTGAAGGTAGGACACAAAACTGTTATACCATGCCTTGCGAATGAAAGCTTATAAAGTTTCTGGACGCGGACTGGCATATCGGTATATGAAGATAACCTTCATGTGGTTCGCTGGAGACTGCCCAATCGTTGACTCTAATAGTTCGACGTATCGATCGAGCCGTCTCTATCTAGAAATGATCTGTCTGTTGGTACAACAAACCGCACGCTGTAGAAGCTCGAGATGGCCAATCTCTGATGCGTGTAGCGCCCCTCTGGTAGCCCCACCCTATGGGGCTGTATAGGTGTTATGGGTTGCTTAAAGCTACCCATTACATCACTCGTTGGTTTAGGAGAAGGGGATATTGAAGCTTGCTTATGCCCCTTTTCCAGCCCGAGTTGCACTTCTATAAGCGAACCGCTTGGCTAAAGAGACCACTGATAGTCTCGCTAACTGCCGACTCTGTCTTACTGCAGCGTCAGCAGCAGTCACCTACGAACATCTGTTTCCAAACAGATTCGTGGCCTGAAGGAATGCTTCCCGAAAGAGGTCCCTTCCCCTATGCCTATGACGATGTCAATGATCGTACCTAGACACGACCTAGAACGTCGTTTGTGTTTCATGGATATACAATCCCGCGTCCTGGTAGACGAGCTACTGGAAGATTGTGTGCCCTCCAGTCTGACGTCATCAGACTCACATCATGACTAATCCAGTGTGTCGGCAGGCCAATGTCCTATACCGTTACACTGTTGTATATTCATAACCTTGAACAGATATTCCGCTGAAAACGGCGTGGTCAAGACCAACGTCGCCGTTATCAGTGGCTATATTTTATACTCTGTTGACCGGAGGAATACGCTTGCATTCCACCGAGGCGCGCCCAATTGGATTTGCGTGTATACTACCCACATCGCCTATCCGATTGAATCTACCTGTCCCGTGTCCGGTGTTCTTGCTCAGTGGTTAGCTAATAACCCAGAGCAGAACTAGTGGCTGGTGTTCTTGCTCAGTGGTTAGCGTATAACCCAGAGCAGAACCGGTGTGTGTTCGTGCTCGGCGGTTAGCGTATAAACCAGAGCCTAACTGGTGTCCTGTGTTCTTGCTCAATGGTTAGCGTATAACCCAGAGCAGAACTGGTGTCCGGTGTCCGATGTCCGTACTCAGTGGGTAGCGGACCACCCAGAGCATAACTAGCGACGTTGGATGTCTCAGTCATAAGAGATACCCTGCCACTATTCGGACTCGTACTTGGCTAGACTCAGAAACAGTCGTTAGTTTATGAATCTTGCCGAACACCGACTGGTGTCCGGTGTCCGGTGTCCAGAGTCCGGAGTCCGGTGCCCTTACTCAGTGGGTAGCGGACCACCTAGAGCAGAACTAGCGACGTTGTCCGGTGTCCGGTGTCCGGTGTCCGGTGTCCGGTGTCCTGGTGTCCGGTGTCCGGTGTCCGGTGTTCCATGGTGTCCTTACTCAGTGGGTAGCGGACCACCCAGAGCAGAACTAGCAACGTTGGATGCCTCAGTCATAAGAGACACCCTGTCACTATTCGGACTCGGACTTGGCGTAGACTCAGAAACAGTCTTTAGTTTCTGAATCTTGCCGAACACAGACTGGCGTCCGTTGTTCTTACTCATTGGATAGCGGACCACCCACAGAGAGCAGAACTAGCGACGTTGGATGCCTCAGTCATAAGAGACACCCTGCCACTATTTGGACTCGGACTTGGCTCAGACTCGGAAACCACTGTAGTTTCTGAATCTCACTTATTGATACTTACCCTGATACTTACCCTGATAGTACCTAATGGTCAGGCCCCTCCCATAGAGGCCCCCAAGGCCTGAGACAAGCCCGGTTTCCTCATTAGAGCAACCGTTATGTCTCTAGCAACAACGGAAACAAATTATCTCATGAGAATCACAAGTTCCCGTTTTGTGACCACCACCAAATTCCTGACCCGAACTGGGTTTAGGTTTCACTTAGCCCATTAGTGAACGTGGTACGGAAAACCTATTCAAATATCGAACTAAACAAAGTCGAAAAAAAATAAATAATAATAATAATTTCTTTGTCGACAATAGGAACGTCCGACAATAGGAAAATCGCGAAGTTCGCGCCCTGTGGCCACACTAAGAAAAAAAAACTCGAAATACTTTCAAAATGAAATATTTTCGACTAGCAACTTATAGAAATTAATAGCCCCCACTCTATTACAGAAGATATTGCCTACTTACGGACAATAACCATGAATAGAGTGTATAAAACAGCCAAACGAAAATGAGCACCAAAAAGGATACCTTCACGCCAGCCGTCTGAAGCAAAGAGGAAGTCTCCCGTGCGCGCATGCGCGGTCGATATGGGATGGGACAGGTGTAAGTGCGGGTCAATAAATTGTATTCGGAATGGGTAGCCCCAATAGAAGCTATATAGCAACATATAACAGGGAAGTATGATACAGAAATTACGTTGAAGGCTGATTACTCCAAAAGGACAAAATCTGGTGTTGTCTTTCTTTCGTGTGAGAGACACATTTATGGTTCGTTGTATATATTTGTGAAGTATCATTAATATATTTCAAGCAGAAAATGACTTTGCTCTGAACAATGTCCTAAGGTAACAAGATGAACATTTATGTTTGACGGACAAGGGTAAAAGTAAAGCCCACCCCACCTCGAGAGAAAATATATTCACTGTACAGATCGACATTACATTTGTGCCGTTTGTCACCCATGACCTTCACCTTACCTCGAGATATAGGAGAGTTTGCCTTGAACAGCTGGTCCCCCTGTCGTAATTTCCTGTAATGAAACAATGGGGCTTATTAAAATCTCACCACTTGTCAAGCCAGTAAAATCAACACGATTACGTACTGTTTATTTAACCAGGTAGACGTATGTACATGTACAAAATTATTGATACAAAGGCTAAGGTCACCAAGGTGAAGGTCAAGTTCACCTGAATGACAGCGGGAGGATAGCCATCAGTGTGAGAAAGTTATTGATGAAATTTGGAAATAATCCAACTAACGGATCAAGAGATATGGGAAATTTGGCTACATCCAAAATTTACATCCAACAATGGTTAAAGTCACCAAGGTGAAGGTCACATGAATGACACTGAATAGATAGCTATCAATGTGAGGAATCTATTGATGAAGTTTAGTAATGATCCGACTAACGGATCATGAGATATAGTAAATTTGGCAACGTGCAAATTTACGTCCCAAATTGTTGAAGGCACCACCGCCGCCGGAATTGTGACCGCTATGTCTCACTGGGTGAGAAAAAAATAATATTATTATGACATATGTTAGGCAAAATTTGACTTGAATTGTGCATTAGCCAATGTGCAGAATTAGCCGAAAGGATAGTAATTATATGTTTACTTATTTAAACATATGACAGAATTCAGCACCTGTGAATGCATATGATATGTAAAATCTAAGACATAACACCGTCAGTATACATAAATGTGGATCAAAGAAAACAACCGTAATCACAAATATAATAATTCCGAGAAGAACATGGAGATGCTATATATTAACTAGATTGGTCAGTAAGCGAGGCTTACGGAATACACCCCCGCGTGGGCCCAGGTACCCCTAAAATATGTAAAAATTTGTGTGGGCTTGTGACCTTGACTCTGGGATTAGTGCGAGCGGCATGAACGTGAATTTGTCACAGGGTGGTAGAGGTCCATTGGAGCAATGAGTGTGTGAAATGTGAAGCAGATCCGAGCAAGTAAATAGAAGTTATAACCGATTTCTCTGATGTTAAGTTTTGTAAAGAGACTACCGTATAACCTCGAATTAACGCCCCCGGAGGCGTTACATTTTACAAAAGGGGGGGGCGTTTATTAGCCAGTAATTTTTTTTACCAAGGACCACCAATTTCAAACACAAATAAGGATTTAAGGATTATTTGTGTTAAATTGGCGGTCATTGGTAAATTTTTTATTTTTTTATTTGGGGGGGGGGGGGATTTGGGGGGGGGGGGGGGGGGGGGTGCGTTTATTACGAGGGGGGCGTTAATTCGAGGTTATACGGTATGTATGTGACGTTGACCTCGAGATTAGCGGGGATTTGTCACAGCATATGAAATATTAAGAATTTTCAATGAAAGAAATAGAAGTCATAACATATTTCTTGATGATAAGTTAAGTTTTGTAAAGAGACTAAGTATGTGACCTTGACCTTGGGATCAGCGTGGGTTGAACAGTCGTAGATTTGTCACAGCATGATAGTACAACCTTAGAGGAATGCATAAATGAAATAATAAGAATTTTCAATGAAGGAAATAGAAGTTATAACAAAAAAAAAAAAAAATTACTCTGATGTTAAGTTTTAGTATTTGACCTTGACATTGGGATCAGCGGGGGTTGGACGGTCATGGATTTGGCACAGCATGGTATTAGAGCCATACAGGAATGCATGTGTGAAATATTAAGAATTTTAGATGAAGGAAATAGAAGTTAGAACAATATTTCTCTGATGTTAAGTTTTGTAAAGAGACTAAGTATTTGACCTCGACCTTGGGATCAGCGGGGGTTGGACGGTCGTGGATTTGGCACAGCATTGTAGTAGCCTTACAAGAATGCATGTGTGAAATATTGATATGCCCCGGCATAGGCAAAATCACTTACCTTCATTTTCATTTAGGCAAAGACACGGATTTGTCCTTTAACTCTAAGTCTGCCATATGACTGACTGTACGTTGAAAATTCGTGATGCTTTGACAGACCGTGAAAATGCAAACATACATTGTATGATCTGGATTTATACACAGACCAGACACGCATATTTGAAATCACGACCCGTCTGTGAATCTCCAGCTCTAAATGTTCGTTTTCATTCGCGCACCTGTCAGTTCCACAATCCAACAATAGGGCACTTTTAATCCAATATATTTATGTGTGAACACACGGACGCTCACTTTATAAGCTCGTATCGGTTGCTATCTTCCCTTTCGCTGTGTGACTTGGTTAAATAATAACTGTATACTAGCATATCTTCGAAAATGTAACTATTTCACACTGAACCTAAAACTTTTACCCTGCTGTCGGCCATTTTTGCTATGAACTCTGGGAGCTAACTTAGCAACACAGCGAAAAGAAGTTCAGCAAGCGCTAAAGATGAAACGAATGTACAATGGCAGACTTATGGTACATATTGCATACACTATTGTTTAACACTGATTATGTAACTTAGAGTGAGAATATGCCATTGTTTTGCCAATTTCAGTGCTCCTTGACGTTGTTAAGGTAGCACGCGCAAATTCATCATCAGGAATAATCTGACGTAACTTCCGGCACGCGCGTGACCAATTCTTGGGCTCACGTCCCATGTTCGGGTTGTCCCCGTTTTCGGGCTCAGGCCCCATTTATGGGATTATGCCGCTTTTCGGGCATTGGCCCCGAGAATGGGGACTCATATCCCCCCAAAACGGGACGTAATCCCCATTTTCGGGCTGAGACCCAGTTATCGGGCTTGCCCATCCTATTTTAGTATAAAAGGACTGGATTTTTCACCATTCCTCACTCTGGCAAACTTAAATCTCAAGACAACGTCTCCACGCTAATTTCCGTGAAAAATGCACAAAAACATAGCAGTAAGCTGATTTAAATTCTAGTTCTCATAGCAAGAACCGTTTAATATTTAGACTAATGGTGATGTCTAGCCAGAGTCACTTTTGGACATTATTCTATATGTAATAGATACGTTTTATGCAATAAATGCACTATTGCGAGTCACATGGACCTCCTGTCATACACACTGATGAATAACTAGTTTGTACATGCACATCTGTCTTCGCGGCAATGCTTCAACTGGTATTAGATGACCAACTCATATATATATATATTACGCTAGACATTTAGGACTAGCATACATTAATCGCATTACCGTTCATTGCGGCTTTAAGAAACACCGCGGATATTATAGTTAGTCTACAGTGTATTTCCAAAAGTACGTTACTTTGACCCTCACTTGAACCATCTCGTGGACATTTGTTGTTTTAGTAATTAAAAGCTAAATAGTTTAAAGTTTATCCGATCTGTTATAAATACGTTCCCTGGACTGTCATCCTGCATCAGTACCCGTGTTCCCGTCCCTACAGATGAGTAGCCGCTAAACCAGATCTGGGAGACACAGGCTACAGGCTACAGGCTACACGGAGACTGATTGACAACTATTCGAGGCAAACGCTACCACATTTGTCAGTCAAGCAGTCACCCCTAGCCCGTAACGCGTGTTTGATGATACTGGGGTATACAGTGGTACACGCATAGCAAGGGTTTAGTCCAACGGCCAATGGTACAGAACACAGTTGGTTTGGTACAGCGACTTTTAACAACCCATACAGCATAGGCAGGGTTCGAACGGGGTCATATGTACGCACCACTACCGGCGCGTAACAATATTAAGCATTTTAGATGAAGGAAATAGAAGTTAGAACAATATTTCTCTGATGTTAAGTTTTGTAAAGAGACTAAGTATTTGACCTTGACCTTGGTATCAGCGGGGGTTGGATGGTCGTGGATTTGGCACAGCATGGTAGTAGAGCCTTACAGGAATGCATGTGTGAAATATTAAGCATTTTAGATGAAGGAAATAGAAGTTATAACAATATTTCTCTGATGTTAAGTTTTGTAAAGTGACTAAGTATTTGACCTTGACCTTGGGATCTGCGGGGGTTGGACGGTCGTGGATTTGGCACAGCATGGTAGTAGAGCCTTACAGGAATGCATGTGTGAAATATTAAGCATTTTAGATGAAGGAAATAGAAGTTATAACAATATTTCTCTGATGTTAAGTTTACGGACTAAGTATTTGACCTTGACCTTGGGATCTGCGGGGGTGGACGGTCGTGGATTTGGCACAGCATGGTAGTAGAGCCTTACAGGAATGCATGTGTGAAATATCAAGCATTTTAGATGAAGGAAATAGAAGTTATAACAATATTTCTCTGATGTTAAGTTTACGGACGCATGGACGGACGGACGTTCTTACGAGAGATACATTGTGAGGTTATTTCCTTTGATGTTTACACTGTGGGGTTAACCTCACAATGTAGCAACTTATTCCGTTATTTTCTTCCTTAACGATTCTCTTACGGAATAAATCGCATAATATGCAAATGAGCTAGCCATTAGTTAATTATATTTGAAAAACACTTATCCAAGTGTCTTAAATAGGGCGGTGGGTGGGTTTCAGCACAACACAGCAACCTCACAATGTAGCTCTCGTAAGTACGGACGGACGGACGGACGGACGGACGGACGGACGGACGGACGGACGGACGGACGGACGGACGGACGGACGGACGGACGGACGGACGGACGGACGGACGGACAACCTGACTCCAGTATACCCCCCCACAACTCGTTGCGGGGGGTATAAATACAACAGGGAGGACACAACTAATACAAATGTAATTGATATTATATGACAGTCAATCTAGTTGTGCCACTACTAAATACTCACGGTAACAATAAATATTATAGTACCTGCAGACAGCAATACACATGGTACACAACCATATATAGAACATGACAAACTTCAAGGTACCATAATATGGATATGAGGCATACAGTATTCACGCAATTTAATAGACTAATATGAAAACGCTGAACAATATAACTGTCTAAATTGTTTGTTTCATCATAATTATATCATTGTTTTCTTATAATTATATTTACAATAATAGCTTTCAATTACGGAAACCGATATATTTTGTGTAATTTATGTCTTTTTTGTATAGTATACATGTATTAATCATTTTTTATTCATCATTGCCTTGTATAATACTGTCCTTTTCACGTATGATGGAGAGGTTTACGGGAGAATTTCTATGGTGGCTAATCAGGTTCAACCACCCCACTGGACTGTTTTGACAATACCTTGTTGTCATGTCTTCGTGTACTGCACTTCAATATGATTGTTGTTTTTTTATGTTGGGACTGTTGGGTAATAGTTGTTGTCCATGTATACTGCATCTCTAGAGCCTCCATTATCAATATATTCATTTCCTTTGAAATGTAATATTTTAATCATTACACGATATGATTGCCATTGCGAGGTAATTTATCTTTATATATACGTCTGCCATGTATATAAGTATCTAATCCTAGTAATTATATGCAATTTGTTCAATATAAGGCAACATTATTTTTATATTTGGCGGCCATCTATGATTTCTGCTATTGGTAGTTATCTAATTGTATTCCTAAGTTAGTAAAAATGTTCATAGTAATCATAACTTCAGTACTTTTATTGCAATTTACTACGATATGACATCCATGTGCAATATACTTAATTATTATTCTCTGTGATGATCGTCATGGGCTATTTTTTCTGTATATATGGCAGCCATCTTGGACTTTTGCTCTTCACAAATGTATCTAGTTACGTATCAAATTTACTGTAAGCATTTATCATGTCAATATATCCAAGATTAGTATACATGTTGTTTTCATATGGAGTGTACGTGGGAGCAGTTATATGCAAAATATCATGCTACGTTTGGCGGCCATGTTGGATTTTTACCATTTAACAGTGAATTGAAATTTAATGCTGATTATTTATCTCGATAAGTCAAGTAAATCCACTTTATGCTGTTAATGTATGCTAATACCTCATGTGCAAACAACTATATGACACACTATAACTGTTTGGCAGCCATTTTGGATTTATGCAAATTTCTCAAAACGATCAAAGATGACATAGTGACATCAGTCGGATTCTTGATGTCGATGATCTGGGCAATCAAAATCGCCAATAAAAAAACTATTTTATTCCAAATAAAGTTAAGCTCCTGCATGGAACGTGCCATACACTTGGCTGCCAGACTATCTGACATCTGAGCGGGAAACCCCCACATACGTCAATCGATTTCATTGGTCCGTTACTTTGCAGATTTCCGATATTGTACCTCGGAAAGAAAATGGCGCCATTGATAAACTGAAAGGGTTATGCACGCTGTTGAGAAATAACTAGTAAGGAAAGTAGTTGCATATAAATTATGAATGAAATTTGGTGTATTAATATTATTTAAACGTATTGTCAGATGATTTCGGTATCGTACAGTTCACGAAGTGTCAAAATTATGCTCGTATTCGTATCGAATATTCGAGTTTAGATTTCGCTATGTGACCCAATGTGATGGAAGCCAGTCTCTATAGCAAAGTAAATAATAAATGATAAAAGTCAGATATAAATGAAAAATAGAAGTTAAACACGATATAGAGACATTATGTTAGTCTAAATGACACCGACCGATATGGTGTAAATGTTTTCAAAAGATAATTAAAATGATAGAGGCCAGACTGTGATTTCGGCAGAGAAAATGTCGACCGAATGTGACACAGCGTCGAAACCACAGGCATTCGGCGTGTTTCGGCTTTCGTCGGTATAACTCTATATATATATATAAATATGCAGTTATACCGATGAAAGCCAAAACACGCCGAATGTCTGTGCTCGAAACGAGTAAGGCGCAAAATGTTTAGAATACGAATCTGAGGTTACTTTTCCAATTTCAAGCGGATGTTACCGCAAAGACTAACAACAACAACAAATATCGAAACAACTCTTTATTTTATGAATATTTTGTCACTTGTCGATATTTCGGGGTGGAAAAAATGCTATTGTATCCAAACGTGTGAATAAGACGCAGGGGCTTTGTGGGATGAAAATCTGGGTAAAAAAGGTGTGTCTAATACTCGGCAAAATACGGTAATGGTGGTGTGAGTTGTTTGTTTATTGGTGTTTAACGGCCTATCAACAGCTAAGGGCATGTAAGGCCGGGCACATGAGTTCAATTCTGTTTTAACCTGATGCATTGGGGGGAAAATCCCAAAATCAGAACAGAATATTTACATCGAGAAAAAATATATTCAGCCTTGTTTGTTTGTTTGTTTATTGGTGTTTAACGGCCTATCAACAGCTAAGGTCATGTAAGGCCGGGCAAACGGGTTCGATCCCGTTTTAACCTGCTGCATTGGGGGGAAAATCCCAAAATCAGAACGGAATATTTAAATCGAGAACAAATATATTCCGCCCTGAAATTAGAATAACCTGACCTGGTGCCAGGTCCATACCACATCAGTCACTTGGCCCCTTCCCCTAAAATAGGACTATTAATAATCGTAATACTCATATAAGGGGTATAACCAGATTCAACTGTCACATACAAAATTCCAAAGAAGTACATGAGGGCCAAACCAGATATTCAGCCTTGAAATTAGAATAACCTGACCTGGTACCAGGTCCATACCACATCAAAGTCACTTGGCCCCTTCCCCTAAAATAGGATTACAAATAACCATAATACAGTGCGACCCCGTTAGTACAAGGAAGTCCGGCGACATACAACCTTCCGTGTTGCTTATCCGAACCGTGCTATATCCGTTCTCGCCAAAGACGCATCATAATGTCAACAAAAAATACATGTACACTGTACACTGTGACTGCGAATGAACGACGTCGCCAATGCCTATAATATGCCATAAGTTTTCACTGTTATCTTCGCATGTAATAAATATATTGAATCCAAGAATTGTTAATGTCATGTTTTATTTATTCATCATGTTCATGTAGAATGTAGATCTACGCAGGTCCGTGCAATCCATTATTGTAAACGCGGGTAGAAAAAAGTGTAGTAATGATGACGCAATGACCCAATGACCGATATCCTGTTCCATCAGCTGCAACATCACGGACAAGCTCATGCGTTGCAATCTGTGTTTACTCATATGGTGAGCACAGGTGGAAGACTCGGACACCAAAATAAATGCCTATTAAAAAAATCCCATTATCCCACCCACCTGGTATCGTACTGTACGTGACGTTAATAATAGATAGAACGAGATCAAGTGGGTGGGGTAATGGATATTTTTGTGGTAATGTCACACGTCCGACTATTCCACCTGTTGGTTTGAGTACAGACCTGTATAGACATGTTTTGCCCGACGTGTTATAATATTGCGCCAGTTCATGAGGTAATCAGGCTTATCACGTGAGATTTTCGACGAAGATGAATCTGATAATAGTGTACATTTTCTGTAAACGATATCGAATGTTGACGAATATTAAATTAGTAATTATTACACATTTGCTCTGAAAATTTTATCAACTTTCCGATATATTTGCAGAAAAAAGTCAAATCATTCTCGGTGAAAATCTCAGTTATATAATAATTTAAAGTTGATTATCTCATGCACTGGCTCAATTATGACGTAGCGAAACAAGGCCAGTTGTCACGTACACATTTGTGTACATGCGCCGGGGGCGTGGGCAGTGCTGTAACAATTTAGTTAATCTGGGTCGAGTTAATCTGCGCGACTGATACGCGATCTCCGATTGGTCAGCCTTTACACCTAATTAATATTCCACCAATGGTGAGCGCGAACGCATGCCGGAAAAATGAAATCGAGCACATAACAATTAGCACTGCTTTGTTACTGGTCTTACTGATCATATTCCCAGTTTGCTCGGATTAATTTACGAAATGTGCAAACGTGATCAGCTGCACATTCACATCGGTGAGATAAAAGGAAGCTATGCGTCCATAAAAATCGTCCATTTTGGGTCTAATTTGGGAAAGAACCGCAAATTTAACACGATTTCTGACAATAGTCGTGTTACAAATTTAACACGATTTTGATATACAAATAGGAAAAAAATTCGGGAGCCAAGGCACAACCGTGTACTAACCGAAATCGTGTTATAGTGAAGCGTGTACCAACGGGGTCGCACTGTACTCACATAAGGGGTATAACCAGATTCAACTGTCACATACAAAATGCCAAAGATGTATGTGAGGGCCAAACCAGGTCTCCAGTCGGAATTCTGGTAAGGATGAACCCCGATCGTTAAATTACCCATTGCATGCTCCCACCTGGCACCCACTGGTGGTGTGAGTGTGTCAAATAGGTCCATAACTCTGCTTCAAGTTCTAGTTATCGCCTGATAAAGAAAATCTTACAAACTTTTCAATATAAAGGACCACGGACATACAGACAAAGAGAGGACATCAATATACTTTCCTTGCTGTAGATGGTACCACAATACTTACGCATTCAATCGCAGTTCCACGTAGCTGACTGGGGCCTTAGCTCTACGGATCCTTTTGCCTGCCTGGTCGCTGTCACTGTATCATAAAGCACGGCAACATACAACTAGACTGTCTATATATGATGCTGCGACTGGAGAAATTGGGCTTATGGGATTTGTGACCAGTGTAGCTCCTGATCTAATAGCAGACTCCAGTACCTGAGAACGATCTACATAAATTGTTAGAAGAATTACAGGTGTTTCACTGATGGAATGGCAAGCAGTGCAGATCCTGATCTGACTGTGCAGATCTGGATCTACACTGGTAGAAAAACCCATAAGATCGTTATCAGGCTACATGAGTGTGCTATTGATCAGGAGTTACAATGGCCACAAATCCCATAATCTGAATTTCTCCCATCATTTGACACCAAGTCATTTGACCTTGGGCATGTGGGCCACATGGTTAGGCATAGAATGAAAATATGAATAAAATAAATTGCAGTAAGGGTTGTGGAGATATAAGGCATGTGAAAACTTTAATGCAGAATCAGGACGGACAGACACACACACATGCGCACGGACAACCGGACGTCATCGTGATCGCTGTCTAGCTTCTGCCAGATGGCTCGGCAATAGTTCCCAGGTTCATCCACAAGCCTGCCCTTGTTATTGGATCTATATGAGAACGCAGCTCGCAATCCCTAGAATTATAAATTTAATTCGGAGTAGCAGATTTAGTGATTTGATAAATCACCTAATTACAGTAATAATCCTAAATATTCGGATATAAATATCTGGTTTCCCACAACAACAAAGACACATTACCCTTCAAACAAGACATCAGTAGCGCCATCATTGGTAAATTCGTTGACGTCTCTCTTTGTGCTGCTGCATGGCTCACGCTGGGCAACCTCGGTCGATGTCCGCTGTTTCAACGCGTTTAAACGACGTCTTATATTGGCCAGGGAGGAGTTCTGGTAATAGCATGATTGGTTGAGTCATTGACTGGGAGTTAATGTCAGTTTAACAGTGACGTCAAATACATGTACAGATATGGGAATGTGTGGATAGGATTGCTGGGCTTTCTCCACCCTTACAGAGATAGGCTATCGTGCCCAAACAAGTTAAATTGTTACAATGAATTGTTGCTTAATGGCTGTCAATCCGAAGAGTGGAGACAGGATATGGATACAGTGACTACACCAACATGGGAACTAGTTACCTGGAGTGGAGAAATGATATGGATACAGGGACAACACCAACATGGGGCCTCGGTACCTGGGAGTGGAGATAGGTTATGGATACAGTGACTACTCCAACATGGGGCCAAGCTACCTGGGAGTGGAGATAGGATATGGATACAGGGACTACGCCAACATGGGAACTAGCTACCTGGGAGTGGAGATAGGATATGGATACAGTGACTACACCAACATGGGAACTAGCTACCTGAGAGTGGAGATAGGATGTGGATACAGTGACTACACCAACATGGGAACTAGCTACCTGGGAGTGGAAATAGTATATGGATACAGTGACTACACCAACATGGGAACTAGCTACCTGGGAGTGGAGATAGGATATGGATACAGTGACTACACCAACATGGGGCCTTGCTACATGGGAGTGGAGATAGGATATGGATACAGTGACTACACCAACATGGGGCCTTGCTACATGGGAGTGGAGATAGGATATGGATACAGGGACTACACCAACATGGGGCCTCGCTACCAGTGACTACACCAACATGGGGCATCGCTACCTGGGAGTGGTGATAGGATATGGATACAGGGACTACAAAAACATGGGGCCTAGCTACCTGAGACTGGAGATAGGATATGGATACAGGGACTACACTAATATGGGGCCTAGCTACCGGAGACTGGAGATAGGATAAAGACACAGGGACTACATCAACATGGGGACTAGCTACCTGAGACTGGAGATAGGATAGAGACTACACCAACATGGGGCCTAGCTAACTGAGACTGGAGATAGGATAAAGATACAGGGACTACACCAACATGGGGCCTAGCTACCTGAGAATGGAGATAGGATATGGATACAGGGACTACTGCAACATGGGGCCTAGCTACCGGAGACTGGAGATAGGATATGGATACAGGGACTACACCAACATGGGGCCTAGTTACCGGAGACTGGAGATAGGATATGGATACAGGGACTACTGCAACATGGGGCTTAGCTACCTGAGACTGGATATGGATACAGGGACTACTGCAACATGGGGCCTAGCTACCTGAGACTGGAGATAGGATATGGATACAGGGACTACACCAACATGGGGCCTAGCTACCTGAGACTGGAGATAGGATATGGATACAGGGACTACTGCAACATGGGGCCTAGCTACCTGAGACTGGAGATAGGATATGGATACAGGGACTACACCAACATGGGGCCTAGCTACCTGAGACTGGAGATACATGTAGGATATGGACACCGGGACTACTTCAACATGGGGCCTAGCTACCTGAGAATGGAGATAGGATATGGATACAGGGACTAATGCAACATGGGGCCTAGCTACCTGAGAGTGGAGATAGGATATGGATACAGGGACTACACCAACATGGGGCCTAGTTACCGGAGACTGGAGATAGGATATGGATACATGGACTACTGCAACATGGGGCCTAGCTACCTGAGACTGGAGATAGGATATGGATACAGGGACTACACCAACATGGGGCCTAGCTACCTGAGACTGGAGATAGGATATGAATACAGGGGACTACTGCAACATGGGGCCTAGCTACCTGAGACTGGAGATAGGATATGGATACAGGGACTACACCAACATGGGGCCTAGCTACCTGAGACTGGAGATAGGATATGGATACAGGGACTACTGCAACATGGGGCCTAGCTACCTGAGACTGGAGATAGGATATGGATACAGGACTAACACCAACATGGGGCCTAGCTACCGGAGACTGGAGATGGGGATATGGGATACAGGGACTACTGCCAACATGGGGCTTAGCTACCTGAGAGTGGAGATAGGATATGGATACAGGGACTACACCAACATGGGGCCTAGCTACCTGAGACTGGAGATAGGATATGGATACAGGGACTACACCAACATGGGTCCTAGCTACCTGAGACTGGATATAGGATATGGATACAGGGACAACTCCAACATGGGGCCTAGTTACCCCGAGACTGGATATAGGATATGGATACAAGGACTACACCAATATGGCGCCTAGCTATCTGAGAGTGGAGATAGGATATGGATACAGGGACTACACCAACATGGGGCCTAGCTACCTGAGAGTGGAGATAGGATATGGATACAGGGACTACTTCAGTCATATAGATTAGAGACGGGACCTCGGTTTCAAGTGGGATAGAAAAACTATGAAAGTAATTTTGTCATACCTATGGCGAATATTGAACTCATAGGCATAACCATCGGTGTTGAAATCTAACACTCTATATCACTTGATATTAAATGAAAAGTGAAAGTGAATGGGCTTAACATCCCTGCAACAGCTAAGGTCATATAGAGATGTGGGACTGAAGTTTCAAGTCTCCTCCGAAAGACCAGTGGGATGGAAATACTACGCAAGTATTTTTCATGCCTAGAGCAGGGAATGAACCCAGAACCTCTGTTGTTGTTAGAGTTCGAACCCCTAGGCCACAACCATCCTATCAATGACACTAGACTGGTATTCTCTATAAATATGGTACTTCAGGATGACAGTGATATACAATTACCTCTTTATCCACTCCAGGTTTGTCCACAAAGTTGATCTCGATCTTCCTGGGTGTGTCGTCCTCATGTGGGGCCTGAGGCACTTTCCGTTTGCGTGAACTTTTCTCTGTCTTCACTTTACTGCTCTTGCCCGTCGTACCAGATTTAGATCTCGCCTTGCCCGTGGCAGGTGTCTTGGTGGACCGTCTACAACAGTGACATGTGAAAGGGTTTAACATCCCAGCATCAGCTACGGTCACATAGAAAAGGGACACCAGTTTAAAGTTTCATACAAAAGACAAGTGGGATGGAAATCATTGCTTTCATTAATAATGATTTTCAGTAATTATTTTATGGAAACTTTTGGTCATTTTCAGTGAGTAATTTAAGTTCAATTCCTGTTAATGAAAGCACTGGGAACTATGGAAGTATTTTTTTTATGCCTAGGGTGGGGATTGAACATACATGTATGTCATATGACTGCATGTCAAGGTTGTATTTGAAAGTCGCTGGTGTTTATTTAACATTAGTATTAAATGTATTTACCTGTCGACTGTGTCGCCCATTTTTTCCATGGCATCGTCAGCTTTGTCCAACTTCTCCACCTGATCAATATATTTGTGACTGGATAAATTGGGCTTATGGCATTTGGTTCCCGATATTATAGCACACTCCTGTAGCATAACATCCTATATTGCTTCTTTGAAGCATGCCAGGTGCTTCATTGATAGAATGGAGAACAGTGCACTGGTTGCAAAACCCCCAATTCCCCAGTCACAGACACATACGTGCCATAGTACGGATGGACAACCTGACTACAAAACTCATTTTGACTATAAAAAAAAGTGTTGTTTTTTTCCGATCTGGTCATTGAATTAGCTTTACTGAGGACGGGTCTGTGACTGTGCAAGAGGATATGGATGATACAAATCTGAAATGCTGCAAGGTTGTTCAGTTCCTTATTCAGCCAGCAGCCCACAAATACAGTAAAATGTCAGACCAGAGAGCCCCGGGTGTGAATCATGTTGAAGATGGATTCATTGTTAAGACATGTGTCAAATCTCATTGTCAGCGAGTCTTAGAGATACATTGATTATTGTGATTGATAGGCTCCAGTTTTTGCCCGTTCCAACAAAATGGCATATATATATATACATGTACATACAGACAGGAAGACATAGGCCCTATAAAATAGGGTTTTTAGTACCAACTCTGTGCACCAAATATTTTTGTTACCAAAGTGATCAGACACATATACTCTATATATTTCTGCATGATAGACTTTCAGAAGTAGTAGCTTAAGCCTAGTGGTAATTTGCATAAACAAGATGGCCGCCAATTAAAAAGTGTTATACTACATGTAGGGGCATATCGTGTAGTTTTAAAAGCACAAATACTGATCAACATCAGGCATTTAACAATTCATAGACAACTAAATATTTATCAATCCATTTTAGTAGGATATGATGTGTAGAAATCCAAAAGGGCAGCTATTTTACATTAATTTTATGAAATAGTTAAAGGAACAGGCACGCATGTGCCATTAAGTGTTGACACCACACACATACATGTATATGAAACTAACATAGTCCCAAATTGTTTAAGATATTGGTATTAATAATACAAAAAAAAATAAAATATTTGTGATATAAATATGTTATTGCATATACAATATGGCCGACCATATGAAACGCATATCCAGTTTCTGTGATATTTATATGCAACATACTGGTAGTTGTTTCCGCAGTCATAGAATGCTTAATGCAAACACAGTTCTGTTATAATATAACTGACATGCTATACAATGCTTATAAACAAAGTTTACAATAAAAAGAGAAGAGTGTAAATCCAAAATGGCCGCCATATTATACTAATTTCGTACATTATTCTTATAACTCTGTTATCAATGTTGGCACCACATACCCGTTCAAAACTCCAATGGTGCCACACATTTTATACACATTCGGTGATCTACAGCTTACTAAAGCATGAACATGAGCATACACGTAGTAATTTACATATTTAACATATCCATCATTGTAAAATTGGAACGGCAATTTTATGGAATTCAGACCTATTCACGTATTACACAAAACATATGAGACGAGAGCGTACCGATCAGTTTCATCATTGGCATGCTGCATAAAGTTTCTCAATGCTGGTTGAAGGTAAATACGATTTGCATAAATTCAAGATGGCCGGCATTTCGTACAATATTTGTAGTAATGCAACTAAATCGCCATACACATTCTATCAGTATCGGCGGAATAAAAATAATAATTGTTAGTATATATATGTTTTAGTATGACTAGAAACTCTACTACATATCCTATTTTATCATTAACATACAGTATACATTGTGTTTATCATCAACGCCGATTGGTAATAATGTATCTGTCTTAAGAGCATATTGCATCACATGTTATTCCATTTTGTATTTTGTCACATGTATTACCATGCATGGCATACAGTGCAAGAAGGAACGACTACCCGAGTAATAAAATTAAAAAACGCATATGACTAATGTCAAGTTTAAGTGAAATCATGTAATACACGTACAGTATATCCGATTAATATACTATAACATACATCATACATGTACATTCAGTGGCAATTTAATATATACGCGATGAGACTAAACAAAAGTTTTAAATGCCAACACTACATTACTGCTATACAGGGTTCTGTTTTAACACTTTGTGTACGTAAACATGTGATATAAATGACAGTCCATGCAACCAACTTATGATATGAATGTCACAAATTGTACGAGTCTGACATACGTGTTTGAACATATCACTTTATTCATTCTCCTTACCCATTGTTTACTTTTTTATGTTCAGTTCTGACCTCAGTGAAAAATGACAGCAAAGCAAGCAAGAAGATTATTATTTGTGTTTTGATCTTTAACATTACAGACAATGTCAACAAATCCACGACCCTCGCCGAACACGACTACCAAAACAACTCATACTACGCGTTCAATGCTCCAACCAGTTTGCACCAAGCACTGACAGTGTGTATAAATACAACGAATTATACGAACACAGTGGTATGGTAGTGTATTTTGATCATAACATAACATCCGCCCAGCATGTGCAGCATACGAAGGGTTAACAATCACATTTTCTTTCCTGTGTTTATTTTCGTACTTCCACCCATCACGTAAACATGATAAACTTTAATATTTTGTATATGTGTTGTATTTTCTGTTACCCATGACATAATGTTTGCCTATTTGCGATACATACTTTCATTCCATAGTTGTCTCAAGACCAATGGTCAAAGTCAAATGACGTAGCGGCCGAGTTATCCATTGATGTCAGACTATTAGTGTTCTATTGTTTATTTGCAAAGTACATGCCATAAATATACAAAGCATACAACAATTTGATGTCTGATGCATTCCTATTACGACCGCATACTTGTAGCATTGGCTGACCGAGCAACTGTCATTAAACGAGTATGGCTGATATACTTCTGATAGAAGTATACAAATTAGTAATTTAATTACTGATAATATAGACATTTTTCAATACATACAGGTTATTAACACTATTACATAATATATAACAAGTTAAATAACTGGATCATTGTGCATGCACTAATAGCAGATACTGATGCCATGATATTTTTCTTAAATATTATTTTCGGCAAAACATTAATATCCGAATATGTAGGTCGGTCTCATACAAACCCCATCAGTCTATATACATTTAGGTACATAACGTACATAACGTACTGGTGAAACCACATCGGCTGTACACATATTTTAGATAATAAACAATACCTTTCTGAATGCACACAAGTTATAATTATTGACTACTAGCATATACATTTATTTATATTTTAAAGACGGGCGGACAGTAATGTAATATATATATCCAACTAATACTTTCAGCATATATACTGAAAGGATAAAGAAACGCAGGGTAAACATTTGAGGTGATTTAAAGTGATGTGTTTGCTGTTATATACAATATTTTATACGAGTATTAAAAAAACATCTTTAGTCAACACATTACCAAAATTGCATTAGGTTTTGACCGATAATTCATTAGTAATTGAATCACAATTGATGGTACCCCGCACTATCGCACAGTGAAATCCACTGTTTTGTCAGTATCTCGAATGCCCCCTTCGCGCATCTGTCACAGCCCTGATTCTCTTGTGCATGGAATTCATCAGTGCATTTATCCTTCTTATTGGGATATTGTTCCACTCTTCCAACAATGCAGTCCTTAGTTGGTCGATATTAGAAGGGGTATTCCGACACCCCCTTATCCTCCTGTCAAGTTCGTCCCACAGATGTTCGATTGGGGACAAATCGGGACTGTATGCTGGCCAGTCGAGTGGGTTAATGTTATGGTCAGCGAGAAAGTCTTGACAAACTCTGGCTACATGGGGCCGGGCATTATCATGCTGGAAAATTAGTTGCTTTTGCACAAATGGAACAACAACCGGGCGGAGGATTTCATACCTATATCTTACAGCGGTTAAATTCCCGGCTATCACAATCAACGGTGACTACCCCGTGAGATATCCCTCCCAGACCATAACCGAGACACCCCCAAACCTATCCCTCTCAAGAACGCAAGCGTCGGCAAAGCGTTCCCCACGACGTCGGTATACACGACGTCGACTGTCCGGACGAAAAAGAGTGAACCGGAACTCATCCGTGAAAAAGACTTGTCTCCATTGCCTCATTGGAAATCGTCTGGAAGCATGTGCCGCCAACCAAGCCATACGACGCGCGCGACGTGCACGAGTGAGAGGCAGACCAACGTAGGGACGACGTCTCTCAGACGCCGGACAAGACGTTCTATGGTGGAAACATTCACACCGAACTGCATAGCAACCTACTGTTGCGTTTGACCTTGCATTAGCAATGCAATAGCCTGACCCCTCTGAACTTCCGTCAGACGTACCATGATTGTGAGAGCTATAAATTCAGTGTAAATAGCGGAAAACGATGTGTATACCTCAAGCGTATCAAGTGGTATGACAAAATGTTTTGACGAACTTATCATCATCATGCTGCACGTGTTTTTGGCTTTTTATAACTTTCTCTATGTGGTACGGTGCATTACACGGTTGAGTAACTTTAGGCACCGGTTTGGGTGCATAGTGACCAAGATAGTCGCCTGACCGGTTTTCATAATTTTAGGCCAAGCACTTAAATAATTATTGCGTATATTGTTACCCTGCGTTTCTTTATCCTTTCAGTATATCATTAGGACATGGCAGTCTAAACAACATTGTAACGTTTAATTTCGGACTGGAACATTATGCACTCATTGATATAATAAGACAAACATACTTGGCAAAATGCCCGTAAAATGGTGGCCATCTTTGTTTTAAACAAGTTATGTATTCCTTTAAAATAAGAACTTAGAAGTATATATTTTTCAATGTGTCAGTTCTCATGTGTCAGCTATTAGTATCATGTCCCTTCTGGAATTACTGGTACATGTACAAAATGATGCAACTACTGTTAGTAAATTAACACAGGCTGCCACCGTTTCTCATATATATTCAAACGTTAATTATCTTCCGACATATTTGTCATTGTTAGCACAATTGTGTCTACTGAACATCGTGTCAGGTCGACTCTGTTGTTTGGTACCGAACTGACCATGGCAGGCAGTGTGTGCCAATTGATTTGCATGATTAACACAATTCGTATAAAATGGTGGCCATCTTGGATTCAATGAATATTTAAATATCACAAAATAGCCTGGTAAACAGTTTGCTGCATTATATTTAAAATATCTGAAGTTGGTTGGCAAATTCCTTTTGTTTGTGCATGTACGATACCTCTAGAGAGCAACATTCTATAAAATAGATGTAATTTTCAACAATTACAACAGTAATTTTCAACAATTACAATACCGCCATCTTGTTTGTGCAACTTGACAAGTGTACATGACAGCCATGATGCTTCTAAGACAACTAACGTTCGAAATACATATATATGAATGACCTGTGGCCATATTACTTCTGAACTAGTGTTTGGTACCCACATTGATAGCACGGCTTTGTCAATTTATTTACATATTTTATAAAATTCCAATAAAATGGCGGCCATGTTTGATTTTCACAAGCTTGGTTCAGGTTTAAATCAATTGTTATATATTCGGTTATCTGTTATCTATAAAATATAAATTAATATACACCAAATTGTCTCTTCTAATATTGGTTCCACAATGTAATATGTATCTTACGGTAGCCGATGCTTTTTTTCACTGGTGGGCATCTTGTTTGTGCAAATTAGTGAGCTTAAGCTACTACTTTGAAAAGTCTATCATGCAGAAATATATACAACACAATGGCACCAGAAATCTTTGGTGCGCTCAGATAGTACCAACAACTCTTATCGCGCCCAGGGCCGAACACCTACCTGTATGGGGGTAGCACTATACACATCCGACACGGAAGCGATGTTGCGCCTGCAAATGCCTTGTCGGTACAAAACAATGTTGTAGCAGGATTTTTGCTAAAGTTTCTGCATTACTTTAACATAGACATGCATATCATGGGGTCACACATTGATTAACCAATTTCATGCTGAGGATAAGTCATTTTGTTTGTGGAAAATCGTAAATATGTCGTGACCACCATTTGAACAATCTCGTCAATGCATCAAGTAATATGAAAGTTATAGCAGGATGAGGAAGCTTGTAAAAAGTTATTGACGCAAAAGAAATGGCTTAGTGTTTCAGCAAAAATTTGAATGTAAAAAATATCAAGGTAATGTGAATGGCGGCATTAGTGTGTTCCAAATGCTTAAGTAATATGAAAGTTATAGCAGGATGAGGAAGCTTGTACAAAGTTTTTGACGCAAAAAAATGGCTACGTGTTTCAGCAAAAATTTGAATGTAAAAAAGGTCAAGATCATGTGAATTGGCGGCTTGAGTGTGTTCCTAATGCTTACATGTATCAAGTGTCCAAATATTGAAGCAATCCGTAAAGTAATATTAAAGTTATAGCATGATGACGAAGCTTGTACAAAGTTTTTGACATTTCGGACGACGACGGCAAAAGCGGCGACTATAGTCGCTAAAGCAGGCGCGACAAAAACTACAATAAAAACAATATTTAACTCCTGACTAGTGTAGTCCCAGATCAGACTGCACTTCCATGCAGCCTGTTCTGGGCCTACATTGGTCACAAAACATTGCAAAAAAAAAAAACGTTCAACGACAAATGGGTAAATTTTCTTACCAATTTTTGTTTCTTAGTTGACTTGGAAGTCTGCTTTTCTATGTTGATATATATTGGCGTTTCCATAGTGACATCAGTGAGAGGTTTCCTCTTTTTGGCACTCTTTGTCGATGCCTGAACTTTCGCGCTAGATGGAGGCTTTTTTTTCATTGATTTTGACAACGGCACACTCTTTTTCAACACAGGAGACTGGACATGTGGCTGGTTATCATTGGAACTACTTTCTTCAATGTTAATCTCTTTCTCAGTGTTTTTAGCTTTACTATTATTCTTAGTGATTGTACACTCGCGTGAGCGACCACGACTGTTTGTAACAAATTTGAATTCATGTACATTTGATGCACTATTGATGTCCGATTCACTCTCTTGTGTGTTGGATTTACTTTCCAGAACATCAGAAGAGAAGTGTTGGTTAGCCTTAGCAGTTTTTGATTGTTTACTATCCATTGGAGACACTGTGGCTGAAGAACTGATATCATCATCTAACAGTCTTTGTAGCACAACTACAGAGTTATTACATATGTCAGATATATCGGGTTCTGCCACTTTCTGTTGTTTTCGTCGAGATTTTCTTCGCGATTTCAAGCTATGATCATGGCTCTCAAAATCGGAGTCACTGTCTTCTATAACAATATTATGTGACTTTTTCACACTTTTCCTGACATTTGACTTTTTACTTGTTTCGGAAACCCTTTCTGTATCTAGTTCATCATCACTCGCTACCTTTGTAGATTTTCTTCCAACAGATTTAGACCGTGCCTTTTTAGAGCTTTTAAGTTTATCACCATCAGTGTTTGTCTGTAGTTGACCTTTTGACCTTGATTTTCTCTCATTATGCTCTTTCAAAGTTTCTGGGCTACCCTTCAGTGGCAGATGATATAAATGGACATCATCAGTTGAACCTTTATTACCAGCATAGGTATTAACATTTTCTGTATCTACATGTGTCTCTACACTGCTATTTTTAGATTCTCTTTCAACTGCCTTTGCCCTACTGTTGTCTACATTTGACATTGTTACTTTGGGGGTTTCTAACTGTTCTGCTTCTGTTGTTGTGATTGATTCATCGGTATCAGACTCTATTACTAGCCGTGCCCGCGACCTTGAAGGTTTCTTAACTGGCGGAGGACTCGTCTCTTCATCCGAACTATTGTCTTTTCTTGACCTTGACTTCGACCTTGTGGAACGATCCACGCTTTCAACATTATTTTTCTCTGTTTCTTTACAATTTTTACGAGCCTGTGACCGTGACCGTGACCGTGACCGTCTATGGTATTGTTCATTATCACTTGGTTCTAAAACTTTCCGTGACCTTGACCGACTTCTGTATGGAACATACTCGTCATCGGAATCATCAGATTTTTGGGACTTCGACCGTGTTCCAGATTTTGACCTTCCTCGTTTACTTTTGCTTGGCTGTATTTCTGGACTGTTGTTTGGCATTGGCATCTCATAAATACACTCACCAGGCCTCAGTACTTGTTTCCTCTTCTCAACTTGTTTTTTGTTGTTAACTTTAATGCTATTTACTGCAACGTTGTCTTCTGTTCCGTTCAACTTGTCCCTGAAGTTATTCAGTCTTATTGGCGGAATCTGGACACTTTCATTCATCGAGAGGTCATAAATAGCTGTGACTTTCTGTATTTTGTCTAACGGCATAGTCGGCGTTCTATCTCCAAAATTAAAAACATCCTTGTCCTCTTCAGAACTAATCACATCCTTTTCTGGTGTGACAATCTTTTTCTTCTTGGACCTAGCTCGACTGACTTTATCAGGGACAGGTTTTCTGGTACCGTCAGATTCTTTACGAGAAACCGCGAACGTGAAATTACCAGGTTTGTTTGCCCTCATTTCTACTGCTGCTCCAACAGCTGAGGAATCATCTGTATCAGCTCCATTATCCTTCTCAGTAACCTTTTCTTTATCCATTTCTTTTAATTGTTTTGTTTTTTCTTTCACTTTTGATCTCTCATCACCTGTTTTCTTGTCCTTATTATCGGTTACTGCAGTTTTCGTTGCTTTTATTTTCTTTTCTTTTTCAATATTATTTGAGCCAGAGGATTTTGTCATAGATGCAATGCTGGCAAGAGCTGGGCTTAAATGGCTGTTCTTGCTCATGGAAATTGTGTCTAATGCACACGTAAGTTCCATGTTTGAGTCAAAATATTGCGTAGGCTCATCCGCAAAGGAATATTCATTAAGTTGTACGTCTTCCGAACGTCGTAAATGAGCAAGAAACATGTGACCATCAATTTTGTCCGCAGCTCCATTTGTTTCTTTCGGTTCAGACATATTGTTCCTAAATGGAGGACTTCGCAGCAATGTCTTTGAGGGTTTAAAGGGATTAACATCTAATGGTTTGGCAAATGTGTGAGCAGTTGTCGTTTTGTTTTCAATTCTACCATTTGTGAAGTCATTGTCACTTGAATCTTTCGGTGCAACAAGACAATTTGCCTCAGTAGTTTTTCTGCCAACAGCCTCATGTTCTAGTGGTATACTCTCAGCCGTTTCATGAGACTCTGCTGTGGTATTGTTTTCACTACCTGAAATGGCAATAACCCGAACATGCGACTTTGACCTCGCTGACCTTCTTAATGCTGCTTGATTACCAAGGTTACCAATCTCTACATCAGAATTTGATTTCACCATCTCACAATTTTTCTCTTCACCTACCTCAACATCAATGTTCTTACGAACCCGTGACCTTGACCTAGTTTCAGTCGGATTTTGTTCCTCATTGCCAGAATCCACAACTTTCCGGGACCTTGAACGACCTCTAGTTACAGACTTTGATCTGGACCTCGATGGATTGCAATCTTCCTCATCAGAATCGCCAGACTTTCTTGACTTTGATTGTGACCTTGTCACAGATCTTGACCTTGTTTCAGATTTTGACCTCGTTCCAGATTTTGATCTACCTCTTCGTGATTTGGCAGGTCGCTCTTCTGGACTTCCTTTGGGCATTGGTAGCTCATAAATATGCTCTCCAGCTCCATGGTCCAGTGGTTTTGGTTGTGTTTTGTCCATGTCTGAGTGAGCTACAGTAGCTTCGACTGTACCTGTTTCATTACTTTGGTTTTTACTGGACTCATTCTCCATCTTATTTGATGATACGGAAGACTTTTGTTTCCTATCAGGTTTAGCAGAAGTAATGGCATTACTCTCATCAGACTTTTCTGTCTTGTTTGTTTCAACAGTCTCTGTCCCGGAAGTCTGTTTGTTTGCACTCAGACGAAGGTTGGTGAGAAATTTTGTACTATCAATCTTCAGTGCTTGTTCATCCATGACTGCCTGCTGTGGAGAATTGTGCTGTGATGGAGGACTGCGTATTAAGGTTTTGAATGGTTTAAATGGATTAAACGGCTCGTTGACAATATCATTTGCAACCTCAGTTGTTGTGCGATCAACAGAATAAGTTGAACGGTCTTTTGATTTTAAATCCGAGATCTTCTGTGAGGTTGAAGATTTGGATGTTGTTACTAGAGATGTTGAAGATTTAGATGTTGCTACAATTGAAGCTGAAGATTTGGATGTTGCTACAATTGAAGCTGAAGATTTAGATGTTGCTACAATTGAAGCTGAAGATTTAGATGTTACTACAATTGAAGCTGAAGATTTAGATGTTGCTACAGGTACAGGTAATTTCTTCTTATTGAATAATGACGTATTCCCTTTGGTAGTGGATGTCGTAGTAGCGGTCTTGTTAGATTTCTTGTCAGATTTACTTCTTGGTTTAATAGATGATGGATCCTTAGGTTTACCAACATCTTTTTTATTATTGCCTTTTTCCAAGTCTGATTCTTGCTTATCGTCAGTTACCAGTATTACTGGAATGTCAAGGACAATAGTCTCGCGTCTAGTCTCCGGTTCTTTTTCAGTTGACGGAACTGAATCTATCGTCGCTGGTATAGATATTGGTGACCCTGACATAAGCTCATCCATGATTCCACTCAGACTAGCTGACGGTGTGCTTAAATCAGTAATGTCTACATCGATGTCAGCTCTATTGTCTTTGTCCTTAAACTCATTATTGATTTTGTGACTCGTTGTTAAAGGTTCAGCGCTGTCCATTGTTTCTAACGGTTGTACAAGGCATTCATTTTCGGACACTGGAATAAAGTA
The DNA here is from genome assembly GCA_029237695.1 of Conchocele bisecta. NCBI lineage: Eukaryota > Metazoa > Mollusca > Bivalvia > Lucinida > Thyasiridae > Conchocele > Conchocele bisecta. The sequence continues at coordinate 36,294,170 of CM055281.1, forward strand.
TAGACACTATACATGTACCAGCTTACTGTCTGTTTCACGAAAGCTGTCAACATTTTATCACTATATAAACAATGCAAAAACATTTTTTCTTCTTCAATAATGTTAAATTTTATCAAAATTTAAAATGAGCCTTCTTTTTATTTCGTGAAATTTGGTCCAATATGGATTTTATTACGAAAAAACAATTTCCCCATTGGAAATTTTTAAAATTTCAGAAATAGTTGACTGATTTTCAAAGTTTAACTTTTGTTTTCTTAGTTAGATCATTTCCTAGCTATCTAGCCAGGTTTCAGAGTAAAATGTATAAGTCCTCCCACAGCTCCTCTACCTCCTTTTCCCAGCTGTTAAATTCCCATAGACAAATCAATTTTTCGTAATAAAATCAATATCTGACCAAATTTCATTTAAAATTAATATCGGCGAAAAACAGCAATGTGATAAGGGAGATAATTCCAGAGCCGGGCTCACATGAGACAATCCATGCGAGTTTGTTTGTTTGTTTGTTGGGGTTTAACGGCCTATCAACATCTAAGATCACTTAAAGCCGGGCTTGTACCTATATGCATGAAAAATATTATATTATATACAGAAACTGCAATATTTTTTGTAAATTACATCAAAAGTTGATGAAATTATCATAGCAAATGCGGATTAGACAGAATATTTTGTCAAACTTTTGCGTCAATTACGGAAAATATCGTAAATTTTGTAATTACTTTTCATGAGATAGTGCATATCATCTTATGTATAAAATCACATGTGTGATTGCAGAAAATAGATCTATGGTGTGTGTGACCAGAAAATACACGAGTCTGCACATCGGAGAATCTGATCAGTCTGCTTGTTTGTCATTCAGTCGGTAGATTTATTTATTTAATTGTGGTTAACGGCCAGTCAACAAAATAAGATCATTTGTGGTTGTGACTGGAGAAATAGGGCTCATGTGTTTTGCGACCAGTGTAGATCCAGATCAGCCTGTGCATCCGCACAGTTTGATCAGAATCTGCACTGTTCACCATTCCATCAATGAAACACCCGCCATGCTTCGAACAAGCAATATATATTGTTAACAGGCTACAGCGATATTTGATCAGGAGCTACACGGGTCACAAATGCCATACAGCAACATTTTCTGCTAAAAATGTGCATTCAAGTAACAACAATGCAATCTCGCATTCACACATGGAAAATTGGTCTCTTCTGAAATAAATTGAGTGTTATCGTATGGAAGAAACTGAATGTTGGTGTGTTAAAGCCAAACACGTGTGTGTGTGTGCGCGCGTGCGTGCGTGCGTGTGTGTGCGCGTGTGTGTGTTTGACGCGCGACACGCTGGTCAAGTAATCACTGTGTATTATGTTTCAATTTTGAATAAAGCCATGCATTTCCGAAACCATTTATATGTACATGCTTAATGTTTATTATGTTCTTTGTGAAGTTGCTATGCATGTGTGTTTGATTAATATCAGTATGATTTTTCATCTGTTTGCATCCAACTGTATAATTTATTATTGCAATTTCAAGGACATGGTGTACACGTCATATTGCTGTGCTAGTAGTTTAATGAATCTCGGCCATGCTACTAGTTTCAGAACGACAGCTACTTTAATGATCAACATACTCCTCACTGCAATGGCATTGCAATATTTGTTCCTGTGGAGAAAATAAATTGCAATAGAAAACAGAAAGACGAGTATGAAGCTGTAAGTTTTCAACAGGCATCAGTGTACACTCTTAAGACCTAGCAATGTACAACTCACAACGAAATAAGCACATATTATTTATTCACAAAACAGTTATCCAATTATGTTTTACTATTTGCATGGCCATTTACTGTGTACGTATGATCGCATTTAAGTATGTTTTGAAATGTTAAATGATGATATATAAATGACACAGTGGCAAATTACGGTAACAGAAATTGTGATTGTTGGCGGCCATTTTGGATTTATATACATAATTTCACAAGTAACTAGAAATGTGGCCTGTCGGCACACGAATGCCCCCGCTAGCAGGCAAAGAAAATGAGGCATATTTGATTATAAGCCATTTACCCGAGCGTTAAGGTTTCGAACGCACCAAGTCTGTGACCTTGACCTTGGGCTTAGCGGGGGAGGGGTGAGTGAATAGGGTTTAACGTCCGCTTTTCTGACATAGAGGTACAAGCCTCAGGGAGTCTACACGCAGACGGGGGAGGGACGAATGTGGATTTGTCACAGGGTGGTAGAGGAGCATTGGAGCAACGCGTGTGTGAAATGTGAAGCAGATCCGAGCAAAGAAACAGAAATTATAAGCCATTTACCCGAGCGTTAAGGTTTCGAACGCACCAAGTATTTGACCTTGACCCTGGGCTTAGCGGGGGCAGGACGAATGTGGATTTGTGACAGGACGGTAGAGGAGCATTGGAGCAATGTGTGTGTGAAATGTGAAGCAGATCCGAGCAAGGACACAGAAATTATAAGCCATTTACCCAAGTTTTAAGGTTTCGAACGAACCAAGTCTGTGACCTTGACCCTAGGCTTAGCGGGGGCGGAACGAATGTGGATTTGTCACAGGGTGGTAGAGGACCATTGGAGCAATGCGTGTGTGAAATGTGAAGCAGATCCAAGCAAGGACACAGAAATTATAAGCCATTTACCCGAGCGTTAAGGTTTTGAACGTACCAAGTCTGTGATCTTGACCCTGGGCTTAGCAGGGGCGGGACGAATGTGGATTTGTCACAGGGCGGTAGAGGACCATTGGAGCAATGCGTGTGTGAAATGTGAAGCAGATGCGAGCAAGGAAACAGAAATTATAAGCCATTTACCCAGCGTTAAGGTTTCAAAAGCACCAAGTCTGTGACCTTGACCCTGGGCTTAGCGGGGGCAGGACAAATGTGGATTTGTCACAGGGTGGTAGAGGACCATTGGAGCAATGCGTGTGAGAAATGTGACGCAGATCCGAGCAAGGACAGATAAATTACAAGCCATTTACCCGAGCGTTAAGGTTTGGAACGCACCAAGTCTGTGACCTTGACCTTGGGCTTAGCGGGGGCGGGACGAATGTGGATTTGTCACAGGGTGGTAGAGGACCATTGGAGCAATGCGTGTGTGAAATGTGAAGCAGATCCGAGCAAGGACACAGAAATTATAAGCCATTTACCCAGCGTTAAGGTTTCGAAAGCACCAAGTCTGTGACCTTGACCCTGGGCTTAGCGGGGGCAGGACGAATGTGGATTTGTCACAGGGTGGTAGAGGACCATTGGAGCAATGCGTGTGTGAAATGTGAAGCAGATCCGAGCAAGGAAACAGAAATTATAAGCCATTTACCCAGCGTTAAGGTTTCGGGACGTAAGTACGTACGTTTTGTAGGTACGTACGGACGCCGGTAACACTATATGCCCCCCTCACCATTCGGTGTCGGGGGCATAATAAATATTTATTGAAGTAGCACAAGCTTTTATTGCACTTATAAAATATAATCCAATACGAATAAACCAAGAACTGGTCATATAAAATAGTTTTATATATGGTTTAGTGTGGTAAGGTAGTGGTGTATTGGCGGCCATCTTGCATTTTGGCGACCATTTTGAATGATAATGTTCTAGTTAGGAAAATATAGTGGCAATTTGACACCCCCCCCCCACCCCCAAGTTGTAATGGCTCAACCACTAAGTCAGTATATTTATAGTGATGAATGCAATACTTTCAGTTATCTTTTGACAGCATTTAAATGTTCATTCCAATCTTGTACATATGGGCCATATAATAAAACAAGAGGCCCAAATGGGCCTGTATCGCTCACCTGAAATTATTATACACATCATAAAGAAAATCATCCCATTTCGACAAAGAAATGTTCCAAAGTGATCGTCTCCTCGATACCTTTGATTTGAAATATAATATGACCATTTAGTCAAATGTGAAATTTGACCCCTACTTGACCCCCTGTACACCGCCCATTTTAACAAATCTGAAAGAGCATTGACTATCGATCATTCCTGCCATGTTTTGTCGAAATTGGTCTGGCGGTTCGTGAGAAGACTTTTTAAGAATTTGATCTAATTTTCTACAGTGGGTATCTTGGTTTATGCGACAAACTACATTTTAACAAAAGGCTTCACCCACACACCATAATTGTGAAGGATGGCCAGCAGCGGCCAAGTGGTTCACTAGAAGAAGATGTTATATTAAAAGGATGACCTTTTGGTGGCCATGTTCGATGACACCATCGTCCGATTTCGAAATAAAAATGCTCCACGATACCTTCAATTTGATATACAACATGACAATATTCGGTTCCCCCCGGGCTCTGCACATTTTTGATCCCAGTGTCATCATTTGAACAAATCTGAAAGAGCATTGTTGTGTTGACGGCCGACGGACGGACGAAATGCGGTAACAATAGCTCACTTGAGCCTTCGGCTCAGGTGAGCTAAATATAGAATATGATAAACAAGCATGTGTCAGGTTTTTAGAAATCAAATAGCAATTTTAATAGCCAAATTACTATTTTGTCAGCCATATGGTTTAGTAGTCAGATAGCCAAGTGGTAATGTTGCCTAGCAGAAATGCCAACATAGTTTAAATACTATAGATAGTAGTAAATGTCCATGTCCACGTTTTCCTGCCGACAAACTTTTGGCTATTAAACACATTAAATCTAAAAAATATTTAAATGTAAGTACAACATCAATAACAAAAGTCACCCTCCCCGAAAAAATATATTTGAAATTCCATCAAATCTTGATCTTTTTTTTCCTATGGGATAAATCTTTTTTTCGCAATAAAATCATGGGGCAAAAGAAGCTGAATCAGCTGCAGGAAGAGTAAAAAAACTGGCTCCGACACCTCGCTAGATAGCTAGGAAATGATGTAACTATGAAAACAAGAAGAGCTGTAGGAGAACAGCATAGCTCGACTACGAGGGTTGTCGATGTACACATAGCTTGACAAACAAGGTGGCCGCGGCCTGCATAAAAACCTTAACCAAGGTTGACTAAAAACCTTAACCAAGGGAAATAAGTAAGTAATTCAAGGTTAAATGTAGGACAATGTCAGATATAGGTCAGGGGTTATTGATGTACATCACTAGGAGATGAAGTTGTCCAAGTATGGTTGATGTAGGCCCAGAAGTATTCCATATACAAGCTTGACTATATAGGTCAGGGGTTATTGATGTACATCCCTATGAGAAAAGGTTGTCCAAGTATGGTGTCTGTATGCACAATAGTATTCCATGTACAAGCTTGACTAAAAACCTTAACCAAGGTTGACTAAAAACCTTAACCAAGGGGAATTAACTAAGTAATTCAAGGTTAAATGTAGGTGAAGGTCAAATATAGGTCAGGGGTTGTTGATGTACATCACTAGGAGATGAAGTTGTCCAAGTATGGTGGGTGTAGGGCCAGGAGTATTCCATATACAAGCTTGACTAAAAACCTTAACCAAGGCGTGACGGTGACGCCGACGCCGGGGTGACTACATAAGCTCTAACTATTCTTCGAATAGTCGAGCTAAAAATAAGATTTTGAAAATCGGTCCACAAATTCCAAAATTATTTTTAAAAATCTATTTTTTAGCCCCCATGTTAAATTCCCATAGGAAAATAATTTTTTCGTAATAAAATGCAATAATTTGTTTTTGAGGAGGGTGACTTTTTTGTTATTTATGAAAAAGTACTTACATTTAAATGTTTTTGGGATTTAATGGCCAAAAGTTCGTCGGCAGCAAAACGTGGAACAGACAGTAGATCAGCAACTAACCTGCGTCAAGTGTAGGAATCTGTAATAGCTCGGTACACTCCTTTCCCAAAAATGATTGCTCCGTAATCATACTGAGGTCATGGTTGGAGGATTCGTCATCAGGGTCAACATCAGAGATGGACATAGGCGAAAAGTCGTCCACTTTTGTGCGGCTTGTCCGTAATGTGAACGACAATGGACGTGGGTTTCGTTCCAAACATTCACCGCTGAAAGTAGATTTTTCATTACAGTAAATGAGAATTTTTCGGAATTAAATTCGAAGATCAGCATATTTATTGTAAATGACATTGAAAGCTGACAAAAATTTAAGAGCTCATGCGGATTCCGGGAAAAAGATGTTATAAGACATTTACCCCAAAGTTAGGTTTATGAATGTGCTAAGTTTGTGACCTTGACCTTGGGGTAAGGGGTGGGCGGTGGGTCATGAATTTGCTATAGCACGATGGAGTATCATCAGATGAATGCATGTATGAAATATCAAGGCCAGAGCTGTACAAATTGGAACGCCCGACGCCCGGGACAAGTCGGTTTTAATCTTGGGCAAGTGCCTCTATACTGGAATTTAGTCCCGGGCAAGTCGCTATTTTCTGTTAGAACGTCCCGCCACAAGTCCGTTTTTTGGAACCGGACTGTCATAAAAAAATCCCAAAACTGACCACTTTATCGATTGATAACGCCGCGTGCGTCCTGGCGATTCGCAGCTACTGTGTTACACAGTATCTGTGTATTGCAAGAAAGTGATATAGCAATCTACAGCGACCCTGATTATATTAATTTAATCGAATTTGAAAGTAATTAGCGAATTAGCGAAAATATTCTGCGGCGATCGATGGTTATTGATTTATTGTATGTATGTTAACGTTTTCGTCTCACTGCATCGACAGGCCAAGACACCTAATTTTAGAGAAATAAATGCATGTTCCTTCACGGGGTGGAAATGGAATTTAAGGTTCTTCATTATCGTTTCTAAGCGGCATACAAAAGTGAAATTGAATGGGATGGACATACTATGAAGGTATGTTTGATTCCCAAGGCGATGTTTGAACCCACAACCTCCAGATTGGAAGTCATGTGTTCTAAGCCCTAGGCCACAACCCATACCTTATAAACGAAGGAAAGAAATGCTCCTAACGAGCGACCATACGTACTTAGAATAACAGCTCAGCTGACGTAACGCGCGGTAAACTGAAATGGCCTACGTGACTATTGACATTTGCGTTCCAACACAAGATTTTCACGGTGTGTAATCGATCGTATTTCCTCGCCACCATATGAAACTCGACTCGAGAAACACAAATTAAGTTGTGGATTTCTGAATTTGTCAATTGTTTGTACGGTCTAAGAAATCAAACACATGTGACAATTCTTTTTACAAAACATTAGAATCATCTAAGGAGACAATTCTCATGTGTTGCCAAAACATGTTTTATTAAGACATCGGACAAATGTGAAAAGGAAATCCGAATACATTGATATTTCTTTACAAAAACATATTTTGACAAAATTTGAGAATCATCTTAGGAAACGATTCTCATGTGCTGCCAAACTTGGTTTTATCAAGAAATCAAACAAATGTGAAAATGCACAAGCTAATGCGTAATTATCAATTCATCGCCGATGCGATGACGTGAGCGACTACATAGCGTGGTTTTGGTACGTTTGTTTCCACCGAATTCTAAAGGTCAGTCACACATTGCACGTGAAACTGGATTACCGACTGATGATTGTAAACACCATCAGGTGTGCAGCTAGACCGAAAATGATATGTCGCAAATGTGCTAATTGGGGATGGGTGGGTACGGCCATATTTTTTTTATATGTTACAATCTCGCGTTTTTGCGATCTAGATCTCGCCTTCCGCTTTTGGAAATACGATTTGCCCATGCATGTGTAGACAGCATGCGTGTTGGATTTGCGTTCAACGTACATGCATGTTAAGCATGCTAGTTCGCATTGCATTCTACGTACGTACGTAAATGTAATGATTGCACAAAACTCAATTTCAACACGCATGCATTCTACACACACATAATGCCATGAACAAACGTATTTCCAAAAGCGGAAGGCGACATCGTGAAAAGGCCGAGGCGAAAACGCGACATCGCGGTCTCGTGTCTGGGACAAGTGGCTAAAAAATCAATTTGTACAGCCCTGAAGGCATTCCATGAAAGGAAACAGATGTTATAAGATATTTACCCGAACGTTAAGTTTATGAATGTGCTATGTTTATGACCTTGACCTTGGGGAAAGGGGTGGGTCATGGATTTGCTATAGCACGATAGAGTATCATCAGATGAATGCACGTACGAAATAAGAAGGTGTTCCCTGTAAAGAAACAGAAGTTATAAAAAGACATTTACTCCAACGTTAAGTTTATGATGTTGATCTTGGGGAAAGGGTCATTGATTTGCTGTAGCACAATAGAGAATCATCAGATGAATGCATGTATGAAATATCAAAGCGTTCCCTGTAAAGAAACAGAAGTTACACAACATTTACCCCAACGTTAAGTTTATGAACATGCTAAGTGTGTTACCTTGGAGCAAGGGTTGGGTGGTGGGTCATGGATTTGCTACAGCATGATAGAGGGTCATCTGAGGAATGCATGAATGAAATATCAAGGTGTTCCATGAAAGGAAACAGATGTTATAAGAAATTTACCCCAACGTTAAGTTTATGAATGTGCTAAGTTTGTGACCTTGACCTTGGGGTAAGGGTTGGGTGGTGGGTCATGGATTTGCTACAGCATGATAGAGGGTCATCTGAGAAATGCATGTATGAAATATCAAGGCGTTCCATGAAAGGAAACAGATGTTAGAAGAAATTTACCCCAACGTTAAATTTATGAATGTGCTAAGTTTGTGACCTTAACCTTGGGGTAAGGGTTGGGTGGTGGGTCATGGATTTGCTACGTCATGATAGATGGTCATCTGAGGAATGCATGTATGAAATATCAAGGCATTCCATGAAAGGAAACAGATGTTAGAAGAAATTTACCCCAACGTTAAGTTTATGAATGTGCTAAGTTTGTGACCTTAACCTTGGGGTAGGGTTGGGTGGTGGTGGGTCATGGATTTGCTACATCATGATAGATGGTCATCTGAGGAATGCATGTATGAAATAACAAGGTGTTCCATGAAAGGAAACAGAAGTTATAAGACATTTATCCAACGTTAAATTTGTGGACGCCGACGGCGAGCTAAAAATGGCCTATGGTATTGACGTCTAATGCGAGACAAATACAGATATGACTGTCTATTGGAGACCAAATACAGATATGACGGTCACTTGAGAAATGGGGCTTACTGAATTTGCGACCAGTGTAGATCCAGATCAGCATGCACATCTGCACAGTCTGATTAGGGTATATACTGTTCACCATTCAGTAAATGAAATGCCCATCATGCTTCTAACAAACAGTATGTTTCCTTATGAGGCTGCTGGAGTGTGCTAGAAAAGCAGAAGTCATAAGCTCCATTTCTCCATGGACCAGTTACAACCACAAATAAGTATCTTGGCCGTTTTTTTAAATCCCATCTTGCTTGCATTGTAATGATACAAATGCAATTCATGAAAAACATATTTCTTAAACCAAAGCTCTATCATTAGACTACCATCGCCATCATTGAAAATCGAGATTACCGTTTCTGTCGTGGTTGTGTCGGCATTGAGAAATCGTCCAAGACGGATAGATCAACCGACGGAGTGCGGGAGCTACCGATAGAGCCGCGACAGAATGTAATACATTTGTCATGGAGGCTGCTGATAAATGAACTACTCGCCAACATGTTATGTGTCAATTCTTCAAGGTCGGCCTTCATCTGTAGCATGTGGTCCTGAAATATTCAATCAATCAATCAATACAACATTACAATGTTGGATCAATTGATTGAAATGCATGTGGTCCTGAACTATTCAGTTCACATGTTTCACCTGTACACTGCTGGACTGATAGTTTGTTTGTTTATTAGTGTTTAACGGCCTATCAACAGCTAAGATCATGTAAGGCCGGGCAAACGGGTTCAATCCCATTTTAACCTGCTGCATTGGGGGAATTAATTATGGACCTGAAATATTCAGTTCACATGCTTCAACCATACAAGGCCATAAATAAAACATTGGTTCTCAGATATCGCTGCTTGCGAAAAATTCCTGCGCGTCAAGCATTTTAACATCATGGAGAAATAATATTGTACTGTAAATTCACCACATGATCAATAAAAAGCACTACCAATCAAAAATATGTTAAATTCAAACAAGTCTTATGGAAATCTGGTGATTTTTCACGTGTAAAGAGGTTATAGTAACTTTACAGAACATTATGAAGCTGGCGACATGAACAAAATCAGAATTGAACATCCCAAACAAAAAAATAAAAAAATCTGCCCTCCCGCGTCACATTCCACAAACCCCATGTCTGAGAACCAAAGTACTTGTTTACTATGGCCCAATGATGCACAAACTACTGTAAACCAACTAAATTTCGCGGCTACTAAATTTCGCGATTTTCGAACCTGGCCATATTCACGACGATTATCGTTCGCGGTATGATGACTTGCGCTATTAACTTTTGCGACCAATTTTGGAAATAATATGTTTTCATGGCCATTTTGACCCAGAAACAGAACTGCTGAATCAATTTTGTCCTTTGATAAACTCGTCCGCAAACCAACTCCAAATAGTGGACGAGTTTGCAGGCGAACGAAATGGTATACACAGTACATTGGGCTGACCTCGCGGTGTCAATCATAATCCCCCATTTAACTTTTAAGTAAATCAACAACAGTTGTGTGCGAGATATCTTCACCCTGGGTATATAAACGGCATAGTACTGATTCGCATTGTCCGCTGATGTATTAATCAATATTTTATTGAGTGAATTTCGAACATTGTAAACCATGACGATAATCCGCAAATTGGTCTTCTGATGCAATAAGTCGTGATTTGTCAGCATAGAGGTCCCATTCAGAAAACACAAGCCGTGGTGTATGCGCGAATGACGTCAGCAATCATGTGTATTAATCTTTGAATTATCTGTATGACAAGTGCCCACGGCGTATACTTTACACTTGCTTCAAATTGATGACACCGCGGCATTTCTTTGAACTCGACATGTCACTTTAGACCAATCAGATTCGGTTAAACAATAGAAGATAATGGTGTTGTCAATTTATCCCAAAGCTGTTTTGTACGAGTTTTCAAACTATTGAAGTGTTAATATATTATAGAATTCTATTACCGGTATGTCTACTGGAATACACGATGCAGAACACGTATCAATATAGTTCATTCAAAACAACCAGGATTAACTAGTGTCACCAAATGACACCAAGATATATGGGAAAGGTAAATATAATTAAAAAGAGGCTCCGACATCTATTTTTAACAATCTGCTAGTAAATATGGAAATATTTGCGGAGATTTACATTTGAGATTTTCAATCCCTAGCTAAGAGCGAATGTATCTCACGCGAATATTAGTTCATTTACAGTAATTGATTGTGGTTAATGTAAATTTAGCAGCGAGGTCCGATATACATGTAGATGGGAATTCACCTGGGGCAACACCATACAATTAGCACTAACATTACAATAATATGTTCAGCACTGATAGACAAGTGTTGATCTAGTGCCAGGTGTCCTTACTACACTCGAGATCACTTCTGCCCAGGTGTGCATCCTAGAAAGTCAGATACGAATCCTTAACATGCGTAAGGATAGACTTGTTAAACTATGAATCCAAGGTTGAGCATAGCGATATTTTAAATCTTGACCAACTACCTTCATTCTGATTTGAACTTCATTTTCAATTTCGCAATCCTTGAGTTCTGTCACACGTTTTAATCGTAGCAACTCGACAGTTTGTTCATGGTTCCTGGTACGCAGATCAGCATTTTCTGAGTTCGCTTCCCGCAGAGTCTGTCTCGCCTTCGCCAATGCTTGAGCAAGGGCACTGTTGTTTTGTCGTAGTGTCTTCTTTTGCAGCGATGCATTTAGAACTGAAAGATTCAATGAATATATGGAAAATACAAGTATAGTGTCTTTTGATATCATTCAAGTTCATCAGGCAAGGAAACACCTAGGAATTCCAAGGCTCGCCAACCTTGGTTTTCGAGCCAAGCCTGATAAACTTCATGACAACAGAAACTACTGTCTGTTTTCATCAAATAACAAAAAGTCACCCTCCCCAATATTATTTTATTGTGAACAATTTTATTTTTTCGCAATAAAATCAATATTTGATGGAATTTTATCAAATAATTATTTTTGGGAAGGGTGACTTTTTTGGTATTGATGAAAAAGTACTTACATTTAAATATTTGACATAAAAAAGTATTTCAGTGACAATGTGAAAGTAAAAAAGGTCATGGTTAATGGTGTGTTGCCCATGTCCACATGCATCTACAGAGTTCAAATAGTATATAATAACAAGGCGATGGCCGGGGAGTGTCACACCCACTAAACGAGGCGATCGGCACAAAAGTGAAGGTCACACAAATGACACAGGGTGGATAGTCATCAAAGTGAGGAAGGAACCTATTGGCGAAGTTTAGTAATGATCCAACTAACGTATCAAGAGATGTTTAACATTTAGACGTACACAAAAGTCACGGTCACCAAGGAGACGATCAAGGTCACCGGAATGACACTGGATGAATAGTGCGAGAAATGAGAGGAAGCTATTTATGAAATTTGGTAATGATATGACTAACGGATCGGGAGATATTCAACATTTGCACATTTGTCCAAAATTGTTGACACTAAGGTGAAGGTCACCAACGTGAAGGTGAGCCAAATTACACTGGTAGAAGCTATTTATGAAGAAAGCTATGACCAGACTAACGGATCAAGATATTCAACGTCTGGATGTACGCCCAAAATTATTGACATGAAGGTCAAGGTCACCCGAATCAGACACATAAATGTGAGAAAGCTATTGTTGCAGTTTTGTAAAGGATCCAACAAAGGAATCAGGAGATATTGAATATATTGACACTGTGTGGATAGCCATCAATGTGAGGAAGGTATTGATGAAGTTTGATAAGGATCCGACCTACGGATCAGGAGGTATTCAACATTTTGACGTATGTACACAATTATTTACACAAAAGCCAAGGTCACCAAGGAGAAGGTCAAGGTCACCCAAATGATAGTGGGTGGATAGCCATCAGTGTGAGAAAGCTATTGGTATTTGGCAATGATCCGACTAACGGATCAAGAGATTTATGTCCCACAAAGGTAAAGGTCGCTATGATGAAGGTCAAGGTAACCCAAATGACAGTGAGTGGATAGATAGCCATCAATGTGAGAAAGCTATTGATGAAATTTGGTAATGATCCGACTAACGGATAGAGATATGGGAAATTTGGCTATGTCCAAAATTTACATCCCACAAAGGTTAAAGTCACCAAGGTGAAGGTCACCCGAATGACATTGGATGGATAGCTATCAGTGTGAGGAAGCTATTGATGAAGTTTGGTAATGATCCAACTAAAACAAGAGTGCCAAAGGTCACAATATACACCCGTCGAGGCAAGGCCAGTCAACAAGGGGAGATAACTCATCTTCACGTGATAAACATGTAAACTAAATTTGGTTAAGATCGGTCAAGTAGAACTGGAGTTATTGCGTGGACAAGGATACAGAGTGCGAAAATTAAAACTGGCTACCAAGGGGAGATAAGTATCGGAAAGATTTGAAAATCAATAGACTTCTTTGTCTTGCCATGATAAACATGCATACCGAATTTGGTTTCGATCGGTGAAGTAGAACTTGAGTTATTGCGTGGACAAGGATACAGTGCGGAAATTAAAAATGGTCGCCAAGGGGAGATAAGTCATCGCAATTTTTTCAAAATCAATAGGATTCTTCGTCTTGCTGTGATAAACATGTATACCGAATTTGGTTACGAGCGGTGAAGTAGAACTTGAGTTATTGCGTGGACAAGGATACAGAGTTCAAAAAATAAAAATGGCCGCCAAGGGGGGATAAGCTATCGGAAAGTTTTGAAAATCAATAGGCTTCTTCGGCTTGCCGTGATAAACATGTATACCATATTTGGTTACAATCCGTCAAGTAGTTATTGCGTGGACAAGCTGTGCCCGCCCGCCGCCTGTTCAAGGTGAATACATAATACGGGCGTATAAAAATGGCCAACATAACTATAATTTCCTAATAAATTTGAGACAAGTTTTTTTTACTCGCCAGGAGAACCACTGGCTTGAAATTTGTACTGGTCCTGTGGTAGAACTACTGGCGTCGAACCACAGGACCAGTGTTAATCTCGAGCCCTGTTGGCTGAGGCAATACTCTGTCAAGGTGTATTCAAGCATAATGGAGAAACTCTTATTTTTATTGGGCCAAGTAATCTGAAAAGATTCTTGTGCAAGAAAAATTACAAATACTAGTACCGTACTTACAACTGTAGCTCTTACAAGAAGGGGTGCCCACAGTCTTCAATTTCACACGCGAGCTATTCAGATCAGGCTTTGTCTTCACTTTCTTGGTCACTCGCTTGACCGACACCTTCTTTACTCGGACAGCAGGGGTTTGCATCTCTGAGAGAGGTGGTGGCTGAAATTTAGAGATCACATTTGTGATCAGTGTGCCCTAGTAGCTTTATTTGGTTTCTACACCCCATGTGTTCGATACCAATGAATCTATGTAACATAGTGTCGTGGTCATAATGTCATTAAATGTCGGTGAAACCAATAAGACCACCTTACTATAAAATAGTGTCTATGGGCAAAACAGTGTGTGCAACCATCTTATGTAGGTTGTCTGAAACGAAGGCAAATATCACAATTTGAGCCATATAGACACAGTCCCTCTACAGCAAGTCCATGATGGCCGCCATCAAAAATTACTATCACACTCATATAGGCCAGGCAAAATACCGATTGAAGCAGAGCACTTTTACCAATGTTTTCGTTCCGCATTGTTTAAAGGTACATGCTCTTTATATCAGAGACATCATCTGAGACATTTCCTGGCAAATTAAACATTCATTCACCATTTCCCCACATACAGATTGGCATTATTATACATTTTATATAATGATTAAATTTCCACACTGATATCAGAGGCGATAACTGTGTTCCCTTAAAATGTTAACGGACATTACTATTTATTCTCCGTATTTATATTTTGATGTGCAATGACCAACTTTATAATGTTGAAAATACTATTTTTTCAGGCGACGCATTTAATTTGTATAAATAATGAAAAAATATCATGCTCATTTGCATATGAAAATAGTCTGGTACCACCGCACGTCACTATCAGTAAAATAAATATTAACTAGAAAAAGTCGATGGCGCGCCATCGCAATATACCCACTTTCCCCAAATGCTAAGTCCGAAAGGGGGAGGTAATCCATGATGGAGGGTCGGATAAAAAATCCGAATTCACTTTGCGCATGTGCACATGATAACGAAGCTACATAGCAAATATGAGGCGCGTATGTATGAAGGTGAAAAAGTTTTTCGAGTTACAAGGAAAAAATGGGAAATTCTGAATGGGAAAGGGGGAGGTAATCGATGATGGAGGGTCGGATCAAAAATGGGAATTCACTTTGCGCATCTGCACA
Source organism: Conchocele bisecta (assembly GCA_029237695.1). Lineage (NCBI taxonomy): Eukaryota > Metazoa > Mollusca > Bivalvia > Lucinida > Thyasiridae > Conchocele > Conchocele bisecta. The sequence goes on from CM055281.1 coordinate 36,309,499, forward strand.
TGATAACGAAGGTACATACTAAATATCAGGCGCATAGGTATGAAGGTGAAAAAGTTTTTCGAGTTACAAGGAAAAAATGGGAAATTCTGAGTCCGAAAGGGGGAGATAATCCATAATGGAGGGTCGGATCAAAAATCCAAATTCACTTTGCGCATCTGCACATGATAACGAAGCTACATAGCAAATATGAGGCGCGTAGGTATGAAGGTGAAAAAGTTTTTTGAGTTACAAGGAAAAAATGGGAAATTCCGAGTCCGAAAGGAGGAGATAATCCATGATGGAGGGTCGGATGAAAAATCCGAATTCACTTTGCGCATCTGCACATGATAACGAAGCTACATAGCAAATATGAGGCGCGTAGGTATGAAGGTGAAAAAGTTTTTCGAGTTACAAGGAAAAAATAGGAAATTCTGAGTCCGAAAGGGGGAGATAATCCATGATGGAGAGTCGGATGAAAAATCTGAATTCACTTTGCGCATCTGCACATGACAACGAAGCTACATAGCAAATATGAGGCGCGTAGGTATGAAGGTGAAAATGTTTTTCGAGTTACAAGGAAAAAATGGGAAATTCTGAGTCTGAAAGGGGAGATAATCCATGATGGAGGGTCGGATGAAAAATCCGAATTCACTTTGCGCATCTGCACATGATAACGAAGCTACATAGCAAATATGAGGCGCGTAGGTATGAAGGTGAAAATGTTTTTCGAGTTACAAGGAAAAAATGGGAAATTCTGAGTCCGAAAGGGGGAGATAATCCATGATGGAGGGTCGGATGAAAAATCCGAATTCACTTTGCGCATCTGCACATGATAACGAAGCTACATAGCAAATATGAGGCGCGTAGGTATGAAAGGTGAAAATGTTTTTCGAGTTACAAGGAAAAAATGGGAAATTCTGAGGGAGATAATCCATGATGGAGGGTCGGATGAAAAATCCGAATTCACTTTGCGCATCTGCACATGATAACGAAGCTACATAGCAAATATGAGGCGCGTAGGTATGAAGGTGAAAAAGTTTTTCGAGTTACAAGGAAAAAATGGGAAATTCTGAGTCCGAAAGAGATAATCCATAATGGAGGGTCGGATCAAAAATCCGAATTCACTTTGCGCATCTGCACATGATAACGAAGCTACATAGCAAATATGAGGCGCGTAGGTATGAAGGTGAAAAAGTTTTTCGAGTTACAAGGAAAAAATGGGAAATTCTGAGGGAGATAATCCATGATGGAGGGTCGGATGAAAAATCCGAATTCACTTTGCGCATCTGCACATGATAACGAAGCTACATAGCAAATATGAGGCGCGTAGGTATGAAGGTGAAAAAGTTTTTCGAGTTACAAGGAAAAAATGGGAAATTCTGAGTCCGAAAGGGGGAGATAATCCATAATGGAGGGTCGGATCAAAAATCCGAATTCACTTTGCGCATCTGCACATGATAACGAAGCTACATAGCAAATATGAGGCGCGTAGGTATGAAGGTGAAAAAGTTTTTCGAGTTACAAGGAAAAAATGGGAAATTCTTAGTGCGAAAGGGGGAGATAATCCATGATGGAGGGTCGGATCAAAAATCCGAATTCACTTTGCGCATCTGCACATGATAACGAAGCTACATACCAAATATCAGGCGCGTAGGTATGAAGGTGAAAAAGTTTTTCGAGTTAAAAGAAACGTGACGGACGGACGGACGGACGGACGGACGTCCTTCGGACGGACGTACGGACGGACGGACACCCGTGACGAAAACAATATACCCATTTTTTTTTTACAAAAAAGTGGGTATAATAAATAATTATATCTGTATAGCGGGCACTCGTAAGTTTTAGAACTGGTGGAATAGTGACACAAGTATACACTTATTTAATTCCTATAAAGAACATTTTGTGCCTACTGAGTGGGCAGTAACCTTTAATTAATATTATTTCCAGGCAAAATACTGATTGAACTAGAGCACTTGTTTCCAGGCAAAATATTATTAATTAAATAATGCTGAGAGAAAACGCTGGTAAAAGTGCTCTGGTTCAATCGGTATTTTGCCTGGACTATTTGTCATAGTAATTGTTTGTGGCGACCATAATGGACTTGCTGTTGCTGTAGTGGGACTGTACGGAAGCATGGAGGGGACATGTGTGTTTTTTATGCTGGTCAATAATGGCCACGAGATAAATAACTAGATGGCCGCGGCCTGCATGTCGCGCCTTGGGGCGAGGCATGGACACTAAACAAGAGGGCCATGATGGCCCTAATTCGCTCACCTGACTCCATGAACACCAGAGGAGAATGTGACATTGAGTTCCATGTGTTTTAAAAAAATTGTGCTATTTTTAGATGGCGGTCATCTTGGATTAAGCGATGACTCACTTTACCAAATCTGAAAATGCTTCACCTAAGGATCTTAACTTAATATGAAGTTTGGCCAGCATCGGCCATGTGGTTCCTGAGAAAAAGACATTCAAAATCTCGAATAAATGGACCTTTTGGAGGCCATCATGGATGACATAATCATCCGATTCTGACAAATATTGCACCAGAGCAATCGCCTCATCAATACCTTCAATTTGATATATGACATGACCATATTTGGTCAAAAATAAAATTTGACCCCATGGGCCACGCCCATTTTTTTGACCCTGGGGTCACCATTTTAACACCTTTGAAAGAGCATTCTACGTCGATCATTCCTACCAAGTTTCGTCCAAATCTGGTTGGCGGTTCATGAGAAAAAATATTTTTTAAGAATTTGTGCTATAGACGGTGGCCATCTTGGATTAGCGACGACCTCCGTTTCAACAAATCTGAATAGGCTTCACCCATGGACCATAACTGAAGTTTGACCACCATGGGCCAAGTGGTTCGTGTGAAGAAGAATTTTGAAATCTCTAATAAAAGAACGACCTTTTGACCTTTTGGTGGCCATATTGGATGACATGACCATCCAATTTCGACGAAAAATGTACCAAAGCGATCGCCTCTTTGATACTTTCGATTTGATATAGACATGACCATATTCGGTCAAAAATAAAATTGGACCCCAAATTGACCCCACGGGCCACGCCCATTTTTAACCCGGGGTCACCATTTTAACAACTTTGAAAGAGCATTGTACATCGATCATTCCTACCAAGTTTCATCGAAATCCGGCTGGCGGTTCATGAGAAGAAGAATTTTTTAATTTTTTAAGAATTTGTGCTATTTTTAGAGGGCGGCCATCTTGGATTAGCGATGACCTCCATTTTAACAAATCTGAAAAGGCTTCACCCATGGACCATAACTGTGAAGTTTGGCCACCATGGGCCTAGTGGTTTGTGTGAAGAAGAATTTTGAAATCTCTAATAAAAGAACAACTTTTTGACCTTTTGGCGGCCATCTTGGATGATATAACCATCCGATTTCGAAAAATGCACCAGAGTGATCGCCTCGTTGATACCTTCGATTTGATATATGATATGACCATATTCAGTCAAAAATAAAATTTGACCCCAATTTGACCCCACGGGCCACACCCATTTTTGACCCCGGGGTCACCATTTTAACAACTTTGAAAGAGCATTGTACATCGATCATTCCTACTAAGTTTTGTCGAAATCCGGTTGGCGGTTCTTGAGAAGAAGATTTTTGAAGAATTTCTGCTATTTTTAGATGACGGCCATCTTGGATTACGTAATGACGTCATTTTAACAATTTTGTAATACCCCTACCTAAGGACCATGACCATGAAGTTTGGTGACTATAGGCCCAATGGTTACTGAGGAGAAGACGTTTGAAAATGTTCACGGACGACGACGACGGACGACGACGGACACATTGCGGTAACAATAGCTCACATGAGCTTCGCTCAGGTGAGCTAAAAAAGAGATATAGTATAACGAAAAACTTTAACGAAAAACTTTAACCGGACACACGTACGCCAAAGTGCCGACTATATCACGCTTTCCGCAAGCGGGCGCGACAAAAAACACACCTGAATTATGTCGTAGCCACGAGATCTTTAGGTGTGTTTTTTTTTATTTATCTAGTGGCCACGACATAATAAGTCGTGTGCGCGAGATAAATAAAAAAAAACACCTGAATTATGTCGTGGCACGAGATCTTTAGGTGTGTTTTTTTTATTTATCTCGTGACCACGACATAATAAGTCGTGGCCACGAGATAAATAAAACAACAAAGCGTGCCTGGTGGTGCTTTAGTTTAATGAATATCAAGAAGCTGTGTGAAAGGAAACAGAAATTAAAATAAATTTACGCCAATGTTCAGTTTGTGAAAGCGCTAAGTTTGTGACCTTGACCTTGGGGTTAGAGGGTATATGAAGGTCATGGATTTGGCAGAGCATAATAGAGAATCATTAGAGGAAGGGATGTGTAAAATATCAAGAAGAGAATTGAAAGGAAAGTTTGCGAAAGCGCTAAGGTTGTGACCTTGACCTTGGGGTTAGCGGGGGTCTGAGCATCATGGATTTATCACAGCATGATCATTTGAGAAAGGCATGTGTGAAATATCAAAACATTTGGTGAAAGGAAACAGAAATTATATCAAACTTCCCCTAACGTCAAGTTTATGAACGCCTGTAACCTTAACCTTGGAGTTAGCGGAGGTCTGAGGGTGTGGATTTGGCACAGCATGAAGAGAATCATTAGAAAAAGGCAGGTGTGAAATATCAAGAAGTGGGGCGAGAGGAAACAGAAATGAAAACAAATTTCCCCCAACGTTAAGTTTATGACAGCACAAAGAATGTGACCTTGACCATGGGGTTAGCGGGAAGTTATAACCGATTTCTCTGATGTTCAGTTTTGTAAAGAGACTAAGTATGTGACCTTGACCTCGAGATCAGCGGGGATTTGTAACAGCATGATAATAGAGCCTTAGAGAATTTTTGATGAAAGAAATAGAAGTTATAACATATTTCTCTGATATTAAGTTTTGTAAAGAGACTAAGTATGTGACCTTGACTTGGGATCAGCGGGGGCTGGACGGTCATGGATTTGTCACAGCATGATAGTACATGTACAACCTTAGAGGAATGCACGAGTGAAATATTAAGAATTTTCAATGAAGGAAATAGAAATTACAAGTTATGTCTCTGATGTTAAGTTTTGTAAAGAGACCAAGTATATGTTTGTTTGTTTGTTTATTGGTGTTTAACGGCCTATCAACAGCTAAGGTCATGTAAGGCCGGGCAAACGGGTTCGATCCCATTTTAACCTGCTGCATTGTGGGGAAAATTCAAAAATAAGAACTGAATATTTACATCGAGAAACAATATATTCAGCCCTGAAATTAGAATAACCTGACCTGGTGGCAGGTCCATACCACACCAAAGTCACTTGGCCCCTTCCCCTAAAATAGCATTACGAATAATCGTAATACTCACATAAGGGGTATAACCAGATTCAACTGTCACATACAAAATGCCAAAGACGTATGTGAAGGCCAAACCAGGTCTCCAGTCGGAATTACGGTAAGGATGAACCCCGATCGTTAAATTACCCATCGCTTGCGCCCACCTTCCACCCACGACTAAGTATATGACCTTGACCTTGCGATCAGCAGGGGTTGGACGGTCGTGGATTTGGCACAACATGGTAGTAGAGATTTAGGAGTGCATGTGTGAAATATTAAGCATTTTAGATGAAGGATATAGAAGTTATAACATATTTCTCTGATGTTAAGTTTAGTGACGGACGGACGGACGGACGGACGGACATTCCTACAAATGGATACTTATGCGACTAACCTAACCTTTTCCTTTGTTCATCCCTATTGTTCTGTAGCCACATAAACCCATTTTTAGCCACATAAATCACAGAACAATAGAATATTACATAACCTATTGTTCTCCTAGCCACATATGTATCCATTTGTAAGCTCGGACGGACGGACACACACACGGACGGACAACCCGACTCCAGTATACCTATTACGACACCGAGGGTATGCCATGAGCACTCCTTTCTTCAAAAGGCGCGTTAAAAATGATGTTCGCTCGACTCCATGACAGGGCAAACAACACTGCACACTATATAGTGCAGCTGTTAACTGCTTTACATGGATCACATGGATAGGAGTAACATTTAACTATACAAATGTAGTATATAGGTACATGTACATACAAGAACATGTATATTTAATCTGAAAACCATCATAAAACTGCATACATCAATATGACGGCATTATTTCATATTTAAATATACCTAAACTTCAATTATTCATTGTTATTAGCCACGCGGAGTTGTGCCTGTTTTTTGCCATCATTAATAGTATGATGTTACGTATAAAATGCAACAACATAAACGGACAATGGCTTTGATATAGACCCATACAGCATGTCTTTGTGTTACCATGGCAATTAATATTTGTTTATATTGTGTCCATGAAACCTATGGAACACACTCCTTGATCACACACCACTGTGCAGCTTTCGGAAACACATATACATGTATATGTATGACAACACAACCCATTCATATCATTTGTCTCAGTAATGCTTTCTGTAGTCATACATGTACATGTAATTTGATTCATAAAACACTGTTATGTTGCTGGAACATGCACTACTGTATCACTGAAGCATCTTCTTTTGTCATGCAACATATTTTACCATACACGTATGATACACATTCATATAGCAGTCTAACACAGTACGTCATCCTAAACATCAGCATATGGCAATGCAACACAACACGTTAATTTATGCATGAGGTAAATGTATATGACCACATAATCTGGTCATTTAATACCTATATTTTCTAAATACAGGTACTGACTGGAATAGACAGTGAAATTATATATTTGACCACATGGTGTTAGCATATAATATCTCTTGATATGTAAACTATGTACACGTGACCAAAGTACCTGGTCGCTGATATACCTGAAAGTGTAATCCATTTTATTTTATATTTGCAATCATAAATATTGGCACACATCAATTATCCTGTGTATATATATGACCATATAATGTTGTTCAGTAGCCGATTTCATCACAATTGCAAAGAATACTTATATAGCAAAGTATACTTTGAGGGAGTAATCATTTATTTTTCCCAAAATGCATTATTTCATATAGAACTAAACACTGCATATATTTGATGATTAAAAGTATGCAGAATTATTATACTGAATTTATTACATTATCACAGCCGATTTGGCTGTGATAATGTAATAAATTCAGTATAATACAAATTAATAAATTTATTCTAAAATTGAAAATTTCTCCCTCAAAGTATACTTTGCTAGATAAGTATACTGTGCAATGTTGGTGAAATAGGCTACTGCATTTCTCATCTCATGACATGTTTTCTGGTTTCTGAGATCATATACATGCAGCACATTTCTTTGTCCATGAGTCGTGTTCATATGACGATACAGCATGTTTTCGGGTTGCTGTAAAATGTTCCTATGACCACTAAATGTGTCAATTTGTCAGTAAAATATGTAGCTATGACCAATCAGCATGTTCTCTAAAACACACATATTGTGTCGTACAGTTCGTTCCTTGGTCAATGGAATCACATGTATGACAACTTAATTCATGGCAGTGTCAGATTAATGCTTTGTCATGATCGGATAACATATTTTTGTCCTATTAAAACATTGATATTGCGATATATAAGGCCATTTATTGCATTCTATGATGAAATTACACGATATTTGGTGTCTGAAACACATACTGTGTGGCAAGATGAGAGTTTGCCATCGTCAAGAGACGTTTCCATTAATTATGGCCATGAAGTGCGTTTCGTCTCGGTCAAGGTCATATTAAAGGCAGCATGCCATGGATGTGTGGCATTTGTCCACAAGTATGATGTACCGTGGTATTGAACTATTAAAGTAATCCTTCAAGGGATATAGAAGTTATGACAGAATTTCGAAAGTCCGGCAAACTTCTTAATGTGTGAAAAAGTTCAAAGTTGTGAAGGTCAAAAGGTCAACGTCATATTAAGCGCAGCATGGATGTGTGGCATTTGTCCACAAGTATGCTGTGTTGAAATATTTAAGTAATCCTTCAAGCAATATAGAAGTTATGACAGAATTGAGAAACTCTGTAAACTTCTTAATGTGGGAAAAAGTTCAAAGTTGTTAAGGTCATATTAAGGGCAGCATGGATGTGTGGCATTTTTCCACAAGTGTGCTGTGTTGGAGTATTTAAGCAATACTTCAATGAATATGGAAGTTATGACAGAATATTTGTCTCCGGCTCTACCGAGACTGGGGGGCATAACAATTTGGTTTTTGTCCGCTATTATAATCAGATGAACTAACGCATATAGTTCAATGTTTGTTACCGAATATACTGCATTTCGAATGCGTTAAATTCCCATAGGAAAATCATTTACAAGCATACAAAATAGTCAACAGCATCTACAATAGGGTACAATGAGTTACATAGGGTACAAAATAGTCTACAACATCTACAATAGGGTACAATGGGTTACATAGGTGCAAGGTTACAACACAGTCTACAGCATCTTCAATTGTCTACAGCATCTACAATTGGGTACGATGGGTTACATAGGGTACCTAGTAGTCTACAACATCTACAATAGGGTACGATGGATTACATAGGGTACCTAGTAGTCTACAACATCTACAATAGGGTACGATGGATTACATAGGGTACCTAGTAGTCTACAGCATCTACAATTGGGTACGATGGATTACATAGGGTACCTAGTAGTCTACAGCATCTACAATTGGGTACGATGGATTACATAGGGTACCTAGTAGTCTACAACATCTACAATTGGGTACGATGGATACATAGGTACCTAGTAGTCTACAACATCTACAATTGGGTACGATGGATTACATAGGGTACCTAGTAGTCTACAACATCTACAATTGGGTACGATGGATTACATGGATTACATAGGGTACCTAGTAGTCTACAACATCTACAATAGGGTACGATGGATTACATAGGGTACAAAATAGTTTACAGAATCTACAATAGTCTACAGCATCTTCAATTGTCTACATCATCTACAATTGGGTACGATGGGTTACATAGGGTTTTGTTTGTTTGTTTGTTTATTGGTGTTTAACGGCCTATCAACAGCTAAGGTCATGTAAGGCCGGGCAAACGGGTTCGATCCCGTTTTAACCTGCTGCTTTGGGGGGAAAATTCCAAAATCAGAACGGAATATTTACATCGAGAAACAATACATTCAGCCCTGAAATTAGAATAACCTGACCTGGTGGCAGGTCCATACCACACCAAAGTCACTTGGCCCCTTCCCCTAAAATAGCATTACGAATAATCGTAATACTCACATAAGGGGTACATGTATAACCGGATTCAACTGTCACATACAAAATGCCAAAGACGTATGTGAGGGCCAAACCAGGTCTCCAGTCGGAATTCCGGTAAGGATGATTTGTTTGTTTGTTTATTGGTGTTTAACGGCCTATCAACAGCTAAGGTCATGTAAGGCCGGGCAAACAGGTTCGATCCCGTTTTAACCTGCTGCATTGGGGGGAAAATCCCAAAATCAGAACGGAATATTTACATCGAGATACAACATATTCAGCCCTGAAATTAGAATAACCTGACCTGGTGCCAGGTCCATACCGCACCAAAGTCACTTGGCCCCTTCCCCTATTTAAAAGTAATACCGGTAGGATTACTCTTATACGGGGTATAACCAGATTCAACTGTCACATACAAAATGCCAAAGACGTATGTGAGGGCCAAACCAGGTCTCCAGTCGGGATTCCGGTAAGGATGAACCCCGATCGTTAAATTACCCATCGCGTGCTCCCACCTGCCACCCACTCCGGTAAGGATGAACCCCGATCGTTAAATTACCCATCGCTTGCACCCACCTTCCACCCACGGGTTACATAGGGTACAAAATAGTCTACAACATCTACAATTGGGTACGATGGGTTACATAGGGTACAACATAGTCTACAGCATCTTCAATTGTCTACAGCATCTACAATTGGGTACGATGGGTTACATAGGGTACAAAATAGTCTACAGCATCTACAATAGGGTACGATGGGTTACATAGGGTACAACATAGTCTACAGCATCTACAATAGGGTACAATGGGTTACATAGGGTAGGGTACAATAGGTTACAAGGGCACAAATGGTCTACAGCATCTACAATGGGGTACAAGGTAATACTACAATAGTCTACATGAAAACATTATACAAATGGTATTGTAGACAGTGGGTTACATAGGGTACAAGCATAAACAAGAGGGCCATGATGGCCCTAATTCGCTCACCTGACTCCATGAACACCAGAGGAGAATGTGACATTCATGTGTTTGACCCCAATTTGACCCCACAGGGCCACGCCCATTTTTGACACCGGGGTCACCATTTTAACAACTTTGAAAGAGCATTGTACAGCGATCATTCCTACCAAGTTTCGTCGAAATCTGGCTAGCGGTTCATGAGAAGAAGATTTTTTTAAGAATTTATGCTATTTTTAGACGGCGGCCATCTTGGATAAGCGATGACCTCCATTTTAACAAATCTGAAAAGGCTTCACCCATGGACCATAACTTTTAAGTTTGGCTACCATGGGCCAAGCAGTTCATGTGAAGAAGAATTTGAAATCTCTAATAAAAGAACGACCGTTTGACATTTCGGCGGCCATCTTGGATGACATAACAATCCGATTTCAACAAAAAATGTACCAGAGTGATCGCCTCCTTGATACCTTCGATTTGATATATAATATGACCATATTCGGTCAGAAATAAAATTTGACCCCTATTTGACCCCACGCCCAAATAGTCTACATGGGATACACATACAAAATAGTCAACAGCATTTACAATAGGGTACACAGGGTTACATATGGTACAAGGGTACGATGGGTTACATAGGGTACAAGGCAACAAAATAGTCTACAACATCTACAATAGGGTACAATATGTTATGTAGGGTACAAGGGCACAACACAGTCTACAGCATCTACAATAGGGTACGATAGGTTACAAGGGCACAAACGGTCTACAGCACCTACATTAGGGTACCGTACGATAGGGTACAAAATAGTCTACAGCATCTACAATAGGTTAAATAGGGCACAAATGGTATACAGCATAACAAACACAATAATGACTATACTCCTTCAGCACAAGTTATTACTTAATATAGTCAGTCAGCTAACACAGATATCAATGTTATTTCATATAAAGTTATACAGTCTGTACAGGGGTCCTACCAATTATCCGGACAATCAATTTATCGGACAAATCAAAATAGCTGTTAATTAAACGCATTCATTTGATCCGATTTTGCAAATAACACATCAAAGTCACTCAGGTGCTTGCTGTTTCCATGCCAGTGTGAATAATATATCGCCAAGGTAAACATTTTAATAAAATTTGCCGAAAACATTCCCCCACTATGTCCACAAGTTGTTTACAACGTCAAACGTCGCACGGGGGGGGGGGGGGGGGGCTTGTATCTGTCACTGCGCATGCGCATAATTTGAGGCCCCCTATAGAGTGTTTCAATACTCTGTTGTGTGAAGTATGCAGACGATACGATGCATTCCTCCAATATCATTTTCAGACTGTTTAATACACAATGTACAATACAGAGCAGATAGGAAGGAATGCGAAAATGTATCATGATAGAAAAAGAACGAAGAGCTACTTATTCAAAAACAAATAATAATTGTTTCAAGGCCAAATCGCCCCAAGCCATTTCGGACCCAAGCCATTACACACCATTTCACACCCATATTCATCCGTGGATAAAATCGACAGGTGCGAAAAAACCAGTGTACGAAACGATCATTACCGCGGAATTTCCACCAAATTATGAAGAGCTCAATCGAGTGCGCCCATTACGTCATTGCAGTTGTTCTATAAATACAATACATTCTATAAATACGATGTTTTCCAAGAAGCGAATGGTGATTGTGTTTTCTGCAAAACAACACAATGCTGTTTATACTGGTTTATACTGATAAAATTATGATTTTAAGGTGAGAATACAAGTTATAAGACGGTTATACATTTGTCCGGATAATTTATTGTCGATGTTAATTTTGGGGCAATGTTACGACTGATGATCTGACCCAATTTTAAGTGAGAAAGATGGCACAGTTTGCTAAATAGTTTCTATGCGTTGAGAAAGCAAGAACCGACGATTGTTCTGTGAAAATTTTATGCCCGTAGCTGCTATTTTAAGAAAAATATCGTAACAAAACAGCCATTTTTGTCCGATAACCTGGAGGATCCCTGTAACTGTATTTCAATAACGTTACAGAAAATATAGAACATTTTCTCATTGACATAATGTGTTCATATATAGTATGCTGCTACAACAAATATCCAAATATTCTGAGCTTCCTTCTAATTTGAGAGTTCATATAATTAACAAATATCCAAAAATAGACATTTCATCATATTGTGTCAGTCATATAGGAAACATATGATATATCGCTTGTTCGACATGCAAGTCCAGATATTGATTCCAATTTACTGGATTGGTTGATTCTCAATTATACACATGCATGTACACTTGTAAACATAGTCTGTTATGATCTGGAAGTTAATGTACTGGTAGTCTGTCAAATGTATAATAAATAATATCAAGTTAAATAAAGCGCAAAGTTCCTTCAATAAACTTGGTTCCTCCAGGATCACCTGCCGGACGTTCTTCGAGGGCTCTTCTTCTCCCACACTCAGCAGTAAAATTCCGGGCGCACGATTCACCCAAATCCTCCCCAAATCCTCATTTCCCCCCAAATCCTCCCCAAATCCTCATGTAATGAATAAGTTATCCAATTAATATGTCTCAAAACCATTTAATATCGTTCTTAAGAAGTTATTGAACCCGATTTGAATACGTTTTTATGGTAAAAAGAGTCTTATTTCGAAGTTTTAATTTAACTTGGGCATTCTAGCAGCCAAGGGAGATCATCCAAAATAAATTATGAGATAAATGCAAGGGAGATAAATGAAACATGCAAGTTATTTACCATTCCAAATGTTTATTCATCTGTTTTTTTTATCTCAATCAATCAATCAATCAATCAATCAAATTCAGTATATATAGCTTGAAAATATGACCACGTCCGTAAATGTCAAGTGTCTATGCAGTACGGGCCCGATATGTAGCAAATCATCCCCAAATGTTCATATTTTGATTGATTGCTTGATTGATTGATTATTTGATTGATATCAAAACAGATGAATAGTATTATACACATTTGGAAAGGTAAATAACTTGCATGTTTCAATTGACCAAAATGGGTCAAACAACATTTATCTCCCTTGCATTTATCTCATAATTTATTTTGGATGATCTCCCTTGGCTGCTAGAATGCCTTAGTTAAATTAAAACATCGAAATAAGACTCTTTTCACCATAAAAACGTATTCAAATCGGGTTCAATAACTTCTTAAGAACGATATTAAAAGGTTTTGAGACATATTAATTGGATAACTTATTCATTACATGAGGATTTGGGGAGGATTTGGGGGAAAATGAGGATTTGGGGAGGATTTGGGGGAAAATGAGGATTTGGGGAGGATTTGGGTGAATTGTGCGGCCCGTAAAATTCTGTGACGCCGCATCGCCACTGATTTAGTTCAACATTTTAAAACGCACAAATTCACACATTTGAATATATACCACCAATATTGTTCAACAGTATAGGCAGTTGTGGTATGTGTATACCATGTAGACTAGTCTACAAACATGCCTACCAGGGAATCTGCCATGATTTCTTACCATATATGAGACTGCCGACATTAGGAGTATGTCGGATAACGGAATTATTTTATAATAAATTACAGGTTTTTATTTAACAAAATGCAATATCTACAAACCGAATAATAACATACGTATACACAGATACAATTGCATATATAATATATAGCAGCTTCGTGTACTTAATCAGTTATAAAGACTTTAGAAAATGTGTTTTATTTGTACCGAATGTTCTTGCATATTTTCTGTGTATTGAAAATTCCGCTTTTTTGAAAACAAAATTTGATTGGCCGATTTCAAAGTCAAGCGTTTATATTACAGAGAAAAATCCGATCAGTGTCACATAAAGCTATAGTCTGTTTCATAATATGAAAATAGGTACTGCCTATCAACGGGAAAAAATATGTGATAAATGTTCATGGTATTACTTATGTAACTGTACGTTTCAAACATATTGCATAATACTCAGATTGGTTGGTTGCATTTTGGTTCTTTCAACAAACATATCACAGTCTCCGGGTCTCCAGATAAGGAATTGGAATTTGGTACTTACTTCTACGCTATACTTGTGAATAAATTAATTATGATAATGTACAGCAGTGTATATAACCATTTGTCTGGATTAACCCAGCATCGTGAATTTTCGTAAACCGCATTTGTCACTAATCACGGACATATTCACGATTAGTTTTCCGGACATTTTTGGCAGAAGACACCTGTCTATCAAATGGAGAAAAATGTTCCATATCGCCCTTGGGCATGTAAGGTTTTAATCAAAATTGTTAGAATACCTTCAAAATGTTGTATTTCAGCTATTCTGTGTCCCACTTTTGTCCAGTCATAAACATTATTATGGAAAAAGATTTACAAAGCATGGTTCTGCCAGTCTGCGCCACTGGATTCTTGAGCCATTTTGAGAAGTCAAGATCATGTAAACACAGACTGGTAGCTGTCAAATTACCAGAATAGAGCTTAATTGCCATTATACTGGGGGGTCTTATATGAAAAATAAATACAAAACTAACACAGAATTATATTTAAATACACAGATGTAGATATAAACTCTGTGTTCTTAGTAGAATTTATTGTTCTGTTGATTATAAAAATACTCAAAATAATATGCTACAGTTTGTAGATTGTTATTATCTTGTTGTTGGTATAAATCCCGCCTATAGTGTGCACCATAATGAATATGGTAAAATATGGTAAAATACCACAACTGAAAATTAAACGTGATCTAAAAGCATCTTGCACTATGAGTATTAGCCTTGTGATAATATTATTGTAATTTATGACTGGCAAAGGAAATTATTTACTGTACACTCCTCTGATAATTTAGATAACTATTTATTACACTGACCCGATGGCGCGCCGCAATACAGGATGAGAATAACCCAACAACAGAAATCCAGATTCCAAGGTCACATTCTATTTTCTACAAGCCCCTGGATGATACGTTAACAAAATGGACGACATGGAAACAAGCGGGACTTTTAGATAAATCTGATTTCACAGCACTTTTACGATAAGTTTATTGTTTTAAAAAGTTTTATATAATTGTTGTTATATGCTTATAGGTCTAGTAACTGGCAAACGAAGGCTTATTATCCAGAACGTAGGCATATTCACTGTATTCAAATATGTTTTGTTTTTTTAAACATACCCAATATTTTGTTTATTGAATATGTAACAGGAAGAGAAAAGTTTGCACCCAACCCGGGACTCGAACCCGGCACCTCCCGCTTACAAGATGGTCGCTCTACCGATTTAGATAACCGGGCACAGACACATATCTTCTATCCTGAGTTACTAGATCCGTACCGTAACAGATATTTCAATAGTTAAGTTATATGCCTACTTTTACTGAAGATGATTCTGATTGAGACACTGCAGATAGTTGATTGATGTTGCAGGCTGTCTTATGGTGTACACACATTTGATATCAATGATGGGGCATAATTGTACTGTAGTTACTTTTTCATGTCAATGTGGATTATCATGACTGGCATACATTGATACATGTACCATGCCAAACGTTCTGAAAAAAATAACTTCAGAAATACCACAGTATACCCGCAGCTATATTTTCGCACAGTTCCATTTGATTATTTAAAATAAATAATTTGTAAATGCCCCTTATATGGTCAAAAATATCGAACATAAATGTCGTTTATATATATTGATATATCTCATATATATCTCATATATATTTCGTGAATTACACCGATATATTATATTTACTTCATGTTGTAATTTTACCACCATATGATAAGGTTTTCCGCAACATAACCTCACGATCGGAGAAGAAAATAACGTCGTACTATGTTTGTATTATGCTTGTTTGTCCATCTTTGGTCATGAAATATACGCACGAAATACAGCAACGCATATTCTGTTTTCCTGTTGCCGTTTCGTCATTTTTATATCATTCCACACTTCAATATTTTGAAAAATGCATTTATAAAGTGCAAAACTGTCGTGAAAATAGTTGTGCCGGAAGGTGTGCTCAAGATCCGAAAATGAGCAGCAGTCCTATTTTAAACTGAGTTTAGCTTAAATGCATGTGATAGATAAAAAAATAATACAATGTAATATATTTATGTCATATTTCTGAACCCAACTGCACATATATGTCGGCTGAAACACGTTATAACATTAAACAATAACTAGTGTTGCCTGTACTAGCCTGTGTACAATCGATTGGTACTATTTTATTTTATTTAAATTAATTCAGCTGGTGCCTAGAATGGAAATGTAGTTGTATATGTTGTATAGTATTGTCATTCAGAACTAAAAATGCGTTATGTTAAGTAAATTGTTCTTCCTGGTACAGAAATAGCGGAAAATGACAAATTATCTCCCCTGTTTGCCACATGCTATGATTGTATATATCAATATCACACAAACTCATTGGAATGTGATAAACTGAAGAAGTGCATTTCTTTTATATAGGTCATTGCAATTTCTTACGTGAAAAAACAACAACACATATTGCGTCAAAGACATCATCTGAGACACAGTGCTCGGCATGTCTGAGACACAAATCAACACGTGCAATAAAGCCCCACTTGCAATGTATATATGTTCGGTCTGTAGTCGAGATTAGCATGCATCGCTTGACTGTCATTTTTTTGAAAGGCGATTCGTGCGAGCAGCCTCCCACACAGGCAAAGCGCAACAATGCACTGAACATTTGTATTCTGCACCCATTTCAAGTAAATAAGCTCGACCACGAACAGAGAAACAACAGCATGATGCAGTCACTAATGTATACTAGTGACTATAGATGTGTACAACAGTACTGAACAGGAACAGTCAGACAATCGTTACTACATACATTAGTATCAATTCATTGTAATTTTGCAACGAGCGTATGCATGGACAGTTGCGAATTCCATATTTTTTAACTCCTTATCTGTATTAGATTTCATCAATCGCCAGTGTTCCATATAACATCAGTAAAATAAGATACTAAGGATGTATTACTATTCAATATTGTAATCATTATGAAGCTTGTAGCAAACAAACTACATAACTTTATTCTCTCGAAATCTGTTGTTCATTACAATAAAAAGGGGGTCTTCTCCCTCTATGTCCACTTTATCCACGCCGTTTCCCATACCCACTTTACCATATGACAATTTCACCATCCTCGCTATTATAATTAAATTAAATTGTCCGTAACATTATACTGTGAGAATGCATTTCTATTATATGCACATCTATTCCGTTGTAACATGTGCATATACAACTAAGTAACAATCCAAAATCAGTTGAAATAGTACGATTTTCATGAATGCTGCCCACTTTACCACGCCAATGTCCGAGTTGTTTTCAAACTTTGTCGAAGTGTTTGGGAAACTGGATATAATGATCAGGAAACGGCCAGCAGTCGAGGTTAATGCCCACATTTGTGCGGTCTGTGGCTATATTTTATAAAAATCGGTGAAATAATACGTAAGTTATGAGGAATATAATACCTTAGTCGAGGCCAAAACACAGGATTTTACTTTTACGGCCCACATACCCAAAAGACGTACCTAAAGGCCATGTGTCTCAGATGTGGATGAAATGCGAGCAAAACAATTGGTGAAAGAGCATTTCACAGAAGATTTTTGCTTGTACTTATATGCCCCTGTGGGTGACTGAGAAAATAAAAAGTAAAACTATTAAAAGAAAAATATTTTATTATTGGAAAAAGAGAAAAGAAAAACAGAGTGTGTTAATGTATTAATTACAGTGTTTATTGTGATAATAATTGATATTTACGTGTGTAATGCTGACCATATCTTATAATAAATACTTTTTGTGGAATGCATTTTCGGAAGTGCCAGGGTTAGTCAACGGCGAAAATGGATATATCGAGTCAAAACTACTATTAAACGTACATTCCCCTCATGCCAGGTTATACTATAGAGAGACACATTGTTTTCGTTTTTTCTTTAGATATATAATTTTTCGGGCAAAATGAACATTGATTTACCATTACCAGACGTGCTAATTGACAGTATTATACTTTTTATATCAAACACGAATTGCCAGTTTGATATTAGGGGCGATAAACGTGTTTCCTTAAAATGATAACGGCACAACTATCTATTCCATTTATTTATTGTGTGATGTGCAGCGATCATACTTTAGGATATGTCAATAAAAATATTTATTCAGGTGGAACATTTACTTGATATAAATAATTAAAAAGTATCCTGCCTCATTTGCATATGAAAATAGCCGGATACCACCACGAGTCTCTATCAGGAAATTACAGATTACTAAATGAGTAAGAATATATGTGTAGCGGGTACTCGTAATTTTTTAAAACTAATCAAATAGTTACACACTTATACACTTATTTAATTTCCAGAAAGTAAAGTATTGTACTTACTAGATGGGACCCCAGCTTTAAAATCGCATATATACTGAAATATACTCATTTAAAGGTACACGCCCACTCAGTAGGCACCAACAGTTCTTTATAGGAATTAAATAAGTGTATATTTGTGTCACTATTCCACCAATTGTAAAAAATACGAGTGCCCACTGTACACCATTACCTCACGTATTAATTGACAGGATTATACATTTTATATCAGACGTAAATTTCCACACTGATATCAAGGGCGATAACCGTGTTCCCTTCAAATATTAACGGAAATTGCTATTTATTATCTGTATTTAATTGTTGATGTGCAATGGTTATACTTTATAATTTGTCGAAAATATTTTGTTTAAGGTGACGCATTTAATTAGTAAAAGCAATTAAAAATGATCATGCCTTATTTGCATATGAAAATAGCCTGCTACCACCGCGAGTCGCTATCAGTAAAACAATATTACTAAATGATTATATCTATAAAGCGGGCACTTGTAATTTTTAGAACTGGTGGAATAGTGATAAATTATACACTTATTTAATTCCTATAAAGAACATGTTGTGCCTACTGAGTGGGCATGTACCTTTAATATGATTTATTTCCAAGTGCCTCGATATGTGGCTACTGGCTGTCAATGAAAATGTTGGAAAACGTGTTCTGGAGTTGGGCTCATAATATTGTACATGCATTTGAGTATCATGCTGCATATCTGGTGGCCATCTTGGCAATATAATTATGTTGAATATCTTATTTAATCAAGTGCAGCATGAAAGCATGGCCAAGTATGTGCATTTGTTAGAATATTCAGGATTCAGAACCAGAACCAGGATTTATTTTATAATTTATCATGGACAAGAAACGAAAACATTTAAAACATTGTTTGGCGGCCATCTTAGAGTTGATGAATTGACCAATGGTGAGATGTTCACATCGCATTGGATATCTTTATTTCACTTCAGTGGTAAGAAAAGTCAACAATAAAACAAACATGTAACCTAGAGATTCGGCTTAAAGATTGGGGCCCTCAAATTATGTAAAAATATATTGTTACGGAAATTAAAATGTGTACCTATTTATAGAACTTATTCTACACGTTTTTAACATCAAACGTTTTCGTGTTTACACAGTATTAACTAATGTTGTAATACCGTGTTAGTAGTGGTGATCACAAGTGTATGTGCATGTGAAGACAGTAGCCTCGGTCAATTAGTTTCGGAACACCTAAAGACATGTGCTTCCTTCGTTCAGTGGAACAGCACATTTCAAATAAAATACATCAATAAAGTATGAAAACTATTCATTTCAGATAAAAACTTACCATAGGAACTACAAATTTCTGATTATTTACATTTTTTTCCAGACGCTCAAGTTATATACGTCACAAACTCGTGGGTTTCATGCATACTCGTACTGCAGATGTTATTTAACATATCAAATCGCCTTACACATGTTAATGGGTGTATTTAAATATAACAATATAGTGTTAAAAATGTTTCTATATTTATGTTCATCCTTCCTTTGCTCATTACATTCGTGTCTGCCCTGGTCATGCTGGTATGCGAATACGGCCGATACACGTTCCTCTTTTTAGTTAGTGCTGACTACAAGTACGTGTTTGTCGCATTGTTTCTTACATTATCAGTGGTATATTGCATATATTATTCAGACAATGTTATTTTAAAACACCATTATGGCAATTTATGCCATCAATTTCGTATGCTCAAATTTTACACATACCAGTTGATTTGTTTTTAAAAACTAACTAACTTGCGTAGCATACAAACTGATCGAATTTAGCCCTATCTCGAAACTAGGTAGGCCTAATGCAATGTTTACTGCAGTAGCCGCAATATGAAAGCTGTCAATAGTTTTAATGCCATAAAAGGTAGTTTAGTTTACCTTATAAGTGTGATGACAAAAGGTAATAAGCTTTTTGAACATATTTAACCCCATGTACAAAAACAAATGATAAATCACATTTTGGATGGTGATTTAATTGCCAAATTTTGTTCTGTGGTGAATCATAGACATATAATACTATGTCTAAGTGTGAATGAACTTCTGTGTTTTCCAGAGTTACCCCCCATCGAAAACGGCGGTACAATTCGTTAAATCAAGCGCGCTACACATTATATCCGGTGGTGTTCCGAAACACATTGTATTCCATTTCACATTGATTGACGATATGTGTGATTAGTTTTAATTATTTAAATCAAGTATGTGTATCAACTTAAACACGATTGCTGTCAATATCTTATACAGTATAGTTATTGTACACCAGAAATTGCATATTGGACAAATAAATATTTACTTCCTTTGAATAAATATCGAATTTTGTTAATATTTTGAGAAAACGCGGTTATCTTCCCTGACCTTAATATAAGTGAGTTCCGTCATACAAATAATACAAAATAGTAACCGGTAAAAAAATCTAATGCTCTTTGTATATATAATGACATCTCTAAATGCTGAACCCCAACAAATATAACCCCTACAATACATCCTGATGTGCGGGCTCCCAGCTTTAAAATAAATATACCGATAATTAAATCACCTGGTTATGACGGGTTCTACATGAAACTAGAGAAGCCATATGTCAACCACTATGTGCAATATTCAACAAGACTATATTAGAAGGTGAAGTACCATCGGACTGGAGAAAAAAAAAGCAGTGGTTACACCAATATTCAAGAAAGGCGATAGACAGTTACCAGGGAATTATAGACCAGTGAGCCTCACTTCCATCAGCTGCAAAGTGTGCGAAGAGATCACTTAATTACTCACTTGAGTGATAACAACCTTCTTTCAGATGATCAGTACGGTTTTAGACCTGGTAGGTCCTGCACAACCCAATTACTTGAGGTTCTTGAACAGTGGTCAGCTCTCATGGACAGTTCTCTCCCAGTATATGTAATATACTTGGACTTCAGTAAGGTTTTTGACTCGGTACCACACGAAATACTGTTATATAAGTTATACAATCTCGGCATTCAGGGTAAAGTGCTAGATTGGATTCATAGTTTTCTCTCCGGAAGAACCCAATGTGTTATATATGGTCGAGTGTGGAAGTGTACTGGGTCCGGTGTTATTTTTATGCTTTATAAATGACCTTCCCGAAACAGTGTCTGGACGACAGCAAGATATTTTCAAATGCATTGGATGAAGACCTAATATGTAAAAAACTGCAAGCGGATCTAGACAAGTTATGTGACTGGTCCAATAGATGGAAACTATGTTTCAATGCGACTAAATGTAAAGTTCTACATATGGGTTATAACAATGAGAATCATCGATAAATTATGCTTGATAAGGACAATAATATGTTTCACTAACTTCCGTAGATGAAGAAAAAGACATTGGCGTCACATTTGAACGTAATCTCAAATTTGAAAGACATATCACCAACTGCGTCAGCAAAGCTCAGAGAACAGCTAGTAGGTTTAATCCAAATTTAAGGTTCTTTGATTACATGGATATCGATATGTTTCTTGTACTATACAAGTCCTTGGTATACCATTCTGGAATACTCAACTTGTGTTTGGTCACCATACCTGAAGAAGGATATTCGTAGGGTCGAAAGTATTCAGTGGAGAGCCACGAAACTTGTCCATAATATAAGTCATCTTCAATATGCTGATAGATTAAAACACTTGGACTACCTATACATTAGAATATCGCAGGAAACGTAGTGACTTAATCCAAGTCGTTAAAGCTGTGCACCGTTTGGATGATATGAAATGGCAGGATAAATTATGTTCACGTTATCAACAAACGACACAAGAGGACAGTCCTTGAAAGTATACAAACCAACAATGTCGCACAACCCAGAGACTAAATACATTCACACTAACAGTAGTGGACTCAAAAACAGCCTATCTGAAGGAACAGTTAATGCTGAAAGACTGAACGAGTTTAAGTTGCTCCTGAATGAAGAAAACTGGAACGAAAACAAGTTTTCTCCCTGTTAAACCATATCACAACAATAGTGACATTATACGATATTATTATATACCTTATTCTACATCTTTTCTTTAGCTTATATTTAACGGCGGCATTGGCTCTAGGACCTTGCATGCCGTCTCCCAAGAATGGGAGAAAGAACGGAGGTAGAGATTTTTTGAGAGAAGCCGGTAATTCGTATTTACAGAGCAACTACGAATTATCGGTACCCATTTACAGCTGGGTGAACTGGAGCAGTGTGGATAAAGTATCTTGCTCAAGGACACAACGCACGCCGCTAGTCAGGCTCGAACCCACGACCCTTGAATAAGTAGTCCGACACACTATATATAACCATTAAGCCATGGCGCTCCACCCTTATACTTCACCCCCACATACGTTTATATATAGTCTACCACGACAAATAATGAAACAGACTATAGTCAATTAAGCGTCTCTTTCCCACGGGCAGGTGTTTTCCCGTGACGTCATCATGAAGGTACTGTGTAAACACAGACTTGACCACAAGTTGAAGTTGGAAAGTCAGAAATGGCAATGCCACGTTACTTACGCAGATACCGTTTGAGATGGAAATTTCTCACCGTGTGTTCACTAATTCTTGGTTCATGTTGCATTTATTACTATTCTGTCGATAGAACGAAACTTGATAAGGACGATGTTTTAAACTTTAGAAGAGAAAGATTTGTGAAGTATCAAGAAAGTGAAGAATCAAGAACTGGTCCCGGGGAAAAGGGGGTTGGTGTGAATTTATTTGGAGAAGATAAAGACTTGGCAGATTCGCTCTTTGAAAAGGAAGCATTTAACAGGATTGCCAGCGATAAAATTTCTCTGGAGAGATCTGTAAAAGACGTGCGAGATCCCAGGTATATTACTCGATCACTGCCACTGGTGTACTTCGCACGGTAGACTAACATGCCATGTCTCTATATCATGTTTAACTTCTATTTTTCATTATCTGACTTTTTTTATTTATTATTTTCTTCGCTATAGTAACGGTAGTGAAAGCCATAGTGCTATGTCTATTCGCACGGGTGTAAAATGTTTAATGTCGTAAAAGGCAGCGGTTTCCTGACGAGATGACAACTCCGCTCTAGTTAGATCTATTGCATAAACACATGTTTCCTGACCAGATGATAACTTGATCTGCTCTAGTTATAGCTATTGCATAAACACATATTTCGTATAGTAACCGGTGCAAATTTCTTTTGCCGGTTACCGGTATTAGAACACATTTTATGACTGGCGCTGGTTACTAGACGAAACTGTGTTTATGCCGAATTTTGGTGAAGGGAGTGACACAGTATGTGGATTGAAACCGTAGAATACTTTGCTTTAAGTGCAGCACCAGTGTTATTTTCACGCCCCACTATCTAAAAGTAGTAGGATTATGTATTTCTTTATTTTCTTTATATACTGCAACACCCCCTTTAGGGGATTATGTGCAGGATCATATTTTATTTATATATACATGTACATACAAACGAATACAATCAACTTTTTCCCGGTAACCGGTACCCATTTACAGCTGGGTGGACTGAAGCAGTGTGGATAAAGTGTCTTGCTCAAGGACACAACGCATTGCCACTGGCGAGGCTCGAACCCACGACTGTATGATCAGCAGTCCGACGCTTTAGACCACTTGGCCACGCGCTTATTACTAACCTTAGTTCCTTTATAATGGGTAAAATCAAATTCAACTTTCAAGTAACAAGAAAGCCAAAAATGAAATGTACCCGAGGGCCAAACACCAAGGGTACCAGAATGCCGGCAAAGATGAATTTCATTGTTAACTTAGTCTTTGCATGCTCCTGACTAGACTAACATGCCATGTCTCTATATCATTTTTAATTGTTATTTTTCCTTATCTGACTTTTATCTTTTAGTATTTACATGTACTTGCTAGTGATAGTAAAGCCATAGTGCTATGTGTAGCTCCTGACCAGCCGCCAAGTGAATCATAAGGGATATTGGGATTCCGATAAGGATGAACCACATCTAAATTTACATTCACATACATTGTATTCTCATTTCTGAATTAGCCGCCCGTGATTTACTATTTAAAAGCAACCTTTAGTAGCCAAAAAAAAGAATAAATAAAAAATGCACAATATTTAACAAGTACCGTACGATTTTATTGTTCTTTCATAACAGCTGTTCACAAGAAGAAGACGTTTGAACTCTAATTAAAGGATGACCTTTTGGCGACCATCTTGGATGACCTAATCATCCAATTTCAACAAAAGATGATCCAGAGTGATCGTCTTCTCAACACCTTCAATTTGATATATGAACTGTCCATATTCAGACAAATGTGAAAATTGACCCCCAGGCCCCACCAATTTTTGATCCCTGAGTCAGAAGTTTTACAAATATGAAAGAGCATTGACTGCTGATCATTTCTGTCAAGTTTTGTTGCCCTCTATCTGTCGGTTTGTGAGAAGATTTTTAAGAATTTGACCTACTTTTCCACGGCGGCCACCATGAATTAGGCGATAACCTCCAAATGCACAAATCTAACATGCCCCCCCCCCCCCACCCATAGATCATCCCTGTGAAGTTTGATCAACATTGGCCTCAGCGGTTCACGAGAAGAAGACGTTAGAAATCTCGTAAAAAGGATGACCTTTTGACCTCTCGGCGGCCATCTTGGATTACGTAATCATCCGATTTCGACAAAATATACTCCAGAGTGATCATCTTATTGATACATTAAATTTTACCAGTTTTTAGCCAGGTTTTTTGAAAAAAAATCCAGGCTATTGGATTGGCGAAAGCCGGGCGGCGGGCGGCGTCCACAATCAATGTTAAATTTTCGTGTTTGAGTCCATTTCTTTGTTACTGTACCACCTAGGACCACCAAACTTTCACAGCTTCATAATCAAGGGTGCCCACCACATATCACTATCCAACATGTTACTTTTTTTTTAACTTGACCCATTTTTTCCGCGCAATCGACTTAGCCATTTTCAGTGTTAAGTTTTCGCGTTTTCAATGTTATGTTTTCGTGTTTAAGTCCATTTCTTTGGTACTGTACCACCTAGGACCACCAAACTTTCACAGCTTCATCATCAAGGGGTGCCCACCACATATCACTATCCAACATGTTACTTTTTTTTTGAACTTGACCGATTTTTTCCGCGCAGTCAACTTACCCATTTTCAATGTTAACTTTTCGCGTTTACAATGTTAAGTTTTCGTGTTTAAGTCCATTTCTTTGGTACTGTACCACCTAGGACCACCAAACTTTCACAGCTTCATAATCAAGGGGTGCCCACCACATATCACTATCCAACATGTTACTTTTTTTTTAACTTCACCATTTTTTTCCAGCGGCAGTCGACTTAGCCATTTTCAATGTTAACTTTTCGCGTTTACAATGTTAAGTTTTCGTGTTTAAGTCCATTTCTTTGGTACTGTACCACCTAGGACCACCAAACTTTCACAGCTTCATAACCAAGGGGTGCCTACCACATACAACTAGCCAACATGTGACCATTTTTTTACCTTCACCTATTATTTCTACGTAATTGACTTAGCCATTTTCAACGTTAACTTTTTAACTTACGTCCGGTTAAAGTTTTTTCGTGTACTATATCTCTGCAACTGCTTCACCCATTACCTTGATACTTCACATGGGTGTTTATCATCATTGTCGCACCCGCTTGCGGAAAGCGCGATATCGTCGGCATTTTGGCATACGTCCGTATGTCCGTGTGTCCGGTTAAAGTTTTTTCGTTAAAGTTTTTCCATCTACTATATCTATTTTTTCAGTGTCCATGCCTCGCCCCAAGGCGCGACATGCAGGCCACGGCCATCTAGTCAACAAAAAGTGGGTATAATTATGTTATCCAAGTGTCTATGCTTGGAAAAAACCGGGCCTTCGTGGCTTTGCCTCGTTTCTTGTTATTCTATAAATCAGTCATTATACCATACAAAATACATTACAATAAGTGTCGCAACATTGTACCAACGTATTATGAATTTCTAGGCCTGTTTTCTCGCTGAAAACGCCATGTTTTTACCAAATTATTTTTTTAGTCGCGCATCACCGCGTCCATGACATTTGACATATGTGATGATGACATCACGTCACGATGACGTCATGGAACTTAGTTACGTAATACAATGCGATGTCATTGACGAAATGTCAATTTAGCGGTATGCCAAAATCTCATTCAGATATACGCATTATATATCAACTTACATATTCCTTTTCACTATTTATTGGATGACCCACATATATACTGGAAGTGAATTTAAATTTTAAATCCGACCTTGGGACATGGATTATCTCCCCTTTTGGACCTAAATCCGTCCGTCACGGTTCTTGTAAGTAAATTTTTTTAACTGTAATATGTAGGGACTTGAAACATGGTGTGTGCCTTCATTATGGTGTGTAGAAGTGCAAAGTGAATTTAAACTTTTGCTTCCTTTTCGACTTAGCATTTGTGAAAAGTGGGTATATTGCGATGTCATGCCATCGACTGTGCTCTAGTTGACAGTTGGTAATGACACACGATAACATGTGTTGTCGTATGCTTGTCTGTGTTCCTGTAGGGAAACAAACCATCAATTAGTTTACCATTTTATACCAACATGTAAACTTGGGCTCTCAGTGATGTTATTAAAATAATGATCAGAAATGCATAATTGCAGCCAGTAGCCTGTGAGTAGGTCGAGTCGACAGCCCAATCCACATATGGAACATGTTTGTATACACTTAGACTGATCACGATGTACATGATATACATCTACATTCATTTTGTATACTTCAATGAGTGATACCAAGTGGATAAAAAGTAATTTAATGCTAGTGACAGTTGAAGGAAAAAATTAGTCGGAAATGATATAGCAACTCTTGTCTCCCTTGTTTTAACCCAAATTGTCTGGCTGTAAGTCGCCCTGGGTAACCACCAGAAAATTTGGGTTACCTTGCTTTATGAATGATTTATTAGCATGAGGAGTTTTGAAAGTTAAAATTAGTTTGTATATGCCTGTGAAAAAGCAATAACGTGACGTACATGTATTATGGTACAGCGCTGTTCGCCCATCTGTCCGATTAAGTTAACGTTTTCAGGTACTTGTTATACATGTATCTGCAATCCTAAGTCCGATTGAGTTGAAACTTGATATTCCTGCTTATCTCCATCCAATGTGGCTGTGATTTGAGAAATGGGGCTTATGGGATTTATGACAGACCAGTGTAGGTCCTAATGGCGATATATATTGCTTGTTAGAAACATGACAAATGTTTTGTTGATGGAATAGCAAACAGTGCAGATCCTGGTCAGACTGTGCGGATGCACAGGCTGATCTGGATCTACACTGGTCGCAAAATAAGCCACATTTCTCCTGTCACATAGATCTCGAACCATAATGCGAAACACATAGTACACGTACTATTACTACATATTAAATATCAGAGACTGAGACACATTGCTCAATCTGTCACCATAACGGAACAGCTGTTCGTATTGATCACAAATGGTGCCTATTGATGCACACCACGCACGTTCACAGTATATGTATTAGTATCACGGTCTTCCTGGGTCGATTGTAAATTTATAATACAGAGTCAAGAGATCCATGATGCATTGTACGCCAGTTTGAAAAAATGGACACAGCTTGTCCACGCAATAACTAGAGTTCTGCTTGACGGATTGTAACAAAATTCGGCATAAATATTTATCATGGCCAGACGAAGTAGCCTATTTATTTTCAAAAATTTCAGATGACTTATCTCCCCTTGGCGGCCATTTCATTTTTTTTCGACTGTATCCTTGTCCATGCAATAACTCAAGTTCTACTTCACCACTTGTAACCAAATTGGGTATACATGTTTATCACAGCAAGATAAAGAAGCCTATTGATTTTGATGTCTTATCTCCCCTTGGCGGCCATTTTTTTTTTTGCACTCTGTATCCTTGTCCACGCACTAACTTAAGTTCTAATGTATCCTTGCCCACACACTAACTTAAGTTCTAATTCACCGCTTGTAACCAAATTTGGTATATCACGGCAAGACGAAGAAGCTATTGATTTTGAAAAATTTCCGATGACTTTATCTCCCCTTGGCGGTTATTTTTAATTTTCTGACTGTATCCTTGACGGATCGTGACCAAATTCAATATACATGTTTATCACGGCAAGAACCCTATTAATTTTCAGTGAGTTATCTCTCCTTGTTAACATTACGCAAATAATTATCTTGCACACTCGCAGGGAAAATATACAGCCCAGATTTGTTCCCGGCTACACAAACGTATAATTGCCTTTTACGTTTTCTTTTGTTTTGAATATACTGAAGTTCACGTTTAAATCAACGAAAGCATTATTTTATAACTTTAAAAAAGAAAGAAAAAGATGTGTAAACGACACGACATGCGTTGAAAGAGACGACTGGCGTTTGAATCATTTGTACATGTAGCTGGGTATTTAAACAAAAATATCGTTGTCGCATACAAAAACAACCAAACAATATTCATTTCTAACTTTCTATGCATATTGTTGTACAAAACGATTGTTTTCCATTTGTTTTCATTTGTTTCCTTTGGGAACCTTCAACAAATCTTCATTATACATCTCATGCCTGTCGGCGTAATCCTGTGACATTTCTGTCGTCAGAGCACGGTGTCGTGATTTACGTGTTGAAGCCAACTTCATCTATTGTGGTTTATTAGTCAGTAACCTGGGTACTCATCAGACTTTTTACCTTACGCACCTGCAACTGTTCTGTCAGTGTCTCCTGAACCATTTCGTAATTGATGCCGATCTTTGATAGATGCCTCATACTGTATCCCACTCATGCGGCCCCTGTGTCCAAGGTCAAGGTCAAATGACTTTGCGTTTGCGTTCCGAAATCTGCGTTAAAGTTTTTAAATACCTTATATCTGTGCAGTCCTAAGTCACATTGACTTGAAACTTCATATGTTTATTAGTCATGATCCATATATTCGTGCTGTATCCCACTCATGCGGCCCCTGTGCCCAAGGTCAAGGTCAAATGACTTAGAAGTTTGTGTTCCGAAATCTGCGTTAAAGTTTTTAAATACCTTATATCTCTGCAGTCTTAAGTCACATTGACTTGAAACTTCATATACTTATTAGTCATCATCGATATATTCATGCTGTATCCCACTCATGCGGCCCCTGTGCCCAAGGTCAAGGTCAAATGACTTAGAAGTTTGCGTTCCGAAATCTGCGTTAAAGTTTTTAAATACCTTATATCTCTGCAGTCCTAGGTCACATTGACTTGAAACTTCATATGCTTATTAGTCATCATCCATATATACATTCTGTGTCCCACTCATGCGGCCCCTGTGCCCCTATGTCAAGGTCAAATGACTTAGACATTTGTGTTAAAGTTTCTGTCAAAATTTGTGTTAAAGTTTTCACATACCTACTATCTCTGTAACCGTCAGTCAGATTTGCTTGAAACTTTGTATGCTTATTGGGCATCAAACTTCAAATAAGTACACTCTGAGACCATCGAATGCCTCGGCGGGCTCGACATGCGGGCCACGGCCATCTCGTTTAGTAAACTTGCAATTAACTCCATGTAACGCTTCTTTTCCACTTCAGTATATTAGCGACATCTGTCAAATTGATGTTTAGTTTATTAATTAATTGTTTAATACATACACCATGACTTCTAAAGTAGAAGAAACAGTAAATGCCTCGTTATTCTGGATACAGAAATGCACATACAATATACACCATTAAAAGCTTTTGAAATATGAATTAGACGGTATTCTATTTCTCGAAAACCCGGAGGTTTCCCGTCGGTCCCCACCAATCACTCATGTGCAGAAGACATGGATACACGTATGTGGTGAATAAACTGTTCGGTATGCATGGTGTGTGGCATGCTGTAACGGACATGCAGACAACTAGTCCGGCAGCTAAAAGCCAATTTTGGGCTGAACCTTGTTTTGAATAACATAGTTTTTAGCCAGGTTTTTTGAAAAACAATCCAGGCTATTGGATTGGCGAAAGCCGGGCGGCGGGCGGGTGGTGGGCGGGCGGCGTCCACAATCAATGTTAAGTTTTCGTGTTCGAGTCCATTTCTTTGTTACTGTACCACCTAGGACCACCAAACTTTCACAGCTTCATAATCAAGGGGTGCCCACCACATATCACTATCCAACATGTTACTTTTTTTTTAATTTGACCCATTTTTTCCGCGCAGTCGACTTACCCATTTTCAATGTTAACTTTTCGCGTTTACAATGTTAACTTTTCGTGTTTAAGTCCATTTCTTTGGTACTGTACCACCTAGGACCACCAAACTTTCACAGATTCATAATCAAGGGGTGCCCACCACATATCACTATCCAACATGTTACTCTTTTTTTTTAACTTGACCCATTTTTTCCGCGCAGTCGACTTAGCCATTTTCAATGTTAAGTTTTCGCGTTTACAATGTTAAGTTTTCGTGTTTAAGTCCATTTCTTTGGTACTGTACCACCTAGGACCACCAAACTTTCACAGCTTCATAACCAAGGGGTGCCTACCACATACAACTATCCAACATGTGACCATTTTTTTACCTTCACCTATTATTTCTACGTAATTGACATAGCCATTTTCAACGTTAACTTTTTAACGTATGTCTGGTTAAACGTTTTTTGGTTAAACGTTTTTCGTTATACTATATCTCTGCAACTGCTTCGCCCATTACCTTGAAACTTCACATGGGTGTTTATCATCATCCATATTTTCATTCTAACCTCCAACCGTGCGGCCCCTGTGCCCAATGTCAAGGTCAAATTACTTTGAATTTTTTTGTTAATTTTTTTTCGTGTACTATTTCTCTGCAACTGCTTCACCCATTACCTTGATACTTCACATGGGTGTTTATCATCATTGTTGCACCCGCTTGCGGAAAGCGCAATATCGTCGGCATTTTGGCATATGTCCGTCCGTGTGTCCGGTTAAAGTTTTTTTTCGTTAAAGTTTTTCCATCTACTATACATGTATCTATTTTTTTAGTGTCCATGCCTCGCCCCAAGGCGCGACATGCAGGCCACGGCCATCTAGTCTACAAAAAGTGGGTATAATTATGTTATCCAAGTGTCTATGCTTGGAAAAAACCTGGCCTTCGTGGCTTTGCCTCGTTTCTTGTTTATTACTGATTTTGCATCTACATGTATATACCTTCTAGTTTTGGAATACGACTGATGACAAGCTGTCAATCTTGAGCGGTTTGAGAAATCCGCATAAATTCAAGATGGCTACCAAATATAAATATTATGCCATATAATTGCATCCACAGCAGGAAAATAAGCAATTTAAGAGAGTATGATGAATGTATTTAACATGTTGACGCAAATGGGCAACTTTTACTGCCTATGGGAAAAATCCAAGATGGCTGCCAAATTTGACAATTTAACATAATTTCACTTGCATATCAAAGAATATAACTTTTCTAATTCCGTGTTTATTGAAACAGTGAATGTGTTCTTTTCTATTTTTGGTGTGAAATTATATAATAATGTAAATAACAGAAGTCCAAGATGGCCACCAAGTATGAATATATTACAATATACTTGCAATCGTATCTTGAAATAAGAAATGATATATAATTGCACTCTGACCCCATATCAGAGCAAGTTTGTATTTCAATAATTTATTTAGATCTATATTGATTTCAGTACCTTGGTTATGCAATTATATATTTTTTCAATATCATTAGTCCAAGATGGCCACCAAATAATAATAAATTTGTGTAGTAAATAGCTTATGTAATTACACTCGGATGTCATCTAAGTGTACAAAATCCTGGTATGAAGTCACGATGAGCTTTTTGTCGCATTGATATACACCATTAGACATCTGTGTCAATAATATAAGTCCAAGATGGCCGCTGGATATGACGATAGTACATTATAATAGTAATACAATTATATAATAATATTTCAAATAGTGCATTCAGTTATTAGATATGTTGGATATTGTTTTTATGCCACCGGGTTTCGAAGAAACGGGTGGCATATAGTGTTTGGACCGTCCGTCTGTCTGTCCGTCCGTCTGTCCGTCCGGGCCAACATCCGGGGGTTTGAGAGCTTAGGGGCGTGGTTAGGAACAAAAGATTCCTTTGTAATATTCCGTAAGCTCATAAACTCTATTGTTGTTTAGGGGCTTTTTCATTGTTCTTCAAACAATGGAAATACCCCATAAACCCAAAATGTTGGAACGTCCGTCTGTCCGTCCGTCACACTTTTCGGTTAACCAATTTGTCACAGTTTCTCAAATATGCTGCAGGTGGCATCCGTTTGACAGACGCATTTCTTGTTGTTTATTTTGTAAAGCCTTCTTGTCTCCATTCCATAGCAGCATTAATGCTGGGGATACTCAGATACCAATTCCAAGATAGCTGCCAAATCATGTAATTCTAACTTCTGTAGTGGGTTGTTGGAAGAGAAATGTATTGTGGAACTTTACAATGTACTTCAATGACTTCCTAATTTGTATAACTACCTTATTCCTGTTTCTGGCTACCATTTCTTGCTTGCAACCTACTTAGCATGAATAACCACCTTGGACTCGTACTGATATTAGTGCATTAGTGCATGATTGGGTCATATGTTTTCTTTCTTCGAAAGCTACACAATTGCCAAAATAAAAAACGGCTGTAGGTACATGATGATTGACAGCATTTTTTAATACCACACATTATTTGATAAGATGCAAATAATTTATTTATATTCAGACTAATCGAATATGTAGAGCAAAATATATTTTCATGATTAGGTAATGTTTGTAGAACAATTTTCTCTGTGTACTCATTATGAGATAAGCAATAGCAATACTTTATCCTTGTCAATTATTGTGTAATTATATAACATACAACAGAATTCAGCGCCTATTATTATTTTGTCTTTTTCACACATTATATTAATCATTTGTTTGCCTCATATGTTGCTGTGATATTGAGGCATGATGACGAGGTATGCCGGAAGATTTCTGCGGTTTGCTAACCAAGTTCAATCACCCAAGTGGACTGCTTTGTTCACAGGCCATTGTAAAGCGGCATCCTTGTTGTCATGTTTTCGTGTACTGTATTTCATTATGATTTGGGTTTTTCTCCTGCTGGGACTGTTATCTTCTCGGTAGTTCATTGGGGAATAGTTATTTGTATTGCATTTGATCTATATTATTTATTTTATGGGCGTTTGCTTTTCTTTTGGGAGTGGACACCGCTGGTTGGGGAGTGCATTATTTGTGCTGCGATCACCACTGTGCCATTTATTTATTATGAAGTATTTATTGCGTTAGTTTCTAATTTACATAGAATTATGGGTCTCCTTTGTGTATATTGTTCTCTGTCTTAATAATCATTTAATAATATGCGATCTTTATTGACATATACTTGTACAAATTATAGAATACACAGGTTAGCAATGGGCATTCCATACACAGTTGTACATGTACATAAATCTGTGATCATCCAATATACACATGAATAATAATCTTGTTTAAGGGAATTAATTACACCAAATTGAGTGTATGTAGGTGGTGTTCACCAGAAATGTGGAACACACAAAATATAGAAATACATGTACATATTTTGAATATTTATTTGTCAATATCTGTCTTAGCAGCTCAATATTGCACCGTTTATCTGATTGCATGTATTAAAAATAGGCGATCTAACACTTTTGATTTCTGGAAGTGTACAACATATCGAATTGCATAGTAATACTGCTTCATTACTATGACAACTAATAGTGTTGGTCAATACAAGAATAATTGTATTATTGTATTGTATACAATAATAATTTGCAAAAAAAGAAGAATAGCAATGAAACAATTTGATTATTATTATTATAAAGGTAATATATTTATATTGGCATACCAGCTTGGATTTCTGCAACATGAATGGACACACATGTATGCTTGCATGCTAGAATGTAAGATATAGAAATGGTTACTTTATCCACAAGACCAATACAGATGTACCAGTGTGCTGCCTTTGGGGACTGAATGTAATTATATTTCTATGATTTAGTTAGTTACAGATGGTCGCTACAATTGGTAATATTATGACATTTAGCAGCCATTTGAACTTCTACTATTGACACAAGTGTTTAATTACATAACAAAGAAAGAACACAATATTGGTATACTTAAACTTTTTTTCCTTCACAATATTACACAATATGATTGTCATTGCAAGGTATTTTATATTTATATAAGACTTCTGCCATTAATAGAAGTGTCTAATATTGCATTCGAAAGCTAAATAGCACAATCAATGTGCACATAGACTCTAGTTACATGTATGTGCAGTATACTACGGTAATATGCTTTTATTACTAAAATCAGAGTAATTAGATGAAATTTGCGCACTATAAGGCAAACTTATTTTTTTTAGCTCATCTGAGCGAAGCTCATGTGAGCTATTGTTACCGCAATGTGTCCGTCATCGTCCGTCCGTGAACATTTTCAAACGTCTTCTCCTCGGTAAGTACTAACCATTGGGCCTATAGTCACCAAACTTCATGGTCATGGTCCTTAGGTAGGGGGATTACAAAATTGTTAAAATGACGTCATTACGTAATCCAAGATGGCCGCCGTCTAAAAATAGCACAAATTCTTCAAAAATCTTCTCAAGAACCGCCAACCGGATTTCGACAAAACTTGGTAGGAATGATCGATGTACAATGCTCTTTCAAAGTTGTTAAAATGGTGACCCCGGGGTCAAAAATGGCCCGTGGGGTCAAATTGGGGTCAAATTTTACATTTTTCACCGAATATGGTCATCTTATATATCAAATTGAAGGTATCAATGAGGCGATCACTCTGGTACATTTTTGTCGAAATTGGATTGTTATGTCATCCAAGATGGCCGCCGAATGTGTCAAAAGGTCGTTCTTTTATTAGAGATTTCAAAATTCTTCTTCACATGAACCGCTTGGCCCATGGTAGCCAAACTTAAATGTTATGGTCCATGGGTGAAGCCTTTTCAGATTTGTTAAAATGGAGGTCATCGCTAATCCAAGATGGCCGCCGTCTAAAAATAGCATAAATTCTTAAAAAATCTTCTTCTCATGAACCGCTAGCGGGATTTCGATGAAACTTGGTAGGAATGATCGATGTACAATGCTCTTTCAAAGTTGTTAAAATGGTGACCCCGGGGTCAAAAATGGGCGTGGCCCGTGGGGTCAAATTTTATTTTTGACCGAATATGGCATAAATTCTTAAAAAATCTTCTTCTCATGAACCGCTAGCCGGATTTCGATGAAACTTGGTAGCAATGATCGATGTACAATGCTCTTTCAAAGTTGTTAAAATGATGACCCCGGGGTCAAAAATGGGCGTGGCCCGTTGGGTCAAATTGGGGTCAAATTTTATTTTTGACCGAATATGGTCATGTTATATATCAAATCGAAGGTATCAATGAGGCGATCACTCTGGTACATTTTTTGTCGAAATCGGATTGTTTTGTCATCCAAGATGGCCGCCAAAATGTCATAACGTCGTTCTTTTATTAAATTCTTCTTCACATGAACCGTTTGGCCCATGGTAACCGAACTTAAAATTTATGGTCCATGTGAGAAACCTTTTCAGATTTGTTAAAATGGAGGTCATCGCTAATCCAAGATGGCCGCCGTCTAGAAATCGCATAAATTCTTAAAAAAATCTTCTTCTCATGAACCGCTAGCCGGATTTCGACGAAACTTGGTAGGAATGATCGATGTACAATGGTCTTTCAAAGTTGTTAAAATGGTGACCCCGGGGTCAAAAATGGGCGTGGCTCGTGGGGTCAAATTGGGGTCAAATTTTATTTTTGATCGAATATAGTCATGTTATATATCAAATCGAAGGTATCAATGAGGCGATCACTCTGGTACATTTTTTTTGTCGAAATGTCATTTTTTTGCCGAAATGTCAAAAGGTCTTTCTTTTATTAGAGATTTCAAAATTCTTCTTCACATGAACCGCTTGGCCCATGGTAGCCAAACTTAAAAGTTATGGTCCATGGGTGAAGCCTTTTCAGATTTGTTAAAATGGAGGTCATCGCTAATCCAAGGTGGCTGCCGTCTAAAAATAGCATAAATTCTTAAAAAATCTTCTTCTCATGAACCGCTGGCCGGATTTCGACTAGACTTGGTAGAAATGATCGATTTACAATGCTCTTTCAAAGTTGTGAAAATGGTGACCCCGGGGTCAAAAATGGGCGTGGCCCGTGGGGTCAAATTTTATTTTTGTCGGAATCGGATGATTATAACATCCATGATGGCCGCCAAAAGGTCCATTTATTCGAGATTTTGGACGTCTTTTTCTCAGGAACCACATGGCTGATGCTGGCCAAACTTCATAGGAAGTTAAGATCCTTGGGTGAAGCATTTTCAGATTCGGTACAATGAGTCATCGCTTAATCCAAGATGACCGCCATTTAAAAATAGCACTATTTTTTTTAAAACACATGAACTCAATGTCACATTCTCCTCTGGTGTTCATGGAGTCAGGTGAGCGAATTAGGGCCATCATGGCCCTCTTGTTTGGTTAAAGTTTTTCGTTATACTATATTTCTGCAACTGCTTTGCCCATTACCTTGAAACTTCACATGGGTGTTTATCATCATCTATATTTTCATTCTACCCCCCTCCCGTGCGGCCCCTGTGCCCAATGTCAAGGTCAAATTACTTTGAAGTTTTTGGTTAAGTTTTTTGGTTAAAGTTTTTGGTTATGTTTTTAGCTCACCTGAGCGAAGCTCATGTGAGCTATTGTTACCGCAATGTGTCCGTCGTCCGTCGTCGTCCGTGAACATTTTCAAACGTCTTCTCCTCGGTAACCATTCGGCCTATAGTTGCCAAACTTCATGGTCATGGTCCTTAGGTAGGGGGATTACAAAATTGTTAAAAATGACGTCATTACGTAATCCAAGATGGCCGCCATCTAAAAATAGCACAAATTCTTCAAAAATCTTCTTCTCAAGAACCGCGAACCGGATTTCGACAAAACTTGGTAGGAATGATCAATGTACAATGCTCTTTCAAAGTTGTTAAAATGGTGACCCCGGGGTCAAATTGGGGTCAAATTTTATTTTTGACCGAATATGGCCATGTCATATATCAAATCGAAGGTATCAATGAGGCGATCACTCTGGTACATTTTTTGTCGTAATCGGATTGTTATGTCATCCAAGATGGCCGCCGAAATGTCAAAAGGTCGTTCTTTTATTAGAGATTTCAAAATTCTTCTTCACATGAACCGCTTGGCCCATCGTAGCCAAACTTAAAAGTTATGGTCCATGGGTGAAGCCTATTCAGATTTGTTAAAATGGAGGTCATCGCTAATCCAAGATGGCCGCCGTCTAAAAATAGCATAAATTCTTAAAAAATCTTCTCATGAACCGCTAGCGGGATTTCGATGAAACTTGGTAGGAATGATCGATGTACAATGCTCTTTCAAAGTTGTTAAAATGGTGACCCCGGGGTCAAAAATGGGCGTGGCCCGTGGGGTCAAATTTTATTTTTGACCGAATATGGCATAAATTCTTAAAAAATCTTCTTCTCATGAACCGCTAACCGGATTTCGATGAAACTTGGTAGCAATGATCGATGTACAATGCTCTTTCAAAGTTGTTAAAATGATGACCCCGGGGTCAAAAATGGGCATGGCCCGTTGGGTCAAATTGGGGTCAAATTTTATTTTTGACCGAATATGGTCATGTTATATATCAAATCGAAGGTATCAATGAGGCGATCACTCTGGTACATTTTTTGTCGAAATCGGATTGTTTTGTCATCCAAGATGGCCGCCGAAATGTCATAACGTCGTTCTTTTATTAAATTCTTCTTCACATGAACCGTTTGGCCCATGGTAACCGAACTTAAAATTTATGGTCCATGTGAGAAACCTTTTCAGATTTGTTAAAATGGAGGTCATCGCTAATCCAAGATGGCCGCCGTCTAGAAATCGCATAAATTCTTAAAAAAATCTTCTTCTCATGAACCACTAGCCGGATTTCGACGAAACTTGGTAGGAATGATCGATGTACAATGGTCTTTCAAAGTTGTTAAAATGGTGACCCCGGGGTCAAAAATGGGCGTGGCTCGTGGGGTCAAATTGGGGTCAAATTTTATTTTTGATCGAATATAGTCATGTTATATATCAAATCGAAGGTATCAATGAGGCGATCACTCTGGTACATTTTTTTTGTCGAAATGTCATTTTTTTGCCGAAATGTCAAAAGGTCTTTCTTTTATTAGAGATTTCAAAATTCTTCTTCACATGAACCGCTTGGCCCATGGTAGCCAAACTTAAAAGTTATGGTCCATGGGTGAAGCCTTTTCAGATTTGTTAAAATGGAGGTCATCGCTAATCCAAGGTGGCTGCCGTCTAAAAATAGCATAAATTCTTAAAAAATCTTCTTCTCATGAACTGCTGGCCGGATTTCGACTAAACTTGGTAGAAATGATCGATTTACAATGCTCTTTCAAAGTTGTGAAAATGGTGACCCCGGGGTCAAAAATGGGCGTGGCCCGTGGGGTCAAATTTTATTTTTGTCGGAATCGGATGATTATAACATCCATGATGGCCGCCAAAAGGTCCATTTATTCGAGATTTTGGACGTCTTTTTCTCAGGAACCACATGGCTGATGCTGGTCAAACTTCATAGGAAGTTAAGATCCTTGGGTGAAGCATTTTCAGATTCGGTACAATGAGTCATCGCTTAATCCAAGATGACCGCCATTTAAAAATAGCACAATTTTTTTTAAAACACATGAACTCAATGTCACATTCTCCTCTGGTGTTCATGGAGTCAGGTGAGCGAATTAGGGCCATCATGGCCCTCTTGTTTGGTTAAAGTTTTTCGTTATACTATATTTCTGCAACTGCTTTGCCCATTACCATGAAACTTCACATGGGTGTTTATCATCATCTATATTTTCATTCTACCCCCCTCCCGTGCGGCCCCTGTGCCCAATGTCAAGGTCAAATTACTTTGAAGTTTTTGGTTAAGTTCTTTGGTTAAAGTTTTTGGTTAAATTTTTGTCGCGCCCGCTTGCGGAAAGCGTGATATAGTCGGCACTTTGGCGTACGTACAAAAAACTTTAACCGTACGTGTGTCCGGTTAAAGTTTTTTGTTAAGTTGTTTGGTTCAGTTTTTTGGTGAAAGTTTTTGGTTGAGTTCTTTGGTTAAAGTTTTTGGTTAAGTTTTTTGGTTAAGTTTTTTGTTATACTATATCTCTGCAACTGCTTTGCCCATTACCTTGAGACTTCACATGGGTGTTTTTCATCATCTATATTTTCATTCTACCCCCCTCCCGTGCGGCCCCTGTGCCCAATGTCAAGGTCAAATTACTTTGAAGTTTTTGGTTAAGTTTTTTGGTTAAAGTTTTTGGTTAAGTTTTTTGGTTAAGTTTTTTGGTTAAAGTTTTTGGTTAAGTTATTTTTTTGGTTAAGTTTTTCGTTATACTATATCTTTTTTTTTGGTGTCCATGCCTCGCCACAAGGCGCGACATGCAGGCCGCGGCCATCTAGTTTTAAAACACATATGAACTCAAAGTCACATTCTCCTCTGGTGTTCATGGATTCAGGTGAGTGAATTAGGGCCATCATGGCCCTCTTGTTTTATATTTGGCGACCATCTGTGATTTCTGCCATTGCAGCTATATAATTGTATTCCTAACTTGCTAAAATTTCATAGTATACCTAACTTCAGTACTTTTATACCAATTTACTACGATATTACGCCGATAGCGACCATCTTGGACATTCGCTTTTCACAAACGTGTCTAATTGTGTATCAAACTTACTGAAAGTATTTATTGTGTCAATATATCCAAGATTAGTATACATTTTGCTTTGATATGGAGTGTGAGAGCAGTCATATGTAAATTATGTTGCGTTTGGCAGCCATGTTGGATTTATCCTATCTAACAATGAATTGATTTGAATTTCGATGTTGACTATTTATCTCTATAAGTCAAGTAAATCTACTTGGCACTCTTAAAGTATGTCAACGTCACGTGGACGCAACTATAAGGCACACTATAACTGTTTGGCGGCCTTTTTGGATTTATGCAAATTTCTCGAAGAGTGTCGTCAGTCGGATTCTTGATGTGGATGGTGTGGGCAAGCAAAATCGCCAATAAAAAAACACTATGTTATTCATAACAAGGTTAAGCTCCCGGCGGCAGGACTAAACTATTAATATTGTGATTTCAGTTCAAACGAATCGTATATATCGTCAGATTGGGACAGTCAATTTTGAAAGCCTCGTGTGAGACTCCTTATATTTTAGCGGTCAATATACAGTCGAACCTGTGCTAAAGACCACCTCCTAATGGCAATCACCTGGCTGTAAAGGTCCACAATTTTGTTGTCCCAATGGCACAAATACTATATAAATGACCCTGCGAATAAATCCCACCTGTGAACAAAGGCCAGATTTTTCACTGCCCATGGTTGGCCTTTATTCACAGGTTTCACTGCAATGTACATGCAATGTATGTTATACATTCCAAAATGGTTGAACATTTCTTTTTCCATATTACGTACAAGCGGTCGACCTTACGGCCAAGAGAATACCTTCCCCCGCCTCATGTTATAGATGCACATATATCGTTAAACACTAGTTTTACGAACAATAACACGCTAAATTCTGACAAATCATGGAAGCTGGTGAACAATTAAATTCACATGTGTACTAACAGATCCCACAATGTTTAACAATACATGTATACTGACAATACATATTTCCGTAATTTTTGGCATACATCAGGGCTGTACAAATTGGCACGCCCGACGCCCGGGACAAGTCGGTTTTAATCTCGGGCAAGTGCCTCTATGCTGGAATTTAGTCCCGGGCAAGTCACTATTTTCTGTTAGAACGTCCCGCCACAAGCCCGTTTTGTGGAACCGGACTGTCATAAACTTAATCCCAAAACTGACCACTTTATCGATCGATAACGCTGCGGGCGTCCTGGCGATTCGCAGCTACTGTGTTACACAGTACCTGTGTATCGATCGCAATAAAGTGATA
The DNA here is from genome assembly GCA_029237695.1 of Conchocele bisecta. Lineage (NCBI taxonomy): Eukaryota > Metazoa > Mollusca > Bivalvia > Lucinida > Thyasiridae > Conchocele > Conchocele bisecta. The sequence continues at coordinate 36,351,018 of CM055281.1, forward strand.
TAGCAATCTACAGCGACCCTGATTATATTAATGTAATCGAATTTGAAAGTAATTAGCGAATTAGCGAAAATATTCTGCGGCGATCGATGGTTATTGATTTATGTTATGTATGTTAACGTTTTCGTCTCACTGCGTCGACAGGCCAAGAGACCTAACTTTAGAGAAATAAATGTATGTTCCTTCACGGGGTGGAAATGGAATTTAAGGTTCTTAATTTAAATTATCGTTTCTACACGGCATATAAACGAAAAAAGTAAAATTGAATGGGATGGACATACTATGAAGGTATGTTTGATTCCCAAGGCGATGTTTGAACCCACAACCTCCAGATTGGAAGTCGGTGTTCTAAGCCCTAGGTCACAACCCATACCTTATAAACGAAGGAAAGAAATGCTCCTAACGAGCGACCATACGTACTTAGAATAGCAGCTGACGTAACGCGCGGTAAACTGAAATGGCCTACGTGACAATTGACATTTACGTTCCAACAAGATTTTCACGGTGTGTAATCGATCGTATTTCCTCGCCATCATATGAAACCCGACTCGAGAAACACAAATTAAGTTGTGGATTTCCGAATTTGTCAATTGTTTGTACGGTCTAAGAAATCAAACAAATGTGACAATTCTTTTTACAAAATATTAGAATCGTCTAAGGAGACTATTCTCATGTGTTGCCAAAACATGTTTTATTAAGACATCGGACAAATGTGAAAAGAAAACCCGAATACATTGATATTTCTTTACAAAAACATATTTTGACAACATTTGAGAATCGTCTTAGGAAACGATTCTCATGTGCTGCCAAATCTTGGTTTTATCAAAAAATCAAACAAATGTGAAATTCCACAAGCTAATGCGTAATTATCAACGAGAGCGACTACATAGTGTGGTTTTGGTATGTTTGTTTCCACAGAATTCTAAAGGTCAGTCACACTTTGCACGTGAAACTGGATTAGCGACTGATGATTGTAAACACCATCAGGTGTGCAGCTAGACCGAAAATGATATGTCGCAAATGTGCTAATTGGGGATGGGTGGGTACGGCCATATTTCTTTTTAGCTCACCTGAGCGAAGCTCATGTGAGCTATTGTTACCGCAATGTGTCCGTCGTCGTCGTCCGTGAACATTTTCAAACGTCTTCTCCTCGGTAACCATTGGGCCTATAGTCACCAAACTTCATGGTCATGGTCCTTAGGTAGGGGGATTACAAAATTGTTAAAATGACGTCATTACGTATTCCAAGATGGCCGCCGTCTAAAAATAGCACAAATTCTTCAAAAATCGTCTTCTCAAGAACCGCCAACCGGATTTCGACAAAACTTGGTAGGAATGATCGATGTACAATGCTCTTTCAAAGTTGTTAAAATGGTGATCCCGGGGTCAAAAATGGGCGTGGCCCGTGGGGTCAAATTGGGGTCAAATTTTATTTTTGACCAAATATGATCATGTCTTATATCAAATTGAAGGTATCAATGAGGCGATCACTCTGGTGCATTTCTTGTCGAAATCGGATGGTTATGTCATCCAAGATGGCCGCCGAAAGGTCAAAAGTTCTTTCTTTTATTAGAGATTTCAAAATTCTTCTTCACATGAACCGCTTGGCCCATGGTAGCCAAACTTAAAATTTATGGTCCATGGGTGAAGCCTTTTCAGATTTGTTAAAATGGAGGTCATCACTAATCCAAGATGGCCGCCGTCTAAAAATGGCATAAATTCTTAAAAAATCTTCTTCTCATGAACCGATAGCCGGATTTTGACGAAACTTGGTAGGAATGATCGATGTACAATGGTCTTTCAAAGTTGTTAAAATGGTGACCCCGGGGTCAAAAATGGGCGTGGCCCGTGGGGTCAAATTGGGGTCAAATTTTACTTTTCACCGAATATGGTCATTTTATATATCAAATTGAAGGTATCAATGAGGCGATCACTCTGGTACATGTTTTGTCGAAATCGGATAGCCGGATTTTGACGAAACTTGGTAGGAATGATCGATGTACAATGCTCTTTCAAAGTTGTTAAAATGGTGACCCCGGGGTCAAAAATAGGCGTGGCCCGTGGGGTCAAATTTTATTTTTGACCGAATATGGTCATGTCTTATATCAAATTGAAGGTATGAATGAGGCGATCACTCTGGTGCATTTTTTGTCGAAATCGGATGGTTATGTCATCCAAGATGGCCACCGAAAGGTCAAAAGGTCATTCTTTTATTAGAGATTTCAAAATTCTTCTTCACATGAACCGCTTGGCCCATGGTAGCCAAACTTAAAATTTATGGTCCATGGGTGAAGCCTTTTCAGATTTGTTAAAATGGAGGTCATCGCTAATCCAAGATGGCCGCCGTCTAAAAATAGCATAAATTCTTAAAAAATCTTCTTCTCATGAACCGCTAGCCGGATTTCGACGAAACTTGGTAGGAATGATCGATGTACAATGCTCTTTCAAAGTTGTTAAAATGGTGACCCCGGGGTCAAAAATAGGCGTGGCCCGTGGGGTCAAATTTTATTTTTGACCGAATATGGTCATTTCTTATATCAAATTGAAGGTATGAATGAGGCGATCACTCTGGTGCATTTTTTGTCGAAATCGGATGGTTATGTCATCCAAGATGGCCGCCGAAAGGTCAAAAGGTCGTTCTTTTATTAGAGATTTCAAAATTCTTCTTCACATGAACCGCTTGGCCCATGGTAGCCAAACTTAAAAGTTATTGTCCATGGGTGAAGCCTTTTCAGATTTGTTAAAATGGAGGTCATCGCTTATCCAAGATGGCCGCCGTCTAAAAATAGCATAAATTCTTAAAAAATCTTCTTCTCATGAACCGCTAGCCGGATTTCGACGAAACTTCGTAAGAATGATCAATGTGCAATGCTCTTTCAAAGTTGTTAAAATGGTGACCCCGGGGTCAAAAATGGGCGTGGCCCGTGGGGTCAAATTGGGATCAAATTTTATTTTTGACCGAATATGCTCATGTCATATATCAAATTGAAGGTATATATGAGGCGATTGCTCTGGTGCAATATTTGTCGGAATCGGATGATTATGTCATCCATGATGGCCACCAAAAGGTCCATTTATTCGAGATTTTGAAAGTCTTTTTCTCAGGAACCACATGGCCGATGCTGGCCAAACTTCATAGGAAGTTCAGATCCTTGGGTGAAGCATTTTCAGATTTGGTAAAATGAGAGTCATCGCTTAATCCAAGATGACCGCCATCTAAAAATAGCACAATTTTTTTTAAAACATATGAACTCGATGTCACATTCTCGTCTGGTGTTCATGGAGTCAGGTGAGTGAATTAGGGCCATCATGGCCCTCTTGTTTGTTACAATCTCGCGTTTTTGCGATCTCGATATCGCCTTCCGCTTTTGGAACTACGATTTGCCCATGCATGTGTAGACAGCATGCGTATTGGATTTGCGTTCTACGTACGTACATGTATATAAAGCATGCTAGTTCGAATTGCATTCTACGTACGTACGTACATGTAATGTATGCGCAAAACTCAATTTCAACACGCATGCATTCTACACACACATATTACAGGCCCGTAGCCAGACCTGTTTGATGGGGGGTGGTCGTTTCGGCTACGGGCCTGCATAATGACTTGATCAAACGTATTTCCAAAAGCGGAAGGCGACACTGTGAAAAGGCCGAGGCCAAAATGCGACATCGCGGTCATGAAAACGCGAGATAGCCAGGCGAAAATGCGAGAATGAATACAATAGAATCTCACGTTTTCGCCTCGCGATTTGGTCTCGCGTTTTCACGATCTTGTGTATAGGTCGATGTTGCGATGCAGTAGCCTAACCAATAACAGGTATCGAAATATGTTTTTTTTTGCTCAATAAACGTGTATTGGCAGCACATTAGAATCGTCTCCTAAGACGAGTATCATTTTCAAAATTACTTGCCCTGAAAATTATATTTTCCGGGACAAGTCCGGGCAAGTCACTTTTGTCAAATCACTTGTCCGGGACAAGTGGCTAAAAAATCTATTTGTACAGCCCTGTACATCGAGCATTTGTTTTCAGTTTTCTACAACCTGACGGTAAAACCAACTGGAAATAGGCAGGACGACTTCATTGTTGTCAGATAGGTAATGTGACGTCGTCAAGAATATGACGTCGCCAAAATAATGATCAACGTTAAGTTGAAATCGTATTCGGTGTATGTGCTAAAATAATTATATGAATATAACAGCCAATTTACATCGGAATTACAGTATGTTCAGAAAAGAGTTCTGCATCGGAAAATGTAAAAAAGTCAAAATTTTGCCCTACGGTACCTTTTCTCACGACGCGGCTCTTTAACTAATAGCGAACAATTTGACCAAATAGCGGGCAAAATGAGTTGCGGATGATTTGACTTGCGGCAGATGACGATTTACGTTTCCCACATTAATATTCTAGGAGTTAACACTTTTCAGCCTATGCTTGGATTATTGATAATTTCTGTTGAGGTACATACAACTGTACTTGTACAGGTAATATACCACATGTCCGCCATGTATATTTCGCTCTCGAAGAGGAACGCTGTTTACCACCTTTTCCACGTGCAAGGTGAACACATGGTAATACATGTGGTGAGTACACATCGTACGATTCGTTTGAGATCATCTTATCGAAAAATTAAAAAAGCTTCTCATTGATTCTGTGTTTTCATTATGCCACGGCTTTGTGAAAAGGACAGAAATCAGGCAATTGGGATGTTGGAGGTTGGCATGATGGCACGTGCCGTTGCACGTCGGTTTGGGTGTTTCAGGAATATGATTGAGCGACTTGTGGCACGCTATAAGGACACTGGAGACGTTCGGGACCGTCCTCGAGCTGGTAGGCCTCGTGTGACGACGGCAAGAACGGAACGTTACATTACGTTGACGCAAGGCCTTTTGCCAGCCACCATCATGGCTCGGCGCTACGGGGTCTCTGGGCAGACCATCCGTAATCAGTTGCGTCGTAATGCACAACCAATCGGAGCTTTACGCCCGTACACTGGTCAGGTGATGACCAGGCGTCACCGTGCCTCCAGGCTGTTGTGGTGTCGACGCCATCTTGGAGGCAGGCTGTCTGAGACAGAGTTCTGTTTACAGACGAATCTCGGTTCACCATCAGCCACGCAGATGGCAGATTGCAAGAACTAAATATTCACGGACTGCTGTGTGGTGGAGAGAGATAGGTTTGGAGGAGGAAGTGTAATGGTCTGGGGCGTGATTATGGGAAACCGCAAGACAGAGATGGTAATTAATTATACAGGGCAACATCACTGCCCAACGTTATATTGATGATGTTTTAAAGCCACATGTCTTGCCATTCATTCGTAATCATGGTCCTGGCGTGACGCTGCAGCAAGATAATGCTGACCCGCACGCTGACAGGGCCACCACAGAGTTCTTGGTAATGAACAACGTGGATGTCATGCAATGGCCTGCGGTTTCCCCCGATCTCAACCCTATCGAGCACATCTGGGATGTGCTCTGTCGGAACGCTAGGGTTTCCCCCGATCTCAACCCTATCGAGCACATCTGGGATGTGCTCGGTCAGAACGCTAGGGTAAACCACCAGATTAAAAATGCTCGTCAGCTTACGCTGGCATTGCAGCGTGAATGGCGTAATCTGCCTAACGCTGTGATCATGCGTTACGTCAGGTCAATGCATCGGAAAATTACGTCAACCATTAGGGCGCAGGGTGGGCACACTCGCTATTAAGGAACACAGATTGTACATTTTAATTCAAAATGTATCCTGTGAAATTTAACAAATGCGTGACAAACAATTTTGTGATTTTTTATTTCGACCCCTACCAACTTCGCATGCGATCAAAATTTCAAAAACTGAAATGAATGAAATTATTTTGGTACTGGTTTCGGCCCTGTGTCTCTTAGATTTCTGGCAATCGTCACTTAAATAGGGAGGGACGTTTCTTTTTTTGATCAGTATATATGGGATTTAGTACTAAACCCATTGACCCGGCCTTAAATGACCTTAGCTGTTAATAGGCCTTTAACCCTTTCAACACCACAGACCTCTATAGAGACAATGTTTGCAAACAGTGCAGATCCAGATGAGCCGGCTCGTAACGAGCCGTCTCATCAGGATCTCCACTGTTTGTTAATAATTTTAAACGTCATACAGATTACCCTTTTAGAAGAAATGGATAATTTGAATGTACAAAATTAATGAAATAGCGTGAAACATTGGCATGGAACATCCTATTAAGTTACTTGGTGTTGAAAGGGTTAAACAAACAAACAAAATCCATCAATGAACCACCCATATTGCTTCTAATAAGCAGTGTATAGATCGTTATCAGGCTACAGGAGTGCTATTTTATCAGGAACTACACTGGTCACGTTATCAAGCTACAGGAGTGCTATTTTATCAGGAACTACACTGGTCACGTTATCAAGCTACAGGAGTGCTATTTTATCAGGAACTACACTGGTCACGTTATCAAGCTACAGGAGTGCTATTTTATCAGAAACTACACTGGCCACGTTATCAGGCTACAGGAGTGCTATTTTATCAGGAGCTACACTGGTCACAAATCCCATAAGCCCCATTTCTCCAGTCACAGCAACAAATACTGAGGCAAAAGCTGCATCCTGTGTATGGAATGTGTTGAGCCAATTCCCACCCTTAAATATAAGCCAAATGCATTAATCTGGCATTGACCATTTTATGTAGATGACCTTATAAAAGTTACCTCAGTGTGCATGCTTCATTGTGGCCACGTCTTGATAGCTCGGTCAGACGAGCACTCGACCACAATCAGGAACAGCACTACTATATCATTAGGGAAAACTTACAATGATGTAAATGAAACACACCACGGTTTTCAGTGATGTGTCCAGTTCAGAGAGGTTTTCCAATACCGATCTAATGCATGTCACTAGCTGAAATAATCTCGGCTAATATGGTATGGATTACTTTTGCTACTTCATCTGTCTGTTATATTTTCTGTATCCTAATGTTATTAAGATACAGAAATGCATGTACCGGTACTCTGAAGATACAGAAAAGATAAAAGACAGATGCATGAAGTAGTCTAAGACATCCGTATTAGACAAGATTATCTCAGCTAGTATGTCACCTACCTGTCACCAACCGTTCCAGGTGCAAAGACTTAACATACCCAAAGAATTTACCAACAGCCAGCGTTGTGATTATATTCCACAATGAGGCGTGGTCACCACTGCTCCGGACTGCCCATAGTGTGGTCAACCGGTCACCACCGCAGTATCTACATGAGGTCATTTTATTGGACGATTTCAGTGATCGACGTAAGTATCAACTGATATTTGATTACATCGTTGTGAAAAACGGTTGCAAGAGTTCATGTAATGTTTAAGAATACATGTACATGTACTATTATTAGTTTCCAAACGGCATTGAAATTGTCGGAGTTTGTCGGTTTGACATCATGTTGCTTAGTTTTTGCAGTGGAAATAACGAGGAGAAACTAAGCCTTGTGACATGAACCTGACCAATTTCACCAGTCGAATGTCAATGGTGGCCGAATAATTGTTCTATCGTAAGTTACTCGTGATTGCCAACTGGTTGTTGCTGAGATTCACACCATTGATCCGGTGTACAGTAAATATGCCTGGCATCAGATCACGATACTGTCTTTCATTGCAAGTTTTTATTGTAATTTTATTTTTGAATGTACTCCTTCCCTCCACCTATCCATATGCATTACCAACCATCTGTCAATGACCTTGCTGTTGAATGGACGTAAAACCCAAATCAATCGATCAGTCCTGTTTGTGAAGTAAAACCTCTCCCATTAGGAATGGGGCTGAAATTCAGCTATATATGACCACAGAAACGAATTAGCAAGACCATTATTCAGTCGCAATGTAGCTACATGTACAATTATTAAGTTAACCGTTTCAACACCACAGGTCTGTATAGTGGTACAATGTATTGGCAAACAGTGAAAATCCAGATGAGTTGGCTTGTGATGAGCCGTCTCATCAGGATCTGCACTTTTTGCAAGTAATTTTAATATTTTTGAGAAAAACCACCCCCTGTTCATAAATGGACTAGTCTGAAAATCATTTTGTGATGATTGTATTGGTTGAAAAATTAACCTTTACACTGCTGAATTACATTTTGTTGTCTGAAACATGCTTTGACAGCACTTTAGAATCATTTCCAATGGAAATGATTCTCAAGAGCTTTCAAACCATGTTTTTATTTCAGATTGAATACATGTATACGTCAACATTCATGAACAGATATTGTGAATAAGGATTAGAAAACAAGCTCAATGTGAGCTCATGTGAATTCTTCTTCTTAAGTAAGACATCAGTAAATAGTAATGTGGCAGGAATACATACAGTGTATACATAGGCAAGTTTGGTTAATTATTGAATAAGAAAGAAAGAAGTTGAGATCCCAGGCATGCATCTCAACCATTGGTGTTATCTTCTGTAGATAGTCGTTGACCTAATAGACACTTTAAGTACTATTACTGACTGTCAAACCGATCAGTCTGAGTCGTCTGCCATCATGCAGTGAAGCGATTAGAGGCAATGATGAATTGTTGAACCCTTCGGAATGCAAGACTGATTATCGCTTAGGAATTCGCTACCATATATTAGATTATTGAGAATGGGGGGACAAGGCAGCGATGATAAATATCGTTGTCTTTGATTGGTGTAAAGCGGACATGAGAGAATGTAGTGGTTTGCATCCTCGATTGACCCACAGGCGCATGTTGCACTATTGATTATTGATTTTCGGAATAAGTCGAAGTTCAGAGCACTACACCCTAGCCTGATCCGAGTTAATAGAATCTGGCCTTGTAGGTCGCCAGCTGCGTAATAGGAAGGGTTAACATATCAAAATCCATTCCAGTTACATAGTGGTGAAAGTTTACTATGTCTCCAATGTGATATTACTTTAGTGTTACAGCGTGTCGTGACTGATCAACTCTGTTATGTAGGCCAAACTATTAACCCATTAAAGCATTAAAGTCTACTCCTTTGAACCGTCTCATTGAGATGGTTTCACACGAGTTGTAGCAACATACATGTATATGTGTACTTTCAAACAGAAATAGAGAAAATAGCAGGAAACGTTCTACAAAAGTTTATACTACTGTAATTGTATCCAGTCTATACCACAGGTTCTCGACCATCTCTGGTGGTTTGAGTGCATTGTTACCCACATACAATTTATATCACCTCCCACGAATTACACGTATACATGTAACTATGGTAATTTACAAGATGAGAAATGGAGCTTCTACCTACGTATTTTTTAATGCCCGTTTGAAAAAATGGGACATATGTATTCACCTGGTACGGGCAGGCGGGCACAGCTTGTCCACACAATAAATAGAGTATACATGTTCATCACGGCAAGACGAAGAAGCCTATTGATTTTCAAAATCTTTCAAGGACGTATCTCCCCTTGGCGGCCATTTTTAGCTCGCCTGCACGAAGTGCATAAGAGCTTATGGCATACCCTGGCGTCGTCGGCGTCCACAAATCCATGACCCACCACCCAACCCTTACACCAAGGTCAAGGTCACAAACTTAGCAAATTCATAAACTTAACGTTCGGTAAATGTCTTATAACTTCTGTTTCCTTTCATGGAACACCTTGATATTTCATACATGCATTCCTCAGATGACCCTCTATCATGCTGTAGCAAATCCATGACCCACCACCCAACCCTTACCCCAAGGTCAAGGTCACAAACTTAGCACATTCATAAACTTAACGTTGGCGTAAATTTCTTATAACATCTATTTCCTTTCATGGAACACCTTGATATTTCATACATGCATTCCTCAGATGACCCTCTATCATGCTGTAGCAAATCCATGACCCACCACCCAACCCTTACCCCAAGGTCAAGGTCACAAACTTAGCACATTCATAAACTTAACGTTGGCGTAAATTTCTTATAACATCTATTTCCTTTCATGGAACACCTTGATATTTCATACATGCATTCCTCAGATGACCCTCTATCATGCTGTAGCAAATCCATGACCCACCACCCAATCCTTACCCCAAGGTCACAAACTTAGCACATTCATAAACTTAACGTTGGGTAAATGTCTTATAACTTCTGTTTCCTTTCATGGAACACCTTGATATTTCATACATACATTCCTCAGATGACCCTCTATCATGCTGTAACAAATCCATGACCCACCACCCAACCCTTACCTCAAGGTCAAGGTCACAAACTTAGCACATTCATAAACTTTACGTTGGGTAAATGTCTTATAACTTCTGTTTCCTTTCATGGAACACCTTGATATTTCATACATGCATTCCTCATATGACCCTCTATGATACTGTAGCAAATCCACAAACCACTACCCAACCATTACCCCAAGGTGAAGGTCACAAACGTAGCATGTTCATAAACTTAACGTTGGGGTACAGCAAATCCATGACCCACCCCTTTCTCCAAGGTCGATGTCACAAACATAGCACATTCATACACTTAACGTTGTAAATGTCTTAACATCTGTTTCATTTCATGGAACGCCTTGATAGTTCATACATGCATTCATCTGATGAAACTCTATCGTGCTATAGCGAATCCATGACCCACCACCCACCCCAAATGTCTTATAACATCTGTTTCCTTTCATGGAACACCTTGATATCTCATACATGCATTCATCAGATGACCCTCTATCATGCTGTAGCAAATCCACAACCCACCACCCAACCCTTATCCCAAGGTCAAGGTCACGAACTTAGCATGTTCATAAACTTAACGTTGGGGTAAATGTTGTTTAACTTCTGTTTCTTTACAGGGAACGCTTTGATATTTCATACATGCATTCATCTGATGATCCTCTATTGTGCTACAGCAAATCCATGACCCACCCCCACCCCTTTCCCCAAGGTCACAAACTTAGCATATTCATACATGCATTCCTCATGTGAATAGCTATCATGCTGTAGAAAATCACCAACTTAATGCATTCATAAACTTAACGTTGGGTTAAATTTTGTTTTACTTCTGTTTTCAGGGAGCGCATTGATATTTCATACATGCATTCATCTTAATATGCTATATTATGCTATAGCAAACCCACGCTCCACCTTGCACCACTGACCCCAATGTCAAGGTCCACCGCACGCCCCATAACCCAAGGTCAATTATATATAATATTCATGTTTTTTTATGCAACTGTGCCAAGTTTGAGTGAAGGCTGACAACAGGCGAGCTTCGTTGTCTTCTGACAACTCTTGTCAATTTTCACACTCTGGATCCTTGTCCATGCAATAACTGAAGTTGTACTTCACCGATCATAACCAAAATTCGGTATACATGTTTATCACGGCACGTCGAAGAAGCCTATTGATTTTCAAACATTTCAAGATTACTTATCTTCCCTTGACCGATCGTAACCAGATTCGGTATATATGTTTATCATGGCAAGACGAAGAAGCCTATTGATTCTCAAAAATCTCTCCATGGCGGCCATTTTCAATTTTCGCACTTTGTATCCTTGTCCACGCAATAACTCTACTTAACCAATCGTAACCAAATTTGGTGTACATGTAATATTGTCATGACAAGTTGAAGAAGCCTATTGATTTTGTAAAATTTCTTCTAACTTATCTCCCTTGGTGGCCATTTTTAATTTTCAGACCGTATCATTGACCACACAATAACTCAAGTTCTTCTTGACGGATCGTAATCAAATTCAGTATACATGTTTATCACGTCAAGACGAAGAACCCTATTGATTATATTAAACAAATTCCCTCGACTTATCTCCCCTTGGGGGCCATGTTTAGATCGTCTGCACGAAGCTTATGGCTTACCCCCGGCGTCGTCGGCGTCGCATCGGCGTCCACAAACATAATGTTGGGGTAAATGTCTCATAACTTCTGTTTCCTTTCATGGAACATCTTGTTATTTCATACATGCATTCCTCAGATGACCCTCTATCATGCTGTAGCAAATCCACACCCCACCACCCAACCCTTACCCCAAGGTCAAGGTCACAAACTTAGCACATTCATAAACTTAACGTTGGGGTAAATGTCTTATAACATCTGTTTCCTTTCATGGAACGCCTTGATATTTCATACATGCATTCATCTGATGATACTCTATCGTGCTATAGCAAATTCATGACCCACCGCCCATCCCTTACCCCAAGGTCAAGGTCACAAACTTAGCACATTCATAAACTTAACGTTGGGGTAAATGTCTTATAACTTCTGTTTCCTTTCATGGAATACCTTGTTATTTCATACATGCATTCCTCAGATGACCCTCTATCATGCTGTAACAAATCCATGACCCACCAGCCACCAGCCCTTACCCCAAAGTCAAGTTCACAAACTTAGCACATTCATAAACTTAACGTTGGGGTAAATGTCTGATAACATCTGTTTCCTTTGATGGAACGCCTTGATATTTCATACATGCATTCCTCAGATGACCCTCTATCATGCTACAGTAAATCCACGACCCGCCGCCCACTCATTACCCCAAGGTCAAGGTCACAAACTTAGTGCATTCATAAATTTAACTTTGGGGTAAATCTGTTGTAACTTCTGTTTCTTTTCCTGGAACACCTTGATATTTCATACATGCATTCATCTGATGATCCTCTATCATGCTGTAACAAATCCATGACCCACCACCCACCCCTTACCCTGAGGTGAAGGTCACAAACTTAGTGTGTCCACAAACTTAACGTTGGGGTAAATGTGTTATAACTTCTGTTTCTTTTCATGGAACACCTTGATATTTCATACATGCATTCCTCAGATGACCCTCTATCATGCTGTAGCAAATCCATGGCTCACTGCGTCATAAACTTAAAGTTGACCTTAGCTGCTGACAGGCCGTTAAACACCATTAAATAAATGGTAACGTTGGGGTAAATGTTGTGTAACTTCTGTTTATGTACAGGGAATGCCTTCATATTTCATACATGCATTCATCTGACTATCGTGCTATAGCAAATCCATGACACCCCACCCTTTTCCCCAATATTTTACAAATGTGTAACCTAGAATAAATAACATATTTTCAATAATTTTAACCAAATTTCGCCAATTTCAACTTTGAAATTGTTATTTGACCTTGACCTTCACATTAAATTGCAATAATAATATGGCGAGTGTGTTCCTTGTCCCTGAAAACCCCAAAATAGAGGTATCGTTCATGATTCTACGATGTTTAGTTTAAAAGTTACAATGTGCCCAAATTCTGATGGCGGCCATCTTGCATTGTCCAATATGGCCGCCACGTGGAAAATTGAGCTTGTCTGTCGGCAGATTATGAAATGCCATGTTCATGTCTATCTATGACCAAAATTTCAAAGAGTTAAAGATGAAAGTGAACGATTCGACCCCTATAGCATGTCATTATTCATATTCAGCGAGTCGTCAATATAATACGAACAACGAATATTCTGCTGCCGAAATTTTGCGTAAACAGGTATCAGAATCTTGGTAAATAAAAATGGCTGATTTCAGGCCAAAGGGTAAGCAGACCAACTTAAATAAAGATCCATTCCAATAAAATTTTAAAAATTTCTGATGGTCATCATGAATTGGAACACTAAAATATGCGTCTTTTATATCAATTGAGGTTAGAAAATCATTCTGCTGTTACAAGTCTAGCACAACCATAAAAGTTTCTTGTTTGAAATGATCATGATGCAAAAATTCATTCAAGAATCATTCAGATTTATAACGGGCTGGAATTAGCCATTAGGTTTAGCTACAATATTTATTGTTGAAATAAACTCACCAGGCTCTGAATCACAACTACCAATAGCCCCTTTTTTGCCAAGTTCCTGTACGTCATTGTCAACAATGATCCATTGTTCATGAGAAAAAGGTATCTCATTGAGTATTTTAGTCTGCAATGGCAATTGGTCTAAGTTAATATATAGTAACCCGTCACAGCTTGCAGAATGCATGGATCATCAGTAATTTTCTCGCAAACACCAAGGTGGTATTTCAGTCTACCAACCCGACATGAACCTAACTCGGTCCCTAATTGTGATCATTTGGGGCCGCCGTGACCGTAACGGACCTCGGTGGGATTCTGCCCCTCTGATTTCCTCGATACTGTCCCGTCAGTGGGTATGGCTGATATCGATTGTATTGGCTGGGTTCACCAAATGAACCAGTATGACCGAAATTAGCACCACGTCGTGGAAAGCGACCACCCCTGCCTCTGAAGCCTAGTGCCAACCTTATCACACTTGTCAAGTATGTTATAATTGGACACAAATGAATCAATGTCACATTGTGATGTACAGGACATTCAACATGTTGAATCGGTTTTCCATTTTCTGGCACCCTAGGACAAGGTAGTCCTCAAATAATACATCACCCATGTTCAGTGGGACATTACTATTGGGTTGAAAAACCTCCTCACTATCAGACAAATCTGCGGCATCAATCTGAACTGTCAATTTGGTGCATTACTTAACGACTGTCAATAAAAGACTGGAAGTCGTCCTCATCAGTGTATTCCTGATACTGCTGCATATTTTCATTTCTAATTCCCAACACCTCTCTCAAGTTTACAATGTCTGACTGAGATAATTTAATAATGTCAAAAATGTTGGTCTTGTCCTTTGTTGCACTAATGGACGGAGTAACTTTCAAAATCACTTTTGGCAAATTTTCTTTGTCCGAAGATTTATTTTTATTTTTTGACAGACCACACTTCATGTTGGAAGCCTTTTTTATTACACTTTCCTTTTACAAGTTTCTTAGAAACTACTGAAACAACAGAGCTAAGCTTTTTAGGTTTTCCTGGACCTTTGCCCTTATTGCTAGTGGGAGATGCGTCTTCACTGTCCAAACTAAAACTGGAGAACCCATCGTCGCCATTACTGTAACTGTCGCCGAAAATTTACAAGACTTCGTCTTATTCCAGGTCCATTTCTCCACTGAAACGGGAAAACCCGATTCAAATATAGTAATTTACTGCACAAACTATGTTCTGGGTATAACTATTTGCCGAGACAGGCAGGACCCAAACAACTTACCTCATAGATAATTTACAGAAAATATATTTTTCAACCGCTTCTACTGACGCCGAAACAAAATTTGAATATCAGCTGTTACGAGCTTCCGGTCTAAGCAGGACATCACGCAGGCACTTTTACCGCTTCTTTAAAATGCGCATTGGAATTAAATGTCGAAACAAAGTGCTATTGTATACATGTAAAAAAATAATGGCTATCCAATCAAATGGCGCACCACATGTGTATTGTAATATCCGCTAAGAGGGCTCACCAGACAATCTCGCAATTGTATGGATTTGAATGTCTTAAATGTAGGAACAGATAAATGCAGTTCACATATTCTATCGGCATCAGCAGATTGATATATCTCCCATGAATTGATAGAACCCGAATTTGAAGTTTGTGGTTGAAAAATGATGATATAATCAACGCATGTTGGAATTTGTTTTTGCCAAATATTGAAAAAGCTTTCATTCCTTGGGTATGTTGACAGTATAAAAGGGGTCCGAAAGTTTGGAATGGTGAATGTGTAGATAATTGACGATTTTTGTCGTGTGTAATGATTGAGCATTAGTAGTTGCACAAAACTATGTAAATTACCCAAAACCAACGAAATCCACCAAAATCCAGCAAAATACCCACATAGCAGCAAAATAATGACCATCTGTTCAAACACCTGTGGTCTATAGTGGTCAAACACCTGTTCCTAGCTAACCCGGATTCTCTGTCTGTAACGCAGGGCGACTGGCAGCAGAAAATGTTCTTTTGCAAAAAGGTTCTTTTGCTGTCAATTCTTCCTGTGCCTGTGCCAGGCACAGGCAGTTATTAATTTCAGAATCAATCAAATCATTCAAATATCACAATTTACTTTGCCAGGCACAGGCAGTTATTAATTTCAGAATCAATCAAATCATTCAAATATCACAATTTACTTCATACTACATGTTAATGGGACATTTATGACTTCAATACAACTCGTACCTGAAATAATAAATCTCTTAAAATGTGTTTATGCCCGCAACACCGAATAGTGAGGGGGCATATAGTGTTACTGGCGTCCGTACGTCCCGTCCCGTCAGGTAAATTTCTTGTAATTTCTGTTTCCTTTCACGTAACTGCTTCATATTTCACACATGCATTCCTCTGATGGTCCTCTATCATGCTGTGACAGATCCACGATCCTCGAGCCCCTCGTACTTAGTGCATTCAAAACCTTAATGCTCGGGTAAATGTCTTATAATTTCTGTTTCCTTGCATGGATCTGCTTCATACTTCACACACACATTGCTCTAATGGTCCTCTATCGCCCCCCTGTGACAAATCCATGATGGTCCTGCCCCTGCTAAGCCCAGCGTCAAGGTACGTTTGAAACCTTAACGCTCGGGTAAATGTCTTGTAATTTCTGTTCCCTTACACGGATCTGATTGATTCACACAACTATTGCTCTAATGGTCCTCTACCGTCCTGTGATAAATCCACGATCGTCCCGCCACCTTAGTGGTGGCGGGACGATCGTGGATTTGTCACAGGGTCATGGTCACATACTTGATGTGTTTGAAACCTTAACGCTCAGATAAATGTCTTAAAATTTCTGTTTCCTTGTACGGATCTGCATAATATTTTCACACAACTATTGCTCTAATGGTCCTCTACCGTCCTGTGACAAATCCACGATCATCCCACCACCGCTAAGCTCAGGTTCATGGTCACATACTTGGTGCGTTCGAAACCTTAACGCTTGGGTAAATGTCTTATAATTTCTGTTCCCCTGCATAGTTGATATTTCACACACGCATTGCTCTAATGGTCATCTAGCTAGGATAAATTAACCGGCTCATTACCTCCTTGATTTAATGCACATATTTCGACTGTATCACAGATATTAGTAAATTCAGAAACAAATGGGCCAACAGCCTTTGGCCTGACACTTTTTAGGCTCAGATGCCTGGGTTTGGAAGGTCATTGAGCCAATTCCTACCTTTAAATAGAAGCAAAATAAAAAATAGTGGTCATAGTGTGTTCGAAACTCTGGTAAATGTCTTATAATTTCTGTTTCCTTGCATGGATCTGCTTGATATTTCACTGTCACACACACACATTGCTCTAATGCTCCTCTACCATCCTGTGACTATTCCGCGATCGTCCTGCCCCTGTTAAGACCAGGGTCAAGGTCACATACTTGTTGTGTTCAAAAGTCAGGTAAGTGTCTTATACTGTCTGTTTCCTTGCATGGATCTACTTGATATTTCACACACCCATTTCTCTGATGGTCTGCTTTCATACTGTGTGCTTCTCTGGCCCTCTGTGTTTTCAAATGTGCCATTTTTTTCTTTGGCTGCCAGTGGGGGCATTTGTGTGCCTACAGGCCACATTTCTAGTTAATAATGTTATTCACATTATTTCAAAGAAATTGTTGTTGTTGTTAACCCTTTGTCAGTTGTCATGATATTAACGTAATTACGCCCCTATTATTTATAGCAATTAATTATCATTAGTAATTAGATAAAAAAATGTCCATTATTTTCCATAATTAACGTCGAAATGTGACTAAAGTTTCACAGCAGATGCATAATATAATTCCACATACATGTATGCACTCAGGCTGACATATAATTCCACATACATGTCACAGGGCTACTAAATAATTCCATTGTATTCAATCTGTATAGATAGTCTGTTATACAACATGAATTCAAGTGGGTGGGGGATATTCAACATTGCCTGTGATACATGTATGCACTCAGGCTGACATTTTCACCAAATTTCGATATAATTTACAATAATTATTGCCGATTTTCTGTATTTATTCAGGAAAAACTTCAATGATAAATCATATGCTCTCATGTGCACAAAACTCACATTTGTGTCTTTTCTATTCAATGGAGTTTGTTGATATTAATTACACTATCATAAAATATTCATCTCCACCATCCACAATCAGATCTACAGGTCGCTAGAGCTCCAGACAAGCTGTGTATTTATTTGTCTGTGTAATAACTTAAAAAGGTCATTTAAAATCAGCAACAATGCTTACCAAAAAGCAATTAAAATAGTGTGTATAGACTGTCTGCATACTCTATAGCATACCACTGAAGATTGTGTGAAAGAAATAATTGGAAAAATGTATGTGAACTGTTAAATTAGGTGACATGAATACAAACATTTTGGCCTATTTATTTAGCGTTGGATGCATTATATTCTTAGGGCCTGCTTGGTGTCGGTGCTTTATTAGGTTTGAGGCGGCTTTCGGCTGTGCCGAAAACCTATTGTTTTCGTTGGTTTTGTTTTTTTATTCAGCCGTTCAGTCTACAGCCCAAACTGCTGGTCGGATCGACTTCAAATTTTGCATGCCGATTCGGATCAAGTGTGAGTCGAGACTTAGAGATTTTCAGAAATCTCTTAATGCCACTTTCCACGAAACCGGAAGTGACGTCATACTTTCTATAACTTCCTTATTTTCCAACCGATTTCAAAAATTCTCTATCTCGGACTCGCTGACGGTTCTCGGCTATCTGGTCAAATAAGAGAGCTATAGGCATTTGAAGTTGAAAAATGTACATACTTTTCAACGATTTTGCCGAATTTTTGCCGAATTTCGGCTGATAACGGGTGGTCTTTACAAACGTTTTCCAATTTGTACAGTAATGTCAGCAACATAATTTCTTGCCAGTGTGATAGGGGAGTGTCGGGCGCATAAAAGATGATAATTTTCAGAGCTCTATCTTGACTACTTCCGGTTCTATTGGATGTCAAAGATGAACGTCTTTTTTTCAAGTTTTCAAAATAGAGCAAACGGATGTGACGTCAGCTTCGTTATTTATCAATAGATTTCAAAATTTCTTGCTGCGGTCGATATTTCAGTCCTTTAGCTAAAACTTTCCCGCTTTGTGTCCGGCCTATGGTGAAAAACAAACGAAAACTTCACTGGCGGAATATTGCACATATTTAATTTCCGTTTTATTAGGTGTATTTACAAATGGCGTAAACTGCAATTTAAGGGCGATAACTATCGAAAAATAATCATCCGCTGACTTACGGGCTCTCTCCATCTACACCAAACCGCTGGTAGGATCGACTTCAAATTTTGCATGCCGATTCGGATCAAGTGTGAGCAGAGACTCTTTTAATGCTACTTTCCACGAAAACGGAAGTGACGTCATACTTCCTATAACTTCCTTATTTTCCAACCGATTTCAAGAATTCTTTTTGCATTGGAAAGCTGACAAAATTCTCTATCTCAGACTCACTGACAGTTTTCGGCTATCTGCTCGAATAAAAGAGCTATTATATATGCATTTGAAGTTAAAAAATGTACATACTTTTCAACGATTTTGCCGAATTTCGGCTGATAACGGGTGGTCTTTACAAACGTTTTCAATTTGTACAGTACAGTACTGTCAGCAACATAATTTCTTGCCAGGGTGATAGGGGAGTGTCAGCCGCATGAAAGATGATAATTTTCAGAGCTATATCTTGACTACTTACGGCTCTACTCGATGTCAAAGATGGACATATTTTTTCAAGTTTTCAAAATAGAGCAAACGGATGTGACGTCAGCTTCGATTTCAATTGTTTTTGCTGTAGTCTTTGTAAACTTTGGCTGAGGATCGAACCCGATATCCCTCGCTCCGAGTCCATCGCTCTACCTCTAAGCTAACCGGCCCCACATCGGTGTGATGATGCGAACACAATAATGTTGGACTGTTCATTCTAAAACTTCAGAAATTCTTTTTGCAACCGATAGTTTACACCTTGGGCTAAAGCTTAGTTACACATGAAATCAATGTTTGAGGCTCAAACCATTGATGCAGCTCAAGCTGCTCTAGTTTACGGTTGGTTATTAATCAGTGATTCTTTTTTATGTACATCTGGTGTACTGTCCGGACGTAATTTACTGACGAATCACACAATTTATAAGGAAAATTGATATTTTTTCAGTAAAGAAACTATGTCTAATACCAATCCATTAAGAATTATTTGGGGTTTATACACGTCTATATGTATGTAGGTCAGCTGAAACCAAAATGGGTGGATAGACACACTTACAATGTTGCATTTGCATATTCTACCTTCATGATGCGTTGTATACAGAGGGGTGAAAAAAGGGAGTTTTTAAAGAAAAATCATTTCCGTTACGATCATTTCTGTTACACAAATATTTAAAAATGTGTAACGGAAATGACGATGTTTGGTACATGTGGTAAAACACGGCATTCTGTTACATGCCAAGCTATTTTGTTTTGTTGAACTTTACTGATTCATATTAAATACATGTTGGGTTACCATAAATGAGAACTTCCACGACTTGCTACTAAATTGCTCTTGTTCAAACTAATACAATCAGCTTACCTTATTCTTGACATTTTTCTTAATAGATGCACCTTCAGTTTTATGTATAACACCATTGAAAAGAAAAAAATGTAAATGTAAAGCTATGTTTACGTCATGTAAATGTATATGTAACGGAAATTACATTTTTGAGACCCTTAAGACCCCTGAAGTGGAAATAATATATACATGTATTATATAAAATAAGAATAATTGACAATACTATTGTAAATGTAACACCTAGACTTTCATCCAATGGAATAAACACAGTTTAATGGATTATTGGTTCTACCTCGAAACTAGAAAAACGGCACCAAGATGTACATAAAATATGGAATTCACTGTTATGCAGCAGGTCAGAACGGCACAAGTCAAATCGGCCAAAGAAATGTCCAAAACAATGATACGGTATCTATTCGGTGTTAGTCTGATATCAAGTTACCTCGGGTTGATAAGTTGATATCAATATAGCCACGTAATAACCTCTAAATATCTGATACATTGACTACCATACCGTGTCTTTCGATATCATCTTGGCTCAGAAATGGTGGAAGTTGCTTGTCAAGCCTCGGAATTCCTACACGTTTCCTAGCTTCACCTGATAAACTTGATATCAAGAGAAACTAGCCTGGTATTCTCTATGTAATATATATTAAGTTCATCAGGCTCGGCTTAGAAACGGTAGCAATTCCTCGATGAGCCACAAAATTGCTACATGCTTTCTAGCTTTGCCTCTATATCCGTCAGCTCAGAAACAGCAGAAATTCCTGATCAACATTCGGACTTCCCTCATGTTGCCTAATATAACCTCACCTCGCCTACTTAACTTGATATCAAAAGACACCTGGCCTGGTATTGTCTATGAAACGAATATTAAGTTCATCAGGCTTGGCTCGGAAGCGATAACATTTCCTAGCCTTGCCTGATAAAGCCTGGTATTCTCTATTCAGCGGAACTTGGGTCCGAGCTGAGCCAATACGTCGCGGAAACATGGCCCGACGGTATTGTCAAGGTCGTGCGGACCAAGGAGAGGAGTGGACTGATCCGGGCTCGGATTGCAGGCGCCAAGGCAGCCACGGGTGACGTGTTGGTGTTTCTTGACTCGCACTGTGAGGCCGGCTATCAGTGGTATGTTATATAGCGGCTGACAATAGCGAGTTTGCAGCTGTTGTTATGATTAACCCTTTGAACCCGAAAGCCCGCTATATCGGTTTATGCAAACACTGCAGATTCAGATGAGCCGGCTCGTAACGAGCCGTCTCATCAGGATCTGCACTGTTTGAAAGTAATTTTCATATTTTTGAGAAAAACAAATACCCCCTTTTTAGCTCGCCTGCACGAAGTGCATAGGAGCTTATGGCATACCCCCGGCGGCGTCGGTGTCGGCGTCGGCGTCGGGGCATCGGCTTCGGCGTCCACAAACTTAACGTTGGGTAAATGTCTTGTAACTTCTGTTTCCTTTCATGGAACACCTTGATATTTCATACATGCATTCCTCAGATGACCCTGTTTCCTTTCATGGAACACCTTGATATTTCATACATGCATTCCTCAGATGATCCTCTATCATGCAGTAGCAAATCCATGATCCATCACCCAACCCTTACCCCAAGGTCAAGGTCACAAACTTAGCACATTCATAAACCTAACGTTGGGTAAATGTCTTCTAACTTCTGTTTCCTTACATGGAACACCTTGATATTTATGCCCCCGCCACCTAATAGTGAGGGGGGCATATAGTGTTACCGGCGTCCGTACCTACGTACATACGTAGTGACGTACGTCCCGAAACCTTAACGCTCGGGGGTAAATGGCTTATAATTTCTGTTTCCTTGCTCGGATCTGCTTCACATTTCACACACACAGTGCTCCAATGGTCCTCTACCGTCCTATGACAAATCCACATTTGTCCTACCCCCGCTAAGCCCAGGGTCAAGGTCACAGACTTGGTGCGTTCGAAACCTTAATGCTCGGGTAAATGGCTTATATTTTCTGTTTCCTTGCTCGGATCTACTTAACATTTCACACATGCATTGCTCCAATGGACATGCATTGCTCCAATGGTCCACTACTGCTCTGTGACAAATCCACATTCGTCCCGCCCCCGCTAAGCCCAGGGTCAAGGTCACAGACTTGGTGCGTTTGAAACCTTAATGCTCGGGTAAATGGCTTGTAATTTCTGTTTCCATGCTCGGATCTGCTTCACATTTCACACACGCATTGCTCCAATGCTCCTCTACCGCCCTGTGACAAATCCACATTCCTCCCGCCCCCGCTAAGCCCAGGGTCAAGCTCACAGACTGGTGCGTTCGAAACCTTAATGCTCGGGTAAATGGCTTATAATTTCTGTTTCCTTGCTCGGATCTGATTGACATTTCACACACACAGTGCTCCAATGGTCCTCTACCGTCCTGTGACAAATCCACATTCGTCCCGCCCCCACTAAGCCCAAGGTCAAGGTCACAGACTCGGTGCATTCGAAACCTTAACGCTTGGGTAAATGGCTAATTTCTATTTCCTTGCTCAGATCTGCTTCACACACGCATTGCTCCAATGGTCCTCTAACGCCCTGTGACAAATCCACATTCGTCCCGCCCCCACTAAGCCCAGGGTCAAGGTCACAGTCTTGGTTAGTTTGAAACCTTAACGCTCGGGTAAATGGCTTATAATTTCTGTTTCCTTGCTCCGATCTGCTTCAGATCTCACACACGCATTGCTCCAATGCTCCTCTACCGCCCTGTGACAAATCCACATTTGTCCTGCCCCCGCTAAGCCCAGGGTCAAGGTCACAGACTTGGTGCTTTCGAAACCTTAACGCTGGGTAAATGGCTTATAATTTCTGTTTCCTTGCTCGGATCTGCTTTTCATCTCACACACGCATTGCTCCAATGGTCCTCTACCGCCCTGTGACAAATCCACATTCGTCCTGCCCCCGCTAAGCCCAGGGTCAAGGTCACAGACTTGGTGCTTTCGAAACCTTAACGCTGGGTAAATGGCTTATAATTTCTGTTTCCTTGCTCGGATCTGCTTTTCATCTCACACACGCATTGCTCCAATGGTCCTCTACCGCCCTGTGACAAATCCACATTCGTCCCGCCCCCGCTAAGCCCAGGGTCAAGGTCACAGACTTGGTGCTTTCGAAACCTTAACGCTGGGTAAATGGCTTATAATTTCTGTTTCCTTGCTCGGATCTGCTTCACATTTCACACACGCATTGCTCCAATGGCCCTCTACCGCCCTGTGACAAATCCACATTCGTCCCGCCCCCGCTAAGCCCAGGGTCAAGGTCACAGACTTGGTGCTTTCGAAACCTTAACGCTGGGTAAATGGCTTATAATTTCTGTTTCCTTGCTCGGAGCATCTCACACACGCATTGCTCCAATGGTCCTCTACCGCCCTGTGACAAATCCACATTCGTCCCGCCCCCGCTAAGCCCAGGGTCAAGGTCACAGACTTGGTGCTTTCGAAACCTTAACGCTGGGTAAATGGCTTATAATTTCTGTTTCCTTGCTCGGATCTGCTTCACATTTCACACACACATTGCTCCAATGGTCCTCTACCGCCCTGTGACAAATCCACATTCGTCCCGCCCCCGCTAAGCCCAGGGTCAAGGTCACAGACTTGGTGCTTTCGAAACCTTAACGCTGGGTAAATGGCTTATAATTTTTGTTTCCTTGCTCGGATCTGCTTCACATTTCACACACGCATTGCTCCAATGGTCCTCTACCGCCCTGTGACAAATCCACATTCGTCCCGCCCCCTAAGCCCAGGGTCAAGGTCACAGACTTGGTGCTTTCGAAACCTTAACGCTGGGGTAAATGGCTTATAATTTCTGTTTCCTTGCTCGGATCTGCTTCACATTTCACACACGCATTGCTCCAATGGTCCTCTACCGCCCTGTGACAAATCCACATTCGTCCCGCCCCCGCTAAGCCCAGGGTCAAGGTCACAGACTTGGTGCTTTCGAAACCTTAATGTTGGGTAAATGGCTTATAATTTCTGTTTCCTTGCTCGATCTGCTTCACATTTCACACACGCATTGCTCCAATGGTCTTACTGCCCTGTGACAAATCACATTGTCCCGCCCCCGCTAAGCCCAGGGTCAAGGTCACAGACTTGGTGCGTTCGAAACCTTAACGCTCGGGTAAATGGCTTATAATCAAATATGCCTCGTTTTCTTTGGCTGCCAGCGGGGGCATTCGTGTGCCGACAGGCCACATTTCTAGTTAATCTGTTTCCTTGCTCGGAATCTGCTTTTCATCTCACACACGCATTGCTCCAATGGTCCTCTACCGCCCTGTGACAAATCCACATTCCGCGTCCCGCCCCCGCTAAGCCCCCCAAACCCAATAATGGGTCAAGGTCACAGACTTGGTGCTTTCGAAACCTTAACGCTGGGTAATGGCTTATAATTTCTGTTTCCTTGCTCGGATCTGCTTCACATTTCACACACACATTGCTCCAATGGTCCTCTACCGCCCTGTGACAAATCCACATTCGTCCCGCCCCCGCTAAGCCCAGGGTCAAGGTCACATACTTGGTGCTTTCGAAACCTTAACGCTGGGTAAATGGCTTATTATGCCCCCGCCCCCGCCACCGAATGGTTGAGGGGGGGCATCATAGTGTTACCGGCGTCCGTAACGTACGTAACGTACGTACGTACGTACGTACGTACGTACGTACGTACGTACGTACGTCCCGAAACCTTAACGCTAGGTAAATGGCTTATAATTTCTGTTTCCTTGCTCGGATCTGCTTCACATTTCACACACGCATTGCTCCAATGGTCCTCTACCGCCCTGTGACAAATTCCTACATTCGTCCCGCCCCCGCTAAGCCAGGGTCAAGGTCACAGACTTGGTGCGTTCGAAACCTTAACGCTGGGTAAATGGCTTATAATTTCTGTTTGACCATTGTTGCTCTGGATCTGCTTCACATTTCACACACGCATTGCTCCAATCGTCCTCTACCGCCCTGTGACAAATCCACATTCGTCCTGTCCCCGCTAAGCCCAGGGTCAAGGTCACAGACTTGGTGCGTTCAAAACCTTAACGCTGGGTAAATGCCTTATAATTTCTGTTTCCTTTCTCGGATCTGCTTCACATTTCACACACGCATTGCTCCAATGGTCCTCTACCGCCCTGTGACAAATCCACATTCGTCCCGCCCCCGCTAAGCCCAGGGTCAAGGTCACAGACTTGGTGCGTTCGAAACCTTAACGCTGGGTAAATGGCTTATAATTTCTGTTTCCTTGCTCGGATCTGCTTCACATTTCACACACGCATTGCTCCAATCGTCCTCTACCGCCCTGTGACAAATCCTCATTCGTCCCGCCCCCGCTAAGCCCAGGGTCAAGGTCACAGACTTGGTGCTTTTGAAACCTTAACGCTGGGTAAATTGCTTATAATTTCTCTTTCCTTGCTCGGATCTGCTTCACATTTCACACACGCATTGCTCCAATGGTCCTCTACCGCCCTGTGACAAATCCACATTCGTCCCCGCCCCCGCTAAGCCCAGGGTCAAGGTCACAGACTTGGTGCGTTCGAAACCTTAACGCTGGGTAAATAGCTTATAATTTCTGTTTCCTTGCTCGGATCTGCTTCACATTCACACACGCATTGCTCCAATCGTCCTCTACCGCCCTGTGACAAATCCTCATTCGTCCGCCCCCGCTAAGCCCAGGGTCAAGGTCACAGACTTGGTGCTTTTGAAACCTTAACGCTGGGTAAATTGCTTATAATTTCTCTTTCCTTGCTCGGATCTGCTTCACATTTCACACACGCATTGCTCCCAATGGTCCTCTACCGCCCTGTGACAAATCCACATTCGTCCCGCCCCCGCTAAGCCCAGGGTCAAGGTCACAGACTTGGTGCGTTCGAAACGTTGACGCTGGGTAAATAGCTTATAATTTCTGTTTCCTTGCTCGGATCTGCTTCACATTTCACACACGCATTGCTCCAATCGTCCTCTACCGCCCTGTGACAAATCCACATTCGTCCCGCCACCGCTAAGCCCAGGGTCAAGGTCACAGACTTAGTGCTTTTGAAACCTTAACGCTGGGTAAATAGCTTATAATTTCTGTTTCCTAGCTCGCATCTGCTTCACATTTCACACACGCATTGCTCCAATGGTCCTCTGCCACCCGGTGACAAATCCACATTAGTGCCGCCCCCGCTAAGCCCATGGTCAAGGTCACAGACTGGGTGCGTTCGAAACCTTAATGCTGAGTACATCCCTTATAATTTCTGTTTCCTTGCTCAGATCTGCTTCATATTTCACACACACATTGCTCCAATGGTCCTCTGCCACCCTGTGACAAATCCACATCGTGCCGCCCCGGCAAACCCAGGGTCAAGGTCACAGACTTGGTGTGTTCGAAACCTTAACGCGGGTAAATGCCTTATAATTTCTGTTTCTTGCTCGGATCTGCTTCACATTTCACACACGCATTGCTCCAATGGTCTCTGCCACCCTGTGACAAATCCACATTCGTGCCGCCCCCGCCAAGCCCAGGGTCAAGGTCACATATTGGTGCGTTCGAAACCTTAACGCTGGGTAAATGCCTTATAATTTCTGTTTCCTTGCTCGGATCTGCTTCACATTTCATACACGCATTGCTCCAATGGTCCTCTGCCACCCTGTGACAAATCCACATTATCAAATGCCGCCCCCGCCTTAACAGGGTTTTCAAAGGTTTCACCAGGACTTGGTGCCGTTTTGAAACCT
Organism: Conchocele bisecta; assembly: GCA_029237695.1. Taxonomy (NCBI): domain Eukaryota; kingdom Metazoa; phylum Mollusca; class Bivalvia; order Lucinida; family Thyasiridae; genus Conchocele; species Conchocele bisecta. The sequence goes on from CM055281.1 coordinate 36,378,064, forward strand.
TCAAGGGGGCTCGGTTAAATTACTTATAATGTCTGTTCCTGCTCGGATCAGGCTTCACAATTTCTCACCCACAGTAATTACAATGGTCCTCTTTGCCAACCTGTTGACAAATCCACATTCAAAGGATGCCTTCTTTTCTTTGGCTGCCAGCGGGGGGGGGGTTTTATCTGTTGCCGACAGGCCACATTCTAGTAATTTCTGTTTCCTTGCTCCGGAATCTGGCTTTTCATCTCACACACGCATTGCACCAATGGTCCTCATACCGCCCTGTGAACAAATCCACATTCGTCGCCCCGCTAAGCCCAGGGTCAAGGTCACAGACTTGGTACTTTCGAAACCTTTGTTAACGCTGGGTAAATGGCTTATAATTTCTGTTTCCTTGCTCAGGATCTGCTTCACATTTCACACACGCATTGCTCCAATGGTCCTCTACGCCCTGTGACAAATCCACATTCGTCCCGCCCCCGCTAAGCCCCAGGGTCAAGGGTCACAGGACTTGGTGCTTTCGAAACCTTAACGCTGGGTAAAATGGTAATTTTCTGTTTCTTGCTCGGATCAAGCTTCAATTCAAATCCACACAACATTGCTCCAATGGTCCTCTACCGCCCTGTTTTGACAAACCACAATTGTTTCCCGCCCCCCGGCTAAAGCCCAGGGTCAAGGTCACAGTCTTGGTGCTCGAAACCTTAACGCTGTAAATGGCCTTATATTTTCATTGTTTTCCTTGCTTTCGGATATTGCTTTTCCAATCTCCACACAAAACGCATTGCTCCAATTGGTCCTCTACCGCTGTGGAACATCCACATCCGTCCTTGCCCCCGCTTAGCCCAGGTTTCAAGGTCACAGACTTTGGTGCTTTCGAAACCTTAACGCTGGGTAAATGGTCCTTATATGTCCTCCTGTCCGGATCCCTGCTCATTCTCAAAACCACGCATTGCTTCAATTGGTCCTCTACCGCCCTGTGAACAAATCCACATTCGTCACCCGACCCCCGCTAAGCAAGGGGTCAAGGTCACAGACTTGGTGCTTTTTCGAAACCTTAACGCTGGGCGGGTAAATGGCCTTTATAATTTCTGTTTCCTTGCTCGGATCTGCTTCACATTTCACACACGCATTGCTTCCAAGGTCCTCAACCGCCCCTGGTGACAAATCCCACATTCGTCCACTAACCCCCAGGGTCTCGGTCACATACTTTGGTGCTTTCGAAACCTTACAATGGGTTAAACTGGCTTATTATGCCCGCCCCCACCGAATGGTGAGCCCATATAGTGGTAACGGGAAGTCCGTAACGTACGTTCGTACGTTAGGTACGTACTTAGTTACGTAAACCGTAACGTACGTACGTCCCGAAACTTAAAAACGCTGGGTAATGGCTTTTAATTTCCTGTTTCCTGCTAGGTTATCTTCACATTTCACACACACGCATTGCTCCAATGGTCCTCTAACCGCCCTGTGACAAATCCACATTCGTTCCCCCTCCCGCTACACAGGGTCAGTCACGACTTGGTGGTGTCGAAACCTTAACGTGGGTAAATAGCTTATAATTTCTGTTTCCTTTTGCTCGAATCTTGGTTCACCATTTCACACACGCATTGTTCCAAAGGCCCTCTAAACCCGGCCTGTGAAAAATCAACATTCGTCCCGCCCCCCGCTAAGCCAGGGTCAGGTCACAAAGGCTTTTGGTGCTTTCGACCTTAACCCGCTGGGGTAAATTTGGCTTTAATTTCGTTTCCTTGCTCGATCTGCTTCACATTCAACACCACGCATTGCTCCAAGGGTCCGCTAACCGCCCTCTGAAAAATCCAACCCATTAGTCCCGCCCCCGCTAAGCCCAGGGTCAAAGGTCCACAGGCTTGGTGCTTTCGAAACCTAACCCGCCCCCTGGGGTAAAGCTTAATGTTTCCCTTTGTTTCCCTTTCTGGATGGGCTTCAACATTTCACACAACGCATGCTCCAAGGTCCTCTACCGCCCTGTGCAAATTCCCCACATTCGTTTCCCGCCCCCGCCCCTAAGGCCCGGGTTTCCAAGGTCACATAACTTGGTGGTTCGAAACCTAACGGCTGGGGTTATGCTTATAAACAAATATGGCCTTTCGTTTTTTCTTTGGCTTGCCAGCGGCATTCCGTGGTGCCGACAGGACAAATTTCTTGTAATTTCTGTTTTCCTTGCTCGGAAGATCTTTCACACACGCATTGCTCCAATGGTCCTCTACCTTCCGCCCTGTGACAAAACCACAAATTCGTCTCGCCCCCGCCTTTAAGCCCAGGGTTCAAGGTCACAGGACCCCCTTTGGTGCTTTCCGGAAACCTTACGGGTCAAGGTTAAATGGCTTAGAATTTCTTGGTTTCCTTGCTCGGATTCGCTTTTCAATCCTCCACACACACATTGCTCCAATGGTTCCCTCTAAACCGCCCTTGTGGACAAATTCCACCTTCGTCCCCGCCCCCCCCGCTTTAAGCAGGTCAAGGTCACAAGACTTGGTGTTTCGAAAACCTAACGCTGGGTAAATGGCTTATAATTTATGTTTCCTTGCTCGGATCGCTTCATAGCACACACGCATTGCTCCAATGGTCCCTCTACCGCCCTGTGACAAATCCACATTCGTCCTGCCCCCCGCTAAGCCCAGGGTCAAGGTCACAGACTTGGTGCGTTTCGAAAACCTTAACGCTCGATAAAATGGCTTATAATAATTTCTGTTTCCTTGCTCGGATCTGCTTCACATTTCACACACGCATTGCTACAAATGGTCCTCTAACCGCCTGTGACAAAATCCACATTCGTTTCCCTGCCCCGCTAAGCAGGGTTTCAAGGTCAAGACTTGGTTGTTTCGAAACCTTAACGCTTGGGTAAATGGCTTATAATTTTCTGTTTCCTTGCTCGGAATTGGCTTCACAAATCAAACAACCATTGCTCCCCATGGTCCTTCTTACCGGACCCTGACAAATTCCAAAACTTCGTCCCCCCCCGCTAACAGTTCTCGGTACATACTTGGTGCTTTCGGAAACCTTACCGCTGGGTAAAATTTGGGCTTATAAGTTTCCTTGTTTCCTCTGCTGATCTGCTTTCACATTTCACACACGCATTGCTCCAATGGTCCTAACTAAACCGCCCTGTGACAAATCCACATTCATCCCGCCCCCGCTAAGCCAGGGTCAAGGTCACAGACTTGGTGCAGTTCGAAACCTTAACGCTCAGGGTAAATGGCTTATAATTTCTGTTTCCTTGCTCAGGAATCTGCTTCACATTTCACACACATTGCTCCCATGGTTCCTCTCCGGGGGGGGGGGGCCCTGTGACAAATACCAATTCGGTCCCGCCCCCACTAAAGCAGGGTCAAGGTCAAGAACCCTTGGTGCTCGAAACCTTAAACGCTGGGTTAATTAGCTTATATTTCTGTTTCCCTTTGCTTCGTCCCTGTTCACATTTCACACAACGCATTGCTCCAATGGTCCTCCCTTACCCCGCTGTGACAAAGGGCCACATTTCGTCCCCCCCCGCTTAAGCCCAGGGTCAAGGTTTCACAGAAACCTTTGGTTGATCGAAACTTAACGCCTGGGTTAAATGGCTTTATAATTTCTGTTCCTTGCTCGATCTGCTTTTCATCTCACACACGCATTGCTCCAATGTCCTCTACCGCCCTGTGACAAATCTACATTTCGTCCCGCCCCCGCTAAGCCCAGGGTCAAGGTCACAGACTTTTGTGCTTTCGAAACCTTAAACTGGGATGGCTTTATAATTTCGTTTCCTTGCTCGGATCGGCTTACATTTCACACCAAAGCTGCTTTCCAATTGGTCCTCTACCCGCCCTGTGACAAATCCACCATTGTCCCCCCCCGCTAAGGCCCCAGCAAGGTCACATACTTGGTGCTTTCGAACTTAACGCTGGGTAAATGGTTTTAATCAAATATGGCCTCGTTTTTCTTTGGCTGCCAAAGCGCATTCCGAGTGCCGATAGGCCCACATTTTCCTAGTTAAATTTCCTGTTTCCCTGCTCGATCCCTGCTTTCACATTTCAAACACCCCGCATTTGCCTCCCAATGGTCCTCTGCCTGTTGGGACAAATCCACAATTCCGGTGCCGCCCCCCCGGCCAAACCCAGTCAAGGTCAAAATTGGTGCGTTCGAAACCTTAACGCTGGGTAAATGGCCTTATAATTTCTGTTTCCTTGCTCGGATCTGCTTCACATTTCACACACGCATTGCTCCAATGTCCTGCCACCTGACCAAGACTACCCATTCGTCCCGCCCCCACAAGCAAGGGTCCAAGGTCACATTCTTCGGTGCATTCGGAAACCCTTACGCTGGGTAAATGGCTTATTAATTTCCTATTATTGGGCTCAAGGATCTACTTACAACCACGCATTGCCCAATGGTCCTCTAGGCCCTTGGTGACAAATCCACATTCGTTCGCCCCCAAACCTTAAGCCCAAAGGGTCAAGGTCACAGTTTGGTTAAAGTTCGGAAAACCTTTTATAAAAAACGCTCGGGTAAATGACTTAATAATTTCTGTTTCCTTGCTCGATCTGCTTTTCAGACTAACAGGACGCCATTGCTCCCAATGGGGGCTACTCTTAACCACGTGACAAATCCCATTCGTCCCCCGCCCCCGCTTAAGCAGGTCAAGGTCACACTTTGTGCTTTCGAAATAACCAACATCGTGTAAATTGGCTTATAAAATGCTTATTAATTTATGTTGCTTGTTCATTTGCTTCACCTTTCACACACGCATTTGGCTCCATGGTCCCTCTACCGCCCTGTGACAAATCCACTTCGTCCCACCCCCGCTAAAACCCCGGGTCAGGTCCCAGGGACTTGGTGGCCCATTCGAAACCCTTAACCCAATGGGTCCAAATGGCCCCTTATGCTTTCTGGTTTCTTGTCGGATCTGCTTCACATTTCTGCACACATGCATTGCTCCAATGGGTGCTCTTACCGCCCTGTGAAAATCCACTTGCCCGCCCCCCCCCCGCTTAAGCAGGGGTCAAAGGTTCAACAGACTTGGTGCCGTTCGAAACCTAACGCTTCGTAAAATGGCTAAAATTTATGTTTCCTTGCTCGGCATTCTGCCTTTCATTTCACACACGCATTGGGCTACAAAACTCCTCTACCGCCCTGTTGCATTTGTTTCCCGCCCCCGCTAGCCTTTGGGTTTCAAGGTCACAGACTAGGTGCATTCACAAAACCTTAACGCTCGGGTAAATGGCTTATAATTTCTGTTTCCTTGCCCTTGATCTGTTTTCACATTTCAACACACATTGCTCCAATGCCCTCTACTGCCCTTGACAAAATCCCACATTCATCCGGCCCCCCGCTAAGCCCTGTCAAGGTCCACAGACTTTGGTTGCGTTTTCCCGAAACCTTAATGCTCAGGAATAAATGGCTTATATTTTGTTTCCTTGGCTCAGATCTGCTTCAAAACATTCACACAGCATTGCTCCAATATGGTCTTAACGCCCTGTGAAACAAATTCCACAATTCGTTTTCCCGCCCCCCACTAAGCTAAGGGTCAAGGGCACAGTCTTGGTAGTTTGAAACCTTATCTTCGGGTAAATTGGCTTTAATTTCTGTTTCCCTTTGTTTCCGATCCTGCTCAGGGATCTCACACAACGCATTGCCTTCCAATGGCTCCTCTACCGCCCTGTTTGAACATTCTACATTGGCCCGCCCCCGCTAAGCCCAGTTCAAGGTTCACGATTTTGTGCTTTCGAAAACCTTAACGTCTTGTAAAAGGTTATAATTTCTGTTTCCTTGCTCCCGATCTGCTTCACATCGCACACACAATGCCTCCAGTCCTCTACCCGCCCTGTTGCAAAATTTGTTCCCCGCCCCGCCTAAGCCTTGGGACCAAGGCCACCCAAGACTGGGCGTTCACCTTAAGGCTCGGGTAATGGCTTAAATAATTTTGTTTCCTTGCTCGGATCTCTTCAAACATTTCACCACACCATTGGCTCCAATGGGTCCCTCTACCGCCCTGTTGACAAATCCCACATTACGTCCCACCCCCGCTAAGCCCCAGGGTCAAGGGGTCACAAGGAAATTGGTGCGTTCGGAAAAACCTTATAATCTGGGTAAATGGCTTTTAATTTAAATGTTTTGCTCATTTTCTTTGGCCTGCCAGAGCATTTGTTGTTGCCGACAGGCCAACATTTCTAGTTCATACATTGCATTCCTCAGATGAACCCTCCCTTATCATGCTGTTAAATCCACATCCCGCCCAACAAACCCTTACCCCAGGGTCAAGGTCCCACTTAGCATGTCCACCAAAAAATTAAACTACCCCGGTTGGGGTAAATTTTTTGTACTTCTGTTTTTTTGCAGGGAAGGCCTTATATTTCATTTATGCATTCATCTGCTGACCCTCTATCATGCCTGTAGCAAAATCCACGATCCAACCACCCACCCTTAAACAAGGTCCAGGTCACAAACTTAGCATTGTACATAAACTTAACGGTTGGTGTAAATGTTGTGTGACTTCTGGTTTATTTACAGGAACGCCTTCAATTTCCTTACATCATTCATTGATTGATACTATCGTTTTTTTGGGGGATTGCAAATCCATGCCCCCCCACCCATCCCAAACCCAGCAAGGTACAAACTTAGCACATTCATAAACAAAGTTTGGGGTATGTTTCTATAACATCTGTTTTCTTTCATGGAGCCTTGGATATTTCAGACATTCATTCCTCAATTAACCCTTTCTATCATGCTGTAGCAAATCATGACTCCACCACCCAACCCCTTACCCCAAGGTCAAGGTCACAAACCTTAGCACATTCATAAACTTAAAAAGTTGGGGTAAGTTCGTGTTAACTTCTGTTTAAATTTACAGGGAATACCTTCATTTTATTTCATACATGAATTTCATTTCTGATGAAAACTCTATGTACTATAGAAAATCCTTGACCTCCCACCTCCCACCCCTTTCCCCCAAGGTCAAGGGTCACAAACTTAAGCACATTAAAAACTTTAAAAATAACGTTGGGGTAAATGTCCTTTTATATCTGTTTCCTCATGGAACCCTTGATATTTCATACATGCATTCATCTGATGATACTCATTGTGCTATAGCATCCATGACCCACCCCTTACCCCAAGGTCAAGGTCACACACTGAGCTCATTCATGTGTCAAGGTCAAGGTCACAAACGTTAGCATGTTCATATACTTAACGTTTTGGGTAAATGTTGTGTAACTTCTGTTTCGGTACAGGGAACACTTTGATATTTCATACATGCATTCATCTGAGTGATCCATCTATTGTGCTACAGCAAATCCATGACCCACCCCTTTCCCCAAGGTCGAGGTCACAAACATTAGCACATTCATAAACAAACTTAACGTTGGGTGGGTAATGTCTTAACATTCTGTTTCCTTTCATGGAACGCCTTGATATTGCATACATGCATTCATCTGATGAAACTCTATCGTGCGTATAGCGAATCCATTGACCCACCGCCCACCCCAATGTCTTATAACATCTGTTTCCTTTCATGGTGGAACACCTTGATATTTATTACATGCATTCCTCAGATGATTCCTCTATCATGCTGTAAGCAAAATCAACAACCCACCAACCCAACCCTTACCCAAGGTCTAAGGTCACAAACTTAGCATGTTCATAAACTTAACGTTGTGGGGTAAATGTGTTTAACTTCTGTTTCTTTACAGGGAACGCTTTGATATTTCATACATGCCATTCATCTTGATGATCCTCTATTGTGCTACAGCAAATTCAAATTCATGACCCACCCCCACCCCTTTCCCCAAGGTCACAAACTTAGCACATTCATTACATGCATTTCCTCATGTGAATAGCTTATCATGCTGTAGAAAATCACCAACTTAGTGCGTTTCATAAACTTGAACGTTGGGTTAAATTTTATTTAGTTTTACTTCTGGTTTTTCAGGGACCGCATTGATATTTCATACATGCATTCATCTTAATATGCTATATTATGCTATAGCAAAACCCACAACTCACCTTGCACCACTGACCCCAATGTCAAGGTACACTAAGGAGGTCCCTTAACCCAAGGTCAATTAATATTAATATTCATGTTTTTTATGCAACTGTGCCAAGTTTGAGTGAATGGAACTGCCAACAGGAAATGAGCTTCGTTGTCTTCTGACAACTCTTGTTATAAATGGAATAGTCTGAAAATCATTTTGCGATGATTGGATTGGTTGCAAAACGAACATATCGCAACGCATTCAGTTACTTAGGGGTGAAAGGGTTAAACAATTATATTCTGGCGATACACCATTTTACTGATGGAAAATTGTAAGTATTTTCTTTATTTCTCATCGGAAGTATATATTGTGACCACCATTTGAACTGTCTCATGGAGATGGTCACAACATATACTTGAGAAAAGAAATAAGAAATATCTGAAATAAAATATTTCAAAATATTCATGTGTATTCCGAATGTAATGGGTTTAATAGTTAGCGACCAGTATCATATATATTTGAAATGTACATTCACTCCATGCTCGGATTGCGAGTGCAAAAGCAGCCATGGGCGATGTGTTGGTGTTTCTCAACTCGTATTGTGAGGTCGGCTATCAGTGGTATGTAGGCTAACCAATTTGGGTGGTTGCTTAGGAGCATGTGAAGGGTAATTATGTCTCCCCCATATATGGGCAGACATATTGTTTTTGGCATGTTTGTCAGTCTGTCCGTCCGTCTGTCTGTCCATCCGTTTGTCCATCCGTTTGTCTGTCTGGGCGAACATTAGGGGGTTTAGGGGCTAGGGGGAGGAGCCTAATCCTTTGAACTTATTCAGAATCCTTTGAACTTATTCCGTTAGCCCATAAAACCTTTTGAAGGGCAAACGATAGCTACATTGTGAGATTAACCCCACAGTGATGGACTTGTTAAGAGATGCTTATTCCGTTTTAACCCCACAATGAATTGCGCTTGTGGGGTTATTTTGTCTTGTGGGTTTTTTTTTTTTATGTATGATTGATCTTTACGGGGTTTGATTTAGGATAGGGTTAGGGTTAGGAACCCCACATGTCTCCTAAGGACGTCTGTCCGTCCGTCCGTCCGTCCGTCCGTCCGTCCGTCCGTCCGTCCGAGCCAGCAAACGGGGTTTAGGAGCTTAGGGTAAGGGTTAGTAACAAAGGATTCCTTTGTTCTTTTCCGTCCGTCCGTCCGTCCGTCCGCCGTCCCTCCGTTCGTCCGTCTGTGTCACACGTTTCTCCAAAAGTATTTGAGTTAGAGTCGCAAAATTTTAAGGAATATTTGTCATCATGTGAAGTTGCGCACCTGGGATTTGCGAACCAGAGTTATGGTCCTTGACTTAGTGAAAAGAGGCGATTTTCGTGTGTAAGTTAAGTTAAGTTCACATGGGTGTTTATCATCATTGTCGCGCCCGCTTGCGGAAAGCGTGATATCGTCGGCATTTTGGCATACGTCCGTGCGTCCGTCCGTACGTCTGTGTGTACGGTTAAAGTGTTTTGGTTAAAGTTTTTCCATCTACTATATCTATTTTTTTAGTGTCCATGCCTCGCCCCAAGGCACGACATGCTGGCCACGGCCATCTAGTCTACAAAAAGTGGGTATAATTATGTTATCCAAGTGTCTATGCTTGGAAAAAACCTGGCCTTCGTGGCTTTGCCTCGTTTCTTGTTATACAACCGTTTTATGTTTTACCGTGGGGCGGGCAGCGGGCGTGTGGGCGGCAGGCGTGCCAGCAGCGGACAGAAAACTGCATAGTTTGTGTACACAACTCCTCTGAAACTGTTCAGTCAATTGATCTGAAACTATACACACGTCTTCTAAACATATTGAAGATGTGCATCTTGGTGTTTTTATTGCAAAAATATCACCTTTTTAACTTAGCTTCACTACTCCTCTGAAACCGTTCCGTCATTCGATCTGAAACTATACACATGTCTTCTACACATATACGTGCACCTTGGTGTTTTTATGCCGAAAAAATATTTTAAACAAAAATATCACCTTTTTAACTTAGCCATTTTTTCTACATTTTTGTATCCAATTCTATATAATTTCTACTTTACACATCTCTGCCTAAATTAGTATACCTGTTTATCACAACAAGAGGAAGAAATAATGCTGTAGATTTTCAAATTCTAATTAATGTTTCTTGCCTTGGTGACAGCTTCACATTTCTGCATCTTCGCAGTCTGGCCCTTCTTCAACGGGTGTATTTTGTGACTTACGGCACTCTTGTTATTTTATTATCTAATATACAGCTAACATACACAGAAAAAACAAGGTAGCTACATATATGCTGTTGTTGCCATGAATTCAAAATTTCCAAGTCTCGATAACCTGCAATGATGGTGTGGGTGGAGACAACCCTCTAGCAGAATCCCAATATCCCAATATCCCTGGTTTGACCATCAGGTACATTTTTAGCTCGCCTGCCCGAAGTGCAGAAAGAGCTAATGGCATACCCCCGGCGTTGTCGTCCGTGTCGACACACTTAACGTTGGGGTAAATGTCTTATAATTTCTGTTTCTTTTCCTGGAACACCTTGATATTTCATACATGCATTCCTCAGATGACCCTCTATCATGCTACAGTAAATCCACGACCCGCCGCCCACTCATTACCCCAAGGTCAAGGTCACAAACTTAGTGCATTCATAAATTTAACTTTGGGGTAAATCTGTTGTAACTTTTGTTTCTTTTCCTGGAACACCTTGATATTTCATACTTGCATTCATCTGATGATCCTCTATCATGCTGTAACAAATCCACGACCCACCACCCACCCCTTACCCTGAGGTGAAGGTCACAAACTTAGTGTGTCCACAAACTTAACGTTGGGGTAAAATGTGTTATAACTTCTGTTTCTTTTCATGGAACACCTTGATATTTCATACATGCATTCCTCAGATGACCCTCTATCATGCTGTAGCAAATCCACGGCCCACTGCGTCATAAACTTAAAGTTGACCTTAGCTGCTGACAGGCCGTTAAACACCATTAAATAAATAAATTGTCCATTAACAAAAGTGAGTTTGCAGCTGTTGATTTTGATTAACCCACTACATTCGGAGTACAGTTAGCCTCGACCAATCAAACTTCCTGAGTATTTTAACGGAGCATGTTCTCAACATTAGTACTCAAAATCATGCAGTTTGATTGGCTGAGACTGAACACAGCTCGACCAATCAAATTTCCTGATTTTGAGAGCATGAGAATGGAGTACGGGTGCAGATAGTGTTATAAGCACTGGCTCATCTCGTATATGGCTGTGACTGGAGAAATGCGGCTTATGGGTTTTGCGACCAATGTAGATCCAGATCAGCCGGTACATCTGCACAGTCTGATCAGGATCTGCACTGTCCACCATTCCACCTGTTATTCTGCTAACAAGAAAGATAGATCATTATCAGGCTACAGGAGTACTATTTGATCATGAGTTACACTGGTCACAAATCCAGTAAGCCCCATTTCTCCAGTCACAGTTACATACAATGTACAGTGGAACGTCTCTAAACTGGACACCCTGTACCTGACTGTGTGGGTAATTCTGATGGGTCCGATGGTACTGTATGTTCATGATTGCATGAAAACATGTCTTGAAATGGTTAAATCACTGATTTACAGTGGAACATCTCTGTACCAGACACCCTGGGGACCTCCTAGCGTGTCCGGTTTAGAGAGGTTCCACTGTATTTCCTCATTCAACTTGAAGATACAGAGAATATGAATGCAATACCTGTGAAACTTCAATTTCAATTGCTAAGCCTGCTTCATGATGTCAGAGTAACTACACTGTTTGCTGAATATCCCGATCTTCTGACTCGGTGCTGTGCCCTGCCCGTCTGTAGCCTATATGACCTTGCCGTTGACGGGTGTAAGCTCCAATCAATCATATTACATTGTGTTAAGTAGCAACATTGCCACCCTGTAATCAATCCATTTTGTACAATTTGCCACCAGGTTGGAGCCTCTTCTGGCTCGTATAAAGGAGGATCGCACAGCTATTCTATGCCCAGAAATTGATAATATAGATAAAAATACGCTCGACTATGGCGGTACAGGGAGTTCGTCTCGCGGGGGATTCTGGTGGAGTCTCCATTTCTCCTGGCGACCTATACCCGTGTATGAGGCAGAAAGGCGTAAATCCTCAATTGATCCCATTAGGTAAAATTGGTACAGGTTTACTCCCTTCCCCGAGACAATTATTACTTTATGCATTGGTGACTTTTAGTCAATTGTATTTATTCATATACAATTTTGTTTAATACTTTGATTCTGTCTGTGTGATATGATAATAATTGCTTTATACATCGGTGCAATTTTATTTGTTTGAAATAGAGGATATCCCATGAGACTTGCTTTCATATGATATTATTACCTTAAACGAGTTTACTGATTTCATAGTAGCCTACTGTAGTTGCTTATGAAATTAGTCAACACGTTTAATATATAAGCCAGCAAATGATTGCTTCATGTGGATCTACATCTACAGTGAGATCTGTAACGGTGTAAAATGCTGGTTTTGTAAACATTTATAAGAAAAAAATATATTTGATTTGTAAAGTTGAGTAAAAATTGCCAATGTGATAAAGTATATAATCTTGTGGATATCTTGTAGTGTGAATTCCCCGCCCTTAACATTGTCTAATCTTGTTCTAATTTTTTCCGTATGAAGGTGCTGTTGTCATCAAATGAAGAAAGTTTCATTGACTGAATGGAAAAGCGAGTATTCCTCGATCAGACTGGGGATATGTAAAACATAATGTTGGTCGCATCAGGTGTTGTTATAATTATTTGACATCCACATTTACATTCATAGCCCTAGCCCACCCATGCGGCCCCCTTGCTGAAGGTCAATGGAAAACGACCTCGGAATTTACAGTACAGATTTTGAGGGTACATTCTTCAGTGCTACTGATTTCATGTTTTCAATGTAGCTCTGCCACTGCAAATTGTTTCAACAGTTTAATATACGGCACAATGTTCGCACCTACTAACAAGCATGAAATTGACTAAAACCAATTGAAGTAAATCTCTGTCAAAATCAGTTTTACACAACTTTCACACTGGTGATTAGAAATCATAACATGGGTTAAATACAATTTGATTACCAATACACCACAATCATTTTTTACAACCACATACAACATACATGCACTTACACACATAGAATTCCGAATGTTTTTTATGTGAATGGAGAAATTGGACTTTATGGCCTTTGCGATCAGTGTAGTTTCTGCATAGTCTGATCAGGGACTACACTGTTCCCCATTCATTCACTGAATCACCTGTCATTCTCTTAACAAATGACCTAGATTCCTTTCAGGCTACAGGAGTGTGGTAGCCCATCAGGAGCCAGTCGCAGTCACAATTTTTTCAGGTTGGAACCTTCTTTACTGACCTCTTCAAATGCCATATTAAACATACATTTCACAGTGACCATTTTAGTTAGGTTGGAGCCTCTGTTGGCATGCATACAAGAACAAATGAAGACGTAGCCCCCTTCTTCCACTGACCCTTCAAATGTGATATTAAATCCACATTTCACACTCACAATTTCATTTAGGTTGGAGCCTCTATTGGCACGTATACAGGAGCAACCAACACATGTCCTGTGTCCGATAGTGGACGCTGTGATGGCTGATACATTGGAATACTCGGGCAACGGGGGGTACCAGGTGGGGGGATTCACGTGGAGTCTACACTTCACCTGGGAAAATGTTCCTGCTCGCGACCTCACCACCAGGAAATACACAGACCCTGTTAGGTACATATACTACACTAGCTAAAGGGACAAATAGGCGATTATATCATAACATTTAGATCCGAGGCAACATTTTGTGATGAATATACAGATTTGTATGCCCCAGCATGATAGTGGAGGGTACATGATAGTATAGTGTGTAACCCTTGTCACATGTCTTTCACATGTAATTTCCTTGCACGGATTGTAATTTTCCTTGCACGGATCTGCTTCATATTACATACACGCATTGCTCTAATGGTCCTGAACCCTGTGACAAATCCATGTTCGTCATGCCCCCGCTAAGCCCAGGGTCAAGGTCACATACTTGGTGTGTCAAAATCTCCATTTCCGATTAAACTTTTCTAACCATTTTATACTGTCAAAGCAGTAAGTGGGGTATCCGTGTTCTACAAACAAATTTTCTAGTTTTCTTATGAAAAAATAATATTTTCCTTATTTCTCACCAAAAGTGCGTACGTATGTGCGTCCGGGTTAAAGTTTTTGGATAAAGTTTTTCGGTATACAATCAAAGCCTCGGCTGGCATGACATGCGGGCCGCGGCCATCTAGTTACCATATACCACCTACTTGTCCCTTTAATAGTACACAGTATTACATACACACATCTACTACATGTACTAACTTTAATATGCACATACAGAATATTTCTGTCATTTTAACATGGAAAAATGGCTATGGCCTTTTTAATTTTAATAAATTTGACATTTGTTGACGGATTTTTGAAATCAAACTTTTGATTTTTAAGCTCTGAATCATATTTTTTCATAATAAATATAATATTTGACCTAATTATACAACTTACATGTAAATCGATGACAGCGCTAATAGTGACAAGCTGTTTTATTAAAATAATCACCTGAAATCAGTGGAAAAACGACACAGCACCTTCATTTAGACACAGCACCTTCATCTTACTGTGCGTGCAGAAGGTACCACTTATCCAATGTATCTTGGTCTCATGATTATTATGCAGGCCAATCAAATGTCCCGGGTACTTCCAGTCGCCATCCTGTCCGTCTGTGTGTCCTTCTGTCCGATATTTGTGTTTTCGGCAGCCTACTATCTCAGTTACTGTTTGTCGGATTGGCTTGCAAATTTATATACTTGTTTGTCATTATCCATATATTCTTTCTATAGCCCACCCATGCTGAAAGTCAAAATCATATGGCTTGTCTCAAATGCCAATCAAATCACCCGTACAATACGGGATACACATGTCATGTAGCACAATTTACCATGGATATTTAGCATGAAAGTGGTTAATCTTACATGAGAAATCAAATCACTATCAACATTTACCATGTTTAATTATGCCCCCCTGTCCATCCGTATACATTTACATCAACAAGTTTCTCCAGTTTGAGTACAGTATGCCACGTGGGTATATCCTTTTTTTTTTACAAACATAATGTCTATTTTTTTTGGTAAAACATATGAATATACCCACATGTATATATGGATGATGACAAGCAAGTATATAAATTTGCAAGCCAATCCAATATTCGCTTGCGGACAGTGCAATATAATCAGGACATTGGTGTGTGTCCGAGTTTGTGGTAATGTCTTTAACTACACTATATCGCTGAAATCGCTTCACTGATTAACTTAACTTCACATGGGTGTTTACCATGATCCATATTGTCATTCTACACCTCACCTGTGCGGCCCCTGTACGGCCCCTGTGTGGCCCCTGTGCTCAATGTCAAGGTCAAATTACTTTGAAATTGACCTTAAAATGTTTTGATTTAGGTTAAATTTTTTAAGAACACTATATCTCTGAAACTGCTTCGCCAATTTACTCGAAACTTCACATGTGTGTTTATCATCATCCATATTTTGATTCTATGCCCTACACATGCAGTCCCTGTGCCCAATGTCAAGGTCAAATTAGTTTTAATTTTTTTTTAGTACTATCATTGCGAGTCGTCCTATCTGGGTGTGCACTATTTACATTAGCAATGAATATCCTTAAAATATAACAACCACTATTGCTTATATACATACACATTTTGAGAGAATCAAATATTTCAGATCGCCGACAATGGCGGGTGGTTTATTTGCGGCCGATCGTAAATTCTTCTTCGAGATTGGTGCCTATGATGATGGGATGGATGTATAGGAGAGAATCTGGAAATATCGTTTTAGGGTAAGTTTCTGTATGCTCTAGTACACTTTATGTTTAACCCTTAGAATGCGGGAACAGAAAATAGTCGTCTGCTGTTAATTCATATTTTGTCTTTTCTCTCAGTAAAAACATGGTTTGGCAGCATTTTAGAATCATTTCCATTGGAAATGATTATAAAGTGCTGCTAAACCAAGTTTTTGATGAGAAAAATGGAAAATAAAAAATATTCAGCAAACGACACAAATTAATTCAGCACCCTTACAAACGTACATGCCCTAATTACAAAACATGTATTTACAAATACTGTTGATCCCAATGAGCCGGCTCATTACCATCTCATTAGGATCTGCAGTATTTGCCTGTAATTTAAGAATTTGTTTTACACCTTTTCAGATGAATCAAATATTCCAAGAATAGAATAGAACAGACCATGTCAAATATTTAGGTGCAACAAGGTTGACAATTTAGGTCTGTTAATGTTGACAAAATTTTCAGTGTAGGGAATCATATGAACAAAACATGTTGTTGATTTCAAAATTGTTTGCAGTATATGTCAAGAAAATATGTCACTTGCCACTACAATAACTCAAGATCTACTGAGGATCTTACCCAAATGTGGTATATATGTTTATCACAGCAAGTGGAAGAACCCTATTGATTTTCAGAGTTATAACTTATAGTCCTGTGGCGGCCATTTTTTGTCGAGCCCGCTTGCGGAAAGCGAGATATAGTGATCACAATGACGTCCGGGTGTCCGTGCATCCATGCGTCCGTCCGTGCATCTGTCCGGGCACACATTAGGGTACTTATGTGGCTAGCCCCACAGGGTTATGGACTTGTTAAAGGATAGGGTTGGTTATAATTAGCCACCTAAAAAATTGTTTTATGTGGCTAAAAATCGTTTTATGTGGCTAATATTTAACATGTGATAAGCCACATAAGTACCCTAATGTAAGAACGTCCGTCCGTCCGTCCGTCCGTCCGTCCAAAATCTGCGTTAAAGTTTTTAAAAATACTATCAAATGCCTCGGCGGGCTCAACATGCGGGCCGCGGCCATCTGGTTTAATTATTATTTATTGTAGTCCCCTTAATAGCGCGCCTTCCGAAGGAAGCCGTGCTTATGGCATACCTTCGGCGGCGTAGGCGTCCGTCTGTCTGTCTGTCCGTCCGTCCGTCCGTCCGGCCGTCCGTCCGTCCGTCCGTCCGTCCGTCTTCAAAAATTATAATGGCCTATATTTTCTGCTTCCTTGCTTGATTTGCTTCATATTTCACACACGCATTGCTCCAAGGGTCCTGTACTGCGCTGTGGCAAATCCACGTCAGTGCCGCCCCTTCTAAGCCCAGGGTCAAGGTCACATACTTTGTGCATCTCGAAACCTTAACGCTCGGTCGCTCGGGTAAATAATGGCCTATATTTATGGCCTATATTTTCTGTTTCCTTGCTTGGATTTGCTTCATATTTCACACACTCATTGCTCCAAGGGTCCTCTACTGCGCTGTGGCAAATCCACGTCTGTGCCGCCCCTTCTAAGCCCAGGGACAAGGTCACAAGCATCCCGAAACCCTAACAGTCAGTCGCTCGGGTAAATAATGGCCTATATTTTCTGTTTCAGTCTTTGGATTTGCTTCATATTTCACACACGCATTGCTCCAAGGGTCCTCTACTGCGCTGTGGCAAATCCACGTTTAAACGTGCCGTCGGTTCCTTTGCTGCCACCGGGCGCGCTTCGTTGTCCTCTGACAACTCTTGTTGATGGATCAAAATGATAACCAAATTTGCTATGCATGTTTATCAGACAAGAAGAAGACCTTTGTTGATTTTCAGTTTTTATCTCACCTGAGCGAAGGTCATGTGAGCTATTGTTACCGCAATGTGTCTGTCCGTCCGTCGTCCGTGAACATTTTCAAACGTCTTCTCCTCGGTAACCATTGGGCCTATAGTCACCAAACTTCATGGTCATGTAGGGGGATTGTTAAAATGACGTCATTACGTAATCCAAGATGGACGCCGTCTAAAAATAGCACACATTCTTCAAAAATCTTCTTCTCAAGAACCGCCAACCGGATTTCGACAAAACTTGGTAGGAATGATCGCTGTACAATGCTCTTTCAAAGTTGTTAAAATGGTGATGCCGGGGTCAAAAATGGGCGTGGCCCGTGCGGTCAAATTGGGGTCAATTTTTTTGACTGAATATATATCAAATCGAAGGTATCAAAGAGGCGATCACACTGGTACATTTTTTATCAAAATTGGATGGTCATGTCATCCACGATGGCCGCCGAAAGTTCAAAAGGTCGTTCTTTTAATAAAGGTTTCAAACGTCTTGTTCTCATGATCCGCTTTGGCCGATATTGGCCAAACATCACGGTAATGGTTAATGGTCAAGTCTTTTCATATTTGTTTAAATGGTTGTCATCGCGAAATCAAAGATGGCCGCTGTTGAAAAGTAGGTCAAATTCTTAAAAAAATCTTCTTCTGGCGAACTGCGAGGAGGGGTCAAGTTGGGTTTATGTCATATATCAAATCGAAGATATAGACGAGACTGTCACTCTGGAGCTTTTTTTTGTCAAAATCAGGTAATTACGTCATCCGAGATGGCCGCCGAAAGGTCAAAAGGTCGTTCTTTCAATATAGATTACAAACGTCTTCTCGTGAACCACTTGGCCAATATTGGCCAAACTTCACAGTAATGGTCAGTGGGTCAAGCCTTTTCATTTTTAACTCACCTGAGCTCATGTGAGCTATTGTTACCGCAATGTGTCCGTCATCCGTCGTCCGTCGTCGTCGTCGCCGCCGCCGTCGTCGGTCGTCGTCGTCGTCGTCGTCCGTGAACATTTTCAAACATCTTCTCCTCGGTAAACATTGCGCCTATAGTCACCAAACTTCATGGTCATGGTCCTTAGGTAGGGGGATTACGAAATTGTTAAAATTACATCATTACGTAATCCAAGATGGTTGCAGTCTAAAAATAGCACAAATTCTTAAAAAATCTTCTTCTCAGGAACCGCCAACCGGATTTCGACAAAACTTGGTAGGACTGATCGATGTACAATGCTCTTTCAAAGTTGTTAAAATGGTGACCCTGGGGTCAAAAATGGGCGTGGCCCGTGGGGTCAAATTGGGGTCAAGTTTTATTTTTGACCGAATATGGTCTTGTCATATATCAAATTGAAGGTATCAACGAGGCGATCACTCTGGTGCATTTGTTGTCGGAAATCGGATGGTTAGGTCATCCAAGATGGCCGCCGAAAGGTCAAAAAGTCATTCTTTTATTAGAGATTTCAAAATTCTTCTTCACATGAACCGCTTGGCCCATGGTAGCCAAACTTAAAAGTTATGATCCATGGGTGAAGCATTTTCAGATTTGTTAAAATGGAGGTCATCGCTAATCCAAGATGGCCGCCGTCTAAAAATAGCCTAAATTCTTAAAAAATCTTCTTCTCATGAACCGCTAACTGGATTTCAACAAAACTTGGTAGGAATGATCGATGTACAATGCTCTTTCAAAGGTGTTAAAATGGTGACTCCGGGGTCAAAAATGGGCGTGGCCCGTGGGATCAAATTGGGGTCAAATTTTATTTTTGAACAAATATGCTCCTGTCATATATCAAATTGAAGGTATCAACGAGGCGATCACTCTGGTGCATTTTTTGTCGAAATTGGATGGTTAGGTCATCCAAGATGGCCGCCGAAAGGTCAAAAGGTCGTTCTTTTATTAGAGATTTCAAAATTCTTCTTCACATGAACCGCTTGGCCCATGGTAGCCAAACGTAAGAGTTATGGTCCATGAGTGAAGCCTTTTCAGATTTGTTAAAATGGAGGTCATCGCTAATCCAAGATGGCCGCCGTCTAAAAATAGCATAAATTCTTAAAAAATCTTCTTCCCATGAACCGCTAGCTGGATTTCGACAAAACTTGGTAGGAATGATCGATGTACAATGCTCTTTCAAAGTTGTTAAAATGGTTACCCCTTGGTAAAAAATGGGCGTGGCCCGTGGGGTCAAATGTTATTTTTGACCGAATATGGTCATGTTATATATCAAATCGAATGTATCAATGAGGCGATCACTCTGGTGCATTTTTTGTCGAAATCGGATGGTTATGTCATCCAAGATGGCCGCCGAAAGGTCAAAAGGTTCTTTTATTAGAGATTTCAAAATTCTTCTTCACATGAACCGCTTGGCCCATGGTGGCCAAACTTAAAATTTATGGTCCATGGGTGAAGCCTTTTCAGATTTTTTAAAATTTAGGTCGTCGCTAATCCAAGATGGCCGCCGTCTAAAAATAGCACAAATTCTTAAATCTTCTTCTCATGAACCGCTGGCCGGATTTCGATGAAACTTGGTAGGAATGATTTATATACAATGATCTTTCAAATTTATGAAAATGGTGACCCCAGGGTCAAAAATGGGCGTGGCCCGTGGGGTCAAATTTTATTTTTGACCGAATATGCTAATGTCATATATCAAATTGAAGGTATCGATGAGGCGATTGCTCTGGTGCAATATTTGTCGGAATCGGATGATTATGTCATCCATGATGGCCGCCAAAATGTCATTTATTCGAGATTTCTAATTCTAATTTCAGGGCTGAATATATTGTTTCTCGATGTAAATATTCAGTTCTGATTTTGGAATTTTCCCCCCAATGCAGCAGGTTAAAACGGGATTGAACCCGTTTGCCTGGCCTTACATGACCTTAGCTGTTGATAGGCCGTTAAACACCAATAAACAAAACAAACAAATTGAAGGTATCGATGAGGCGATTGCTCTGGTGCAATATTTGTCGGAATCGGATGATTAAGTCGTCCATGATGGCCTCCAAAAGGTCCATTTATTCAAGATTTTGAACGTCTTTTTCTCAGAAACCACATGGCCGATGATGGCCAAACTTCATAATAAGTTAAGATCCTTGGGTGAAGCATTTTCAGATTTGGTAAAATGAGAGTCATTGCTTAATCCAAGATGACCGCCATCTCAAAATAGCACAATTTTTTTAAAACACATGAACTCAATGTCACATTCTCTGGTGTTCATGGAGTCAGGTGAGCGAATTAGGGCCATCATGGCCCTCTTGTTGTTAAAATGATGGTCATCGCGAAATCCAAGATGGCTGCCGTTGAAAAGTAGATCAAATTCTCAAAAAATCTTCTCACGAACCGCCAGGCCGATTTCGACAAAGCTTGATATGAATGATCGATAGTTAACAATGTTTCAGATTTCTTCAAATGGTGGCTCCCGGGTCAAAAATGGGCGGGGCAGGAGGGTCAAGTTGGGATCAAATTTCACATTTAATTTCACATTTGACCGAATATGTTCATGTCTTATATCAATTCGAAGGTATGGCCGAACCGATCACTTAGGATCATGTTTTGTCATCCAAGATGGCCCCACAAGGTCGTTCTTTTATTAGAGATTTCAAACGTCGTCTTCATACGAACCGCTTGGCCATTGGTAGCAAACTTCGCATTTATGGTCCATTGGTAAAACCATTTCAGTTTTGTTAAAATGGTGGTTATCGTTAATCCAAGATGGCGGCCGTCTAAAAATAGCACAAAATTTAAAAAAATCTTCTCACGAACCACCAGACCGATTACTACGAAACTTGGCAGAAATGATCGATGTACAATGCTTTTTCAAATTTGTTAAAATGGTGACCCCTGGGTCAAAAATGGGGTCAAATATCATTTTTTTGCGGAATATGGTCTTATAATATATCAAATCAAAGGTATTGATGAGGCGATCGCTGTGGTGCTGTTTTCATCGAATCGGATGATTACATCATCCACGATGGCCACCAAAAGGTCAAAAGGTTGTTCTTTTATTAGAGATTTCAAATGTCTTCTTCATACAAACTGCTTGGCCATTGGTGGCCAGACTTCGCAGTTATGGTTCATTGGTAAAGCATTTTCAGTTTTGTTAAAATGACGGTCGTCGTCAATCCAAGATGGCCGCCGTCTAAAAATAGCATAAATTTTTTAAAAATCTCACAAACCACCAGACCGATTTCGACGAAACTTTACAGGAATGATCGATGTACAATGCTTTTTCAAAGCTGTTAAAATGGTGACCTCTGGGTCAAAAATGGGCATGGCCCGGAGGGTCAAATAGGGGTCAACTTTTTACGGAATATGGTTATATAATATATCAAATCTAAGGATTGCAATAAAAAGTAGGCTGGAAACATCCTGTTGTGGTCTCCAAACCTCTCAAAGTTGTGTAACATATATCTGTACATATCGCGAGACAAATCCTACCCTGGTGACTTCTCAAGTTTGTTGCATAGACATTTTGTGCCTGTCATGGGCTTATTTTGATGTATATGTAGTGACAACTTTACATACCAGTATTTGCTTGATTTTTGTGAAATTGCACAGGTGAGCGATATAGGGCCATCAGGGCCCTCTTGTTTCCAGTGAGCTCTCCCCTTGACTGATCACGCCTCGATCAGCATATCAGCTGATTTATTACACTAGTTGCACACACTGGTATATACTATATTATCATTATCCCCTCACTGATAGGCAAGAGGGGATATATCGTTAGTCCATGTACATACGTGTGTATGTGCGTTCGTTCATTAGTAACACTTTTCTTTTTTCAATAACTCACAAATTTTGATATGTGGCCACAATGTGTGTCTATGAATGTTGCTGTATTTTGCATATGACCCACATCCGACCGCCCAAGGTCACGGTCACTGAGGACTTGTATTCACCTTGTTTGTAATGCACAAAGTCTGTTATGTTTATTCAATAACATATGAACCGCTTCACCGATTTTGATAATATTTGGACAATGTGTGTCTACGGATGGTGCTTTGTTTTGCATACGACCCACGTTCGACAGCCCAAGGTCAAGGTCACTGAGGACTTATGCTTTTTTTTTATTATTAAGGCTGCCAGTGAGGGGATTAGCTTCGTATAACAATGCCAGTTCTTGTTTAATACATATTGTTACATTTAAGGTGTGGATGTGTGGTGGGAAACTAGAATTTATTCCGTGTTCGCGGGTCGGCCATATATTCCGCTCAAGCCATCCTTATACCTTTCCAGGTGAGACTTATTTGATAATAATAATAATAATGGCCTGTCTGCCACAGCAAAAGGTGCTTGAGATGTTGATCAGTTTAGAGCCTGATTAGTTAGCACATTCATGAAGCCTGATACGGATGTACATTTTTTGTTTGATCCATCAAATGTGGCTATGACTGGAGAAATGGTGCTTATAGGTTTTATGACTTGCCGACTTCCCCGTGTAAATCATTGCCTTAGCACAGTCTGATCAGGATCTGCACTGTTCACCATTCCATCCATTAAATACCCACCATGCTTCTAACAAGCAATATTATTGCGCCGAGGAGGAATATAGCTTGTTCTACTTTGCATTTTCCTTTACAGTAACAAGGCAATGTTCACATGTATCTTATACATATATTCCATCACATTTTCGAATCAATTATCTTTGAATCAAACGATAATCAAATATAGAATGGGTCCTGAAGTTGCAGACTATTCCATTAATTAGAAAAGAATACATTTTGTATCAAGTCAGCAAGTAGCCACACATGGTGAACATGCAGATGAATATCATTGTGATTTATCCCATCTGGTTGTGCACTATTTACATTGGCAATGAATATCATTGTGAGTCGTCCCATCTGGCTGTGCACTATTTATTTTGGCAATGAATATCATTGTGAGCCGTCCCATCTGGCTGTGCACGATTTACATTGGCAATGAATATCATTGTGAGCCGTCCCATCTGGCTGTGCACTATTTACATTGGCAATGAATAACATTGTGAGCCGTCCCATCTGGCTGTGCACTATTTACATTGGCAATGAATATCATTGTGAGTCGTCCCATCTGGCTGTGCACTATTTACATTGGCAATGAATATCATTGTGAGCTGTCCCATCTGGCTGTGCACTATTTACATTGGCAATGAATATCATTGTGAGCCATCCCATCTGGCTGTGCACTATTTACATTGGCAATGAATATCATTGTGAGCTGTCCCATCTGGCTGTGCACTATTTACATTGGCAATGAATATCATTGTGAGCCGTCCCATCTGGCTGTGCACAATTTACATTGGCAATGAATAACATTGTGAGCCATGCCTTCTGGGTGTGCACTATTTACATTGGCAATGAATAACATTGTGAGCCGTCCCATCTGGCTGTGCACGATTTACATTGGCAATGAATATCATTGTGAGCCGTCCCATCTGGCTGTGCACGATTTACATTGGCAATGAATATCATTGTGAGCCGTCCCATCTGGCTGTGCACGATTTACATTGGCAATGAATATCATTGTGAGCCGTCCCATCTGGCTGTGCACGATTTACATTGGCAATGAATAACATTGTGAGCCGTCCCATCTGGCTGTTTGCACGATTTACATTGGCAATGAATATCATTGTGAGCCGTCCCATCTGGCTGTGCACGATTTACATTGGCAATGAATATCATCTTGTGAGCCGTCCCATCTGGCTGTGCACGATTTACATTGGCAATGAATATCATTGTGAGCCGTCCCATCTGGCTGTGCACTATTTACATTGGCAATGAATATCATTGTGAGCTGTCCCATCTGGCTGTGCACTATTTACATTGGCAATGAATATCATTGTGAGTCGTCCCATCTGGCTGTGCACTATTTACATTGGCAATGAATATCATTGTGAGCTGTCCCATCTGGCTGTGCACTATTTACATTGGCAATGAATATCATTGTGAGCCGTCCCATCTGGCTGTGCACTATTTACATTAGCAATGAATATCATTGTGAGCTGTCCCATCTGGCTGTGCACTATTTACATTGGCAATGAATATCATTGTGAGCCTTCCCATCTGGCTGTGCATGATTTATATTGGCAATGAATAACATTGTGAGCCATCCCTTCTGGGTGTGCACTATTTACATTGGCAATGAATAACATTGTGAGCCGTCCCATCTGGCTGTGCACGATTTACATTGGCAATGAATATCATTGTGAGCCGTCCCATCTGGCTGTGCACGATTTACATTGGCAATGAATATCATTGTGAGCCGTCCCATCTGGCTTTGCACGATTTACATTGGCATGAATATCATTGTGAGCCGTCCATCTGGCTGTGCACGATTTACATTGGCAATGAATATCATTGTGAGCCGTCCCATCTGGCTGTGCACGATTTACATTGGCAATGAATATCATTGTGAGCCGTCCCATCTGGCTGTGCACGATTTACATTGGCAATGAATATCATTGTGAGCCGTCCCATCTGGCTGTGCACTATTTACATTGGCAAATGAATACATTGTGAGTCCGTCCCATCTGGCTGTGCACTATTTACATTGGCAATGAATATCATTGTGAGCCGTCCCATCTAGCTGTGCACTATTTACATTGGCAATGAATATCATTGTGAGCCGTCCCATCTGGCTGTGCACTATTTACATTGGCAATGAATATCATTGTGAGCCGTCCCATCTGGCTGTGCACTATTTACATTGGCAATGAATATCATTGTGAGCCGTCCCATCTGGCTGTGCACTATTTACATTGGCAATGAATATCATTGTGAGCCATCCCATCTGGCTGTGCACTATTTACATTAGCAATGTGGCCTGTAGTGTTACCAGTGTTAACCTTCTAATCCACACCAACCGTTCTCCGACCTCTAGACAGTAGTTAAATAGAACAATCATTGCAATGCACAGGTAATAAAGACACACATGGTATAAACTCCATGCGCCTGGCAGAAGTCTGGATGGACGGCTACAAAAGGCTATTTTATACTCATCGGCGGGATCTTCTGTTGGTAAGTATATTTTTTTGTGTGTAAAAAAATACGATTGAACTTTCACCATTCCACCATTAGACAGGTCTACCTGGCCTGTATTTGGTGTTATCTCCCTTGTATTGCCACGTTGCGCCGATATTTATATCAATGGTTTGTCATATATTCTGTAAATGATGTGGAAAATTTACAACAAAATTGTGCATTACACTTGGCCACATGACCTCTGAACTTTTTTTCAACATTTGTCAACATTATGAACAAAAAATAAATTGCATTTTTCAAAATTAATATCGGTGAAAAATGGCACTACGGTTAGGTAGGTAATACTAGAGCCAGGGTCATAGTTAGGTAGGTAATACTAGAGCCAGGGTCATAGTTAGGTAGGTAATACTAGAGCCAGGGTCATATGAGCCAAGCCATGTGATTTGCATAAAACATATTTACAGCGACTGTAATATTTCTATAAATGACAAGTTCACAACATTTTCATAGCAAACACGGAATGCATTTGTTCTGAACATTTCATTTTCATGAAAAATCGCATATCAGTCGTAGGTACACAACCACATGGGTTTTCTCATATGTCTTTTGAGTGGGTGGCAGGTGGGAGCATGCTTACCGGAATCCCGACTGGAGACCTGTAGCCTATTTCATCAACATTGCAAAGTATACTTTACTAGCAAAGTATACTTTGAGGGAGTAATCATTTATTTTTCCAGAAATGCATTATTTCACATAGAACTAACAAATGCATATATTTCATGATTAAAAGTATGCAGAATTATTATACTGAATTTATTACATTATCACAGCCATTAAATGGCTGTGATAATGTAATAAATTCAGTATAATAAAAATTAATAAATTTTTAAAAAAATTGAAAATTTCTCCCTCAAAGTATACTTTGCTAGTAAAGTATACTTTGCAATGTTGATGAAATGGGCTACTGGTTTGGCCCTCACATACGTCTTTGGTATTTTGTATGTGACAGTTGAATCTGGTTATACCCCTTATGTGACTTTTACGATTATTGTATCCCCCGGACTCCGTCGGGGGATACTATGGATTTGACAGCGCTCCGCGTCCGCGTCCGCCGCAGACACTTCTTGTCCGGAGCATAACTCGAACACCCTTTGGAATATTTTCATGAAACTTCACACATGCATAGACCAACCCGAAGGTGTGTCGCGCACAAGAATGACAACTCTTGCATAGCTAATTTTTGAGTTATCTTCTTTTTTGTTTCTCACACTGATTTCGTGTCCGGAGCATAACTCCACCACCCTTTGGAATATTTTCATGAAACTTCACACATGCATAGACCACAACCCGAAGGTGTGTCGCGCACAAGAATGACAACTCTTGCATAGCTAATTTTTGAGTTATCTCCCTTTTTTGTTTCGCGCACTGATTGACCATAACTCGACCACCCTTTGGAATATTTTTATGAAACTTAACACATTCAATTAGACCACGAACCGAAGGTGTGTCGTGCACAAGAATGACAACTCTTGCATAGCTAATTTTTTAGTTATCTCCCTTTTTTGTTTTCGCGCACTGATTTCCTGTCCGGAGCATAACTCGACCACCCTTTGGAATATTTTCATGAAACTTCACACATGCATAGACCACGACCCGGAGGTGTGTCGCGCACAAGAATGACAACTCTTGCGTAGCTAATTTTTTTAGTTATCTCCCTTTTTTGTTTTTGCGCACTCTACAAACTGGACAATAATGCATGAAGACCCGTTTTCTCGTCTGCTCTGTACACCTTTTCTCCTGTGCTCTGTACACCTTACCTGTAGAGAGAACAATAGAGACTGGGAGAACCATGTGCTAGCATGGGCTTGCATGTGCAAATGTCCAGTGCTTGACCACTGCTGACCACAGGTAATTTATACAGGTACATTACTACATTGGGTACTGTGTTGAAAATATTGTGGCATTATGTGGACCTATGCAGATATATGTAGATAAATATAAGACTATTAAAAAAAAAATCTGGGCTCCAGTATGCAGATATATGTAGATAAATATAGGACTATTAAAAAAAAATCTGGGCTCCAGTAGCAAGCATTATTATTTTTAAACTTTTTTTTTCCCATTTTTTTTTTTCTTTTTTTTTTTTTCTTTTTTTTTTTCATTCTTTTTTTTCCATTTTAATTAAATTTTTTTTTTTTTTTTTTTTTCATTTTTTTTTTTCATTTTTTTTTTTCAAATTATTTTTCAATTTTTGTCTAGTAGCATAAGGTCGTAAGTGCTATATACAGACTATTCACCTGTGCATGTGCTAGCATGTGCAACTGACCACTGACCACTTACAGGTAATTTATACAGGTAAATGATTATATTACATTTCCGTAAACTGTGTTGAAAATATTGTGGCAATATGTGGACCTGTATATATATGATATGTAGATAAATATAGGACTATTAAAAAACATTCTGGACTCCAGTACTAGGGAGCATTATTCTTCTTTTTTTTTTTTAATTTAATTTTTTTTTTCAATTTTTTTTTTTCCATTTTTTTTTTTACATTCTTTTTCAATTTTTTAACTGACCACTAACTTATTACAGGTAATTTATACAGGTACATTATTACATTTTCGTAACTATTAACAAAAATTCTGGGCTCCAGTAGCGAGCATTATTATTTTATTTTTTTTGTTTATTACATTTCCGTAAACTGTGTTGAAAATATTGTGGCATTATGTGGACCTGTGCAGATATATGTAGATAAATATAGGACTATTAAAAAAAAAAAAAAATTCAAATTCTTTTTCAATTTTTGTCTAGTAGCATAAGGTCGTAAGTGCTATATACAGACTATTATCATATAATAAAACAATTATTGACTAGTGAGCCATAGAATATAATCTGATATTCTATGGCTCACTAGTCAATAATTGTATAATATATTCGGGCCAGTGAAAATTGCTTTCGGGCCCAGGCACGAGGTCAAGGCGGGACAAGGCGAGGCATCTGATTCCGCGGAATTCTTGTTTACTTATCTCCCTTTGTTGTTTCGTGCTCTGATTTTGTATCCAGAGCATAACTCGAACACCCTTTGGAATATTTTTATGCCCCACCATGATAGTGGAGGGGGCATTTAGTGTTACCCTCGTCCGTCCGTCCGTCCGTCCGAATGGGTACTTGTTGTAAGCATACGGGGATCTTATTGGGTAGGGTTAGGATAGTGTTGGGTACTCTTGTTGGGTGTTTTTATACAGTAAAAACCCAACAAGTATTCATTCGTAGGAACGTGCGTCCCGTCCTCCCGTCCGTCCGTCCGTCTGTCCGTCCGTCCTTCACAAAACTTTAACACTCGGGTAAATGTCTCATAATTTCTTCATCCTTCGACCGATCTGCTTCATATTTCATATACACATTGCTCTGATGGTTCACTACCGCCCTGTGCCAAATCCACGTTCGTCCTGCCCCCGGCAAGCCCAGGGTCAAGGTCACATACTTGGTGCTTCAAAAACTTTAACGATCGGGTTAATATCTTATAATTTCTGTTTTCTTTCACGGATCAGCTTCATATTTCATATACACATTGCTCTAATGGTCCTCTACCACCCTGTGCCAAATCCACATTCGTCCTGCCCCCGCCAAGCCCAGGGTCAAGGTTACATACTTGGTGCTTCAAAAACTTTAACGCTCGGGTAAATATCTTATAATTTCTTATAATTTCTGTTTTCTTTCGCGGATCAGCTTCATATTTCATATACGCATTGCTCTAATGGTCCTCTACCGCCCTGTGCCAAATCCATGTTCGTTCTGCCCCCGCCAAGCCCAGGGTCAGGGTCACATACTTAGTGCTTCAAAAACTTTAACACTCGGGTAAATATCTTATACTTTCTGTTTTCTTTCATGGATCATCTTCATATTTCATATACGCATTGCTCTAATGGTCCTCTACCGCCCTGTGCCAAATCCACGTTCGTCCTGCCCCGCCAATCCCAGGGTCAAGGTCACATACTTGGTGCTTCAAAAACTTTAACGCTCAGGTAAATATCTTATAATTTTTCTTTCCATTCACGGATCAACTTCATATTTCATATATGCGTTGCTCTAATGGTCCTCTACCGCCCTGTGCCAAATCCACGTTCGTCCTGCCCCCGCCAAGCCCAGGGTTAACATCACATACTTAGTGCTTCAAAAACTTTAACGCTCAGGTAAATATCTTATAATTTCTGTTTTCTTTCACGGATCAGCTTCATATTTCATATATGCATTGCTCTAATGGTCCTCTACCGCCCTGTGCCAAATCCACGTTTGTCCTGCCCCCGCCAAGCCCAGGGTCAAGGTCACATACTTGGTGCTTCAAAAACCTTAACTCTCGGGTAAAAGAAAATTTTGACTTGGAATTTGGCCTCATTTATTATCAAATCGATATGTGGGACATCCGTGTTCTATGAACACATTTTCTAGTTTATTAAACTTCACACATGCATAGAAGACGACCCAAAGGTGTGTCACACGTAAGAATGACAACTCTTGCATCGTTAATTTCTTAGTTAACTCCCTTTGTTGTTTCGTGCACTGATTTCGTGTCTGGAGCATAACTCGAACACCCTTTGGAATATTTTCATGAAACTTCACACATGCATAGACCACAACCCTAAAGGTGTGTCACGCAAGAATGACAACTCTTGCAGCACTAATTTTTTAATTATCTCCCTTTGTTTTTTCCGTCACTGATTTTGTCTCCCGAGCATAACTCGAACACCCTTTTTTCAAACTACTTGTGTAACTGGGGAGGGGGATACACATGCGCTTGTCGACAAGCATCCATTTCTAGTTTGTAATCCTTTTCAGGCCAAGTGGGAATGGTCAGGTTATTCTGATATCAGGGTTGAATATATTATATTTTTTTTATGTAAATATTCCGTTGATGGGATCCCCCCCACCCCCCCACCCCCCCGGCCCCCACCCCCCACCCCTTTTGCACAGTAAAACTCAATGTGTAGGATACTGGGTTTTATTTCAGAATTCTTTACATTCATCTTGTTCATATGTGTATTGTAGTAGTTGTACCTTAATGATTCTAATAGACGCCCGGGTGTCTATTAGAATAACCACTGGCTCCGAAGTCCTATGTGGACGTGTAATAGAGGCAAGTGTTATTCAGCGAAGGGAAAATTATAAAATATATGATTTTCAAGGTATTTCTACTCTTTGAACAATGGGTCATTCCATGTCAAATCACCCAATATTTCAGGAGGCCCACGCTCTTCGGTCTCGGATTTTGCTGAATTTGTTACCAAATGTTCTATAGCCATATTAATGGAAAGATCCAAAGTTTCAACATTGTGGTCCAAATACTTTTCGAGATGTGGTCATTTTACTGTGCATGGTATGTGCCTCATTTTGTCTGAAAATTGCTGTCTTCTTATTATACAGTACATAGAGCAATGAAATTTTCTGTGGTGATAAACAATGATATATAGACTTGGTATAAATAAAAAAAACAATGATTAATTATGATAACAATTTCCCAGATGCATTTGAAATGTCCAAATTATGTCTTTCAATTTTGCGAGCAGCAATGTTTAAGGACGTAAATGAGATACTTGTACTTCATATAGACCCCCCAATTGTTTGAACTCTTAAAGCTGGTCCTACTGGCTGTGTAATTCCTGAATATTAGAACTCTGTGTTCATTAGCTATCACATGACACCCTCCTAAAATCAGGAAAAATCACTTTGTAGCACATTTTCAACAGACCAAAACCTCATGTGGGCATATTACAAAAAAATTCAAATAAGCTATATTTTGAAGGTATTCCCATGTAGTGTTAGTGTGCCAAGTTTCATTTTCTTTATGAAACTCCTTCTTGGAGAACAACTAGCGCAATTATAGCTACTTTTGACACTCGCGAATGGGTCTCGCATACGTATGTTATGTATAGACCAGGTTTGTTGAACAAAAGTCCAAGAATTCCCTTGCCAGTTTAAAGTACCACTTGGTTATACATGTACTAATGCAGCTTGTTTATAAATCAAATCTAGGGCAGTAGGATATGTTGCCTCATGTTCCTCAGTGGTGGATCCAGAGGTGGGGGAGGGAGGGGGTTCCCCGGTGATCTTTATCCATCTGATGAAACAATTCACTACAGTGGCAAACAACAGACCGTACAACACTTGAAGACCATAGCAAGTCATTGGATGAGTTCATAGAAACTCTTTTTCACAGAACCGACCAACTCACTGCTCACCACTACATAGCTAAGCACCAATCTGCATTTCTCTCAAATTTGAAACAAGAACTCAAACCTGATGAGGCGATTATAATCCTAGACATTGCAGAGAACTATATTTTTGTTGTTCAGGATGCAGCCCAAGGTTTTCATTGGAACAATAATCAGGCAACACTTCATCCATTCGTTGTGTATTACAAGAAGGATGACCAAACAGCTCATGCTAGCATGTGTGTCATTAGTGACCACTTACGCCATGACCCGATTACAGTTCACCGATTTATGTATGATGTGTTGAATCACATGAAACAAGTTCTCTGCCCAGATGCAAAGAAAGTCTACTACTTCTCAGATGGAGCAGCATCACAATACAAACATTTTAAGAACTTCTCTAATCTTGACTATCACGAAGATGATTTTGGTATGTGCGCAGAGTGGCATTTCTTCGCCACAAGCCATGGCAAAAATGCCTGTGATGGAGTTGGGGGCACAGTGAAGCGAGAAGCAGCAAAGGCCAGTCTACAGGCAACACTAACAGGTCACATTCTTACTCCTAGGGATCTTTATGAGTTGAGTCGATCACACATTCTGAATGTCAACTTCTTCTTC